>VWZZ01005544.1:258774-441182 GCA_013399095.1 Psophia crepitans
TGGTTCCACCACCCAGGCCAAGCGCTGTGGCTCCAGCCACCAGCCTGCTGCCCACCAGGCAGCCCCGGCCACGCTCAGGGCTTGCTCTAGGCTCTCCCTCTCGGGTGTCTTTNCAGCCCGGAGCCATCCCTGGCGCCAGGGAGGAGGGCAGCTACTACTGATGTCTGTGCTCTGGGGACTGGGTGGGAAAAGAGGAGGAGGAGGAGGGAGTAGGTGCGGTGGGGAGGAAGGAGAGAGCAAGCCAAAGGGCCCACAAATGTGCGCTGGACGCCCAGGGAATGATGGAGAGAGGAGGAAATGGGCACGAACGTGTTCGGCAAATTAAAGCTTCTCCCTTTGTTTTGCTGCTTTGCAGAGCTACAGGAACACTTAGTGCAGAGCCCGGGGTCTGGATAAGCAACTCTTTTAGCAGCAGGAAAGGTTGTTAAATATTTATTTGTAAACCTGGAGTCTTTATCTCTAAAATGTAGTCAAGTTCAATAAAATTTGATTTAGCTGGAGCAGCTTAGAGGAGACGAGAGCACTGACTCCGAGAGCCGTGTCTCGGCGGCTTTGTGCGAAGCCGGCAGAGCAGAGCTGGGGGAGCCCCTGGCCGACCTGCACCCACACCATGTCCGCGCTGCACCCCAGCGTGGGTGCCCGGGCTGCTGGGATCAGGCTCCTGCGTGTCCCGCGGCACCACAGCAAGGCTGGCTCCTGCAGGGACAGATGGGCTGGGGGACGTGCTCCCCAGCCCCACTGAGCCCCCAAACCCTGCGAGCTCCCCGCCCCCAGATACGGCTTCGTCCTAAATTGCCTGTTGTCGCCTGATGCTCTCGAAAGCATCTGGTTCAAGGGTGAGCATCTCCCGGCTGTAATTTATGGCTGCCAGGTGGGGTTATAGCTGACTCGGGGGTTTTGCCGCTCGCTGTCGGTGTGGCAGATCGCTCGGTGTGGAGGAGCACCGGCCCGGCCCCGACCGCTGCGCGCCCTGTGGGGCGGTGAGCGGGGGGCAGCAGTGACAGCGGAGGGCACGGCCAGGCGTGCCGCTGACCCTTCAGCAGCCTCCGGAGCAAACCCCAGCGCTGAGCCTGGGCTCCCTCCNCTCCAGCCTGGCCCCGGGTTGTACTTCGGAGCCCTCGTCCCCAGGCGGCAGGGTGGCGAGGACAGGGTCAGTGGATGCCACGGCTCTGGGCATCATTTTTGCTTTGGTTTGCACTGGTTTGCTCGTTGCCTGCAGGCAGCGGGTCCAGCAGCTGCTCCTTTCTTACCGATTCTTTTTTAATGTGAGAAATGAACGCTACATTCACGCCAGAGGGCCGCAGCCTCCCTGGGCTGGGCTGGCCTGTGCGTCATGGCCACGTGGCCTGATCCTGCCCTGGCAGCTCCTCCTGGGGCTGGGCACCCTGGAGAGGCGCTCAGGCATGTTTCACAGTCCTCTTCAGAGTAAATCTGGGAGGGCTTCCATTTTCGGAAAGCCCTTGGTGGCACTTTGTCTCAGTCACTTCCCAGGCGGCAAGTGCTGAGAGCGGCCGCTGCCACCTCCCCCAGGGACACCAAGCCCTGTCCCCAGTCTCACCCGAGGCGGCCGCAGCCCCTCGCCCGGGCGGCACCGGACGGCAGCAGACGCCGGGTGGCCAAAAGAGCGGCCCTAACTTGGGGCTGAGGTTTGCCGATGCCCCGCGGGGAATGGGCCATGGTCACTGTAAAACCACGCGTGGGCTGGCGACCTCCGCTCACGAGAAAATCACCACTCGGGTCATTTTTAGACGGGCGCCTCTTAATATCCGCCTCACCTTGAGGCACGAACATTCCTCTCTGAAACAGCCAGAGGTAAATGGGAACCAGAAGTGATTTAAAGCTCATCTTAGCCCAGAATTTTTCAGCTTATTCATTGTCTTTCTCCCAAAGCTCGTCCGTGACTCTGGCTATTAAGATTACGGATGTTTTTGTCAGGGATTGTATTTATCACGGATTTAAATTTAGCTGAGAACTAATAACATGTGAGGTGTGTCTAGACTTTAATTCTATGCAAGTGGGCTTATCTCGTCTTTTAACGCCATGCAGATTGCGCTTCATTCATCCATCACTCCTTCGCTTGTATCTTAGCTGTCGACGCCGCGGCGCTCCCCCCAGCGCTGGCCGCTGCCCCTCCAGGGACAGCAGCACAGGACCAAACACGTTGCAGGTGCAATCCCCATCCCGTTGCGGGGGGCAGGCAGAATTTGGCCCGGGGGAGGTCCGGGCTGATGCGGGAGCCGTGCGTGGGGCCCTGCGGCAGGATTTGGCTCTCACCGCGCCCCCCCCCCCCCCCCCACCCNNNCGCCCCCCCCCCCCACCCCACCCCGCAGGGACCAGCGCGCGGCTGCACGCACAGAGCTGAAATTTCAGCACAGAACACAGCCAAATAAGGCCGGCTGCCTGGCACTCTAATGAGCTGAAGTCTTTTCAATCCTGGGATAATTAAGCCCCTTAGACTGTATTTTGTTTTGCATGCAGCGTTTTGCTTGCTTTGATGGCTTTCTCAGCACGGCTGTGAGGAGTGGGAATTGGTTTCCGCGAAGCAGCGGCCAAGGGAGGCCGCGAGCGGGCCGGCACCTCGCAGGGCAGGCAGGAGGGGGTGTTCGCCGGCTGCCCGCGGGGAGAGGGGGCAACGGCGGCATGGGCCCCCCGGCAGCACAGCCCTGGCTGCGGCACGAGCCTGGGGAGCAAATCCACGCGCACCCTTGGCCCGGGAGCTGCCAAGCAGCGGTGCCGTCCCGGCACACCCCAGCCGCGCACGGTAGCGGCAGCCCCACTTGTATCTGTAAGGCTGCCCAGCACCGTCAGCGCTCGGGAGGCGATGACATGGGAGGTGATGAATTGTAAATACCCGGCGAAGGGCTCTCTGCAGCCTGGCCCAGGCCCAGGCGAACCCACTGGAAATGTTTCCGCTGGGCTGGGGCAGGCTGGCCCGGGGCCGGCGGGACGGAGCTCGGCACCGCTGCCGGGGCAGCTGTGCGGGATCAGCTCCCACCGCCGCACCCCATCACGATGTGCTTGGGGTGGCCCCCCGTGTGCTGCCCCCTTCCGAGGGAGCAGGGAGAGGGCTGGGAGAAGGACAGCGAACTGGGGGGGAACGGCAGGAGGATTTCTGTGGGGCCCCGGGACTGCCCGGCGTGCCAAGGCCTGCCCGTTCCCAGGATGGTGCTGGGGGAAGTTTGTATGGCCAGTCCGTCACCCTCCATCTTCCAAAGACATTTTGAATAATTTTTTGGGAACAGAAGTTCCAGTTGGGTCACAGACCCGTATGAAACGCTGACTCCAAAGAGATGCGGCGGCAGTAATGCGCAGCACACGTACCGGGGCCGTGAAGAGCGCCGGAGCAGGGAGATGTATACCGACGGCGCCCATGGAAGTGATGCACTGCGTGTATTCAGCGACAGCCATAAATAGCAGGAGTGGAAGCAATGCAGAGGGCACACTAACAATAGATATAAGCACGGTCCAGAGTAGCTGTACATCTAATATACAATATTAATGTGATTTGATCCCCCAAAACAGCTTGAACAAGGAAATAAATGCCACAGAGGCAGCGCGACAGGGAGCGTTGGCGTCCGCTTGCCGATGGGCCGGGGCAGAAGGCAGACGATAGCCCCGAGCGGCTCTCCCAGCCCTCCCCGGGGAGGGCGGCAGGACCTTCCCCAGCTGAGACCCCCCCTGCCCCACAGACCAACCCCTTACCCCGCAGCACCCCTGGACCCCACACCAGGCTGTGGGTCACTCCGCAGATACGCTGACCCGTTGCTGTTCCTCAGAGGGGAGCACTGCGGGTCTGTGCCCTGCGGGCAGGCGTGGTGGGACGCAAAGGACAACCCTGGGGGGACACCGAGACCGGGCTGCTGCAGAGCCTGGGGGAGCGCGGAGGAAGGGGACCGGTCCCCACGGAGCCGTCATCGTCGCTCCCCGCTCAGACACCCTGCCGCCAGCCGGCCCCAAGCGGGGTTCCCCCAGATGCTCAATCCTGTGCTCAGCTCCGCTGCGTTTGCAAAGCAGCCTTTATATTCAGGCTCCATCTACAGGGAACTGAATAATTTCAAGAGCTTAAAATAGGATGTAGATAGATGTGTTTAGTATTAATTTTTTTTTTTAAGAAGCCGAGGAAGCGAGGTCTGTCTGACACAGATTCCTCAAGGCTTTCCACTCAAAGTCTGCGCACGTTCAATCACCAAGTGGAAAGTTGGGGGGTGGGGAGGAGAGATGGTCTTGTAGCCAAAGGGCTGGATTTCAGCTGGAAAATGAGCAGCTCTGCTCTGCCTCGGCTGTGCCTTTCGCCTTCACGGCGGCTCTACCAGGAGGGTAAACCTTTGCCGTGGCCGTGCCTGTTGTTTGTTCACGTCCACCTTGCTCTCTCTCTCCCCCGTGTTACCTGCAGGTGAGAGATAGGATGGTAGCTGGGGAGGCGAGTATGCGCAGCCCAATCCTGGCCTGCTGGCAGCCGATTCTCCTCCTGATGCTGGGATCCATCCTGTCCGGCTCTGCCACGGGCTGCCCCCCGCGCTGCGAGTGCTCTGCCCAGGAGCGCGCCGTCCTGTGCCACCGGAAGCGGTTCATGGTCGTGCCAGAGGGGATCCCGACTGAGACCAGGCTGCTGGACTTGGGCAAGAACCGCATCAAGACGCTCAACCAGGATGAATTTGCCAACTACCCTCACCTGGAGGAGCTGGAGCTAAACGAGAACATTATCAGTGCCATTGAACCTGGGGCTTTCAACAACCTCTTCAACCTCAGGACGCTGGGGCTCAGGAGTAACAGACTCAAGCTGATCCCCTTGGGGGTGTTTACCGGACTCAGCAACCTTACCAAGCTAGACATTAGCGAGAACAAAATTGTGATCCTCCTAGACTACATGTTCCAGGACTTGTATAACCTGAAGTCTCTGGAGGTGGGAGACAACGACCTCGTCTACATCTCCCACCGGGCCTTCAGTGGCCTCAACAGCCTGGAGCAGCTGACCCTGGAGAAATGCAACCTGACCTCCATCCCCACGGAGGCCCTGTCTCACCTTCACGGCTTGATCGTGCTGCGGCTGCGCCACCTCAACATCAACACCATCCGGGATTACTCCTTCAAGAGGCTGTACCGGCTCAAGGTCCTCGAGATCTCGCACTGGCCCTACCTGGATACTATGACGTCCAACTGCCTCTATGGGTTGAACCTGACTTCCTTGTCCATCACCCACTGCAACCTGACATCCATCCCGTACGTGTCGGTGAGGCACTTGGTTTACCTCCGGTTCCTGAACCTGTCCTACAACCCCATTGTCACCATCGAGGGCTCCATGCTCCATGACCTGCTCAGGCTGCAGGAGATCCAGCTGGTGGGAGGGCAGCTCACCACAGTCGAGCCCTTTGCCTTCCGCGGCCTCAATTACCTGCGCATCCTGAATGTGTCAGGGAATTTGCTGACCACCCTGGAGGAGTCGGCCTTCCACTCGGTGGGCAACCTGGAGACGCTCATCCTCGACAACAACCCCTTAGCCTGCGACTGCCGGCTGCTCTGGGTTTTCCGGCGGCGATGGAGGTTGAACTTCAACAAGCAGCAGCCCACCTGCTCCACCCCCGAGTTTGTCCAAGGCAAGGAGTTCAAAGACTTCCCTGACGTCCTCCTGCCCAACTACTTCACCTGCCGCCGAGCACGGATACGGGACCGCAAACCTCAGCAGATCTTTGTGGACGAAGGCCACACAGTCCATTTTGTCTGCCAGGCAGATGGGGACCCGCCCCCCACCATCATGTGGCTCTCTCCCCGGAAGCACCTCATCTCTACCAAAACCAACGGGCGTCTCACTGTCTTCCCTGACGGCACGCTGGAGGTGCGCTACGCCCAGATCCAGGACAATGGCACCTACCTATGCATCGCCAGCAACGCGGGTGGCAACGACACCATGCTGGCCCACCTGCACGTGCGCAGCTACTCCCCAGACTGGCCCCACCAGCCCAACAAGACCTTTGCGTTCATCTCCAACCAGCCCAACGAGAGCGATGCCAACAGCACGCGCGCCACCGTGCCTTTCCCCTTTGACATCAAGACTCTCATCATCGCCACAACCATGGGCTTCATTTCCTTCCTGGGCGTCGTGCTCTTCTGTCTGGTGCTCCTCTTCCTGTGGAGCCGGGGGAAAGGCAACACCAAGCACAACATTGAAATCGAGTACGTGCCACGCAAGTCCGACGCGGGCATCAGCTCTGCCGACGCGCCGCGCAAGTTCAACATGAAAATGATTTAACCAGGCAACAATTTGCAAATAATAATGGTGGTGTTTTGGGTTTTTTTTTTTTTTAAAAAAAAAGAACAAATGAACAAATAAAAAATAATTAAAAAACAAACATTGCTACAAACATACCGACCTCTCTCCTTCCACCGTGCCCTCTACCCCGTCCAAACCCACTGCGCCCGCACTGTCACCACCTCTTTTCTCCTCCTCTTCTTCTTTATACCAGGAAAACATTCAGCCGATGTCTTCAGGACTCCTGTGTTTGTAAGGACTTTGTCTGATGGACTCTGGTGTCAGATATAACTCTGAGAGGGAAAAGCAACAGAGGGGGGAAAAAAATGAAAGAAAAAAGAAATAAAATCAATAAAAAGTTACGAACTTTCTTCTGTAACTTTGATTTCAATAATTATGGATTTTTATGAAAACTTGAAATAATAAAAAAAACCCTATTTCCTATAGATAGTTGGAATGCAAAATCTTGACTTCTTGATCTGTCCAGTTCTGTACCTCCGGCGAGCACCCGCTTGCTTTCTCGCCGCGGAGGCCCTTTCCAGCCGCCTGGCTAAGGACAGCCCCGGGCCAGGGCGAGTCTCCCGCCGACGCCAAAGGGTGGCACTCCCCAAAAGGCCCTTCTGCCGCCCTCGGGCCCCGCACAGCACTGAGAGGAGCTGGACTTCTTCCCCCCAAGGACCGGCTGTGGTTTCGCAGCCGTCTCCCCGCACGCCCCCAAAGCCCGGGCGAGCGGGAGGCAGCGCTGATGTCAGCGGTACGTAGCAGGGCTGCGTGCGAGAAGGACGCAACGCCGCGTGGCAGGGCAGGCAGCGGCCCCCGCGCAGTGCTGGGGGTACCTGGGGATCCATCACCGCGGTGTCTGGTCACCAGGCAGCTCTGGTACTGGGGATCAGGAGGTGTGGTAGGTTGGCATCGCCCCAAGGGGGAAACGGGGAGCAGTGTGGGATACCCTGGCCGCGGGCAGGGCTGCGCTGGCCGGTGCGTCCCGCGTGGGAGAGGAGCGACGGCCGCCCTGCCTGGAGGCCAGAGCTACCTGCGGTGGCACAGGCTGCAGAGCGCGTGGGCATCAACCTGTCGTACAGCTAATGAATTAAAAGGAGCAGGTCAGGCGGGCGACCGCAGAGGCAGAGAGTGAAACTAAGAGACAGAGTCATGGGCAAAGAGGTGTCTCAAGTCAAGCTCTGAAAGTAAGGGAAGCATCACCGGCCCGGCCCAGCCCTTCCCCGGCCGGTCTGTGCCACCTTCCCAAGCCCCCGAGGGTGCCGAGCGGGGCGACGGCCAAGGCCAGCCCTGCCGCGGGGCCTTTCTGCGGGACAAACAGGGTGGTTCTGTGGCTGGGGGACCTGGCGCAGCCCGATGGCCTTCGGCCGCGCGGGAAGCACAAACCATCCCCGCCCACAGCAGCCGTGGGGGGGCTAAAGGGTTTTATAGGCGTTACTGAAGCAGCGGGGGCTCCCGTGCTGCCCGGCTGCCACCAGGGCCGGTGGCACCGCGCCGGCAAGCGGCTTCCTGGCCCACCCAGCCTCGGTGGCATCTCCAGGCGGGATGAGCCGAGATTTGCATGCTTGATTTGTAAAGCACTTAAGGAGTCTTCAGGGATCAAAGTCGCTACAAGATGATAAAAAATAAGCAACAGGAACCTGGAGCACCCACAGGGAAAAGAATGGATTTGCTTTTCTTCCAGCAATGTGCCAGTCTAGAAGAACCAACCTGAAACATCTGTGCTTGTGGGGAGGGGGGAGTTTGTGCTGGTTTCAGCTTTCTATTCATCCTCAAACAAAACATTTTGTGTTTCTTTCTCCGCAGCGGGTTTCAGGAGCTTTGATTTGTTAGTTTCTCATCTCTAACCCATCTTTCCTTTATAACTTCGAAACCAAAACATCTTATTTAAAAGCCTTTTGCTTTTGTTTTGCTTTTTAAAAGAGCCAAAGCAAAATGCCTCTTTGCCAGCTTCCCCTCCCACCAGTGTTTGACCAACATTTTCAGTGAGCCAGACACGAAACCACAAACAGCAACACACAAACCCAGGCCCGAAGCTGAAGGGATCAGCTCAGATCCTGCTCCAGGGACCCGGAGCACCGGCTTGGAGCAGCGCTCCCCTGGGAGAGGCCTCAGCCCTTGGAGGAAGATGCAGCCGAGAAAGCCGCGTCGCGCGGCACGTTAAGCGCCGACGCCTCGGTTTGAGCCTTGTTGCCAGGACTGACGGTGGCTCAGTCAGCGGTTCGACAGACGGCGGAGAGGTGGAGGGGGTCTCTGCCTGCCCGGCAGCTATTAACACTGGCAGTCTGAAAGAGCTTCTTAATTGACTCCAGTTACCCTTTTTTAATGCTGTAATTAAGAGAGCTAATTCAACACACCGAGATTAAAAATAATAATAATAATAAGCAAGTCCAGCAAGGTTCTTGCAGCACACTACAGTGTCCCAGCAATTCAAGGGAGGAATCCAGCCTTTCACTCCTAAAAAGAAGCTTTAATAAAGACAAAACAGAGGGAAAATTAGTTCCTTTCTGCATAATGTCTCGGGCTCTGCTAGCGCAGGGGATTTCCCAGCCCAGGACCTGCCACACACCACCCAGACCCACCCGTGGCCCCAGACCCGCTGCCTCTGCCACTCAAAACCCTCCCCGGGGTGGAAGCTGCGCTGCCTGCCCTGCGTCCAAGCTGCGGCTCCAAGTCCCTCATCAGCAGGTTTGCCCGATGCTCTGTGGCCCTGCTGCCTGCCACACAGTTTATTATCCACACTGATTTTTTTAATCTTCGATGCTTTGTGAACTGGATAATTTTTTTTCAGTCACCATGTGATTAAAGCAGATGGATGGAGCAGAAGAAACGCGTCTCAAGAGTGGCCAGCATCTCAGCTCAGCAATTTTCATGGATAGTGAGGATGGGGGGAAAAAAACCAACAACTAAAGAATAAACTCTTTTTGTCTCCTTTGCTGAAATTTACAGTGTGTTTCTTGTGCAGTTTGATCAGGGGCAAGAGGGCAGGGCTGGGTTCCAACATTGCTCTTCAGGTAACCGTGGGCAATGTGTCGGAGCCAGACAGCACTCCTCACTTGTGGGGTTTTTAATAAAGGATAAATAAAAAGCACTTAATAGACCAGCTTAAAACCCCAGGTAGCAAAAGCCCCAGGAAGAGTTGTGTTTAGGCCAAGCAGGGAAGGCTGCCTGTGAAACCTGCCTTACCTCCCTGCTTCCAAGCCGGATGGGAGCACTGTGGGGATCTCCAGGACGGGCACTGTCCGTTGGGATGCTGCAGGGAGGAGGACAAGGGGTTATCCTGCAGTGCCGACCAGGGCACATCGCCCGCCCCAGGCACTGCCCTCCCACCACCACGAAGGGCTGTGGCTGGCAGGTGCCTGGCTCTGTCCTGCTGCCGCCGAGGCAGAGTTATGAGCACCCTGCGGGAGAGACATTTATACCCGCTGACTCCCGGTCCCCCCTCATCAATCCCCGCGCCCGCTCAGCTGCTCTCCCCGGGTCAGCAGAGGCGTGCAGAGCAGCGCAGAAGGCCAGGTTTGAGACCGACACCTTTGCCTACGCAGGGTGAGGGTGGCAGAGGAGAGGGGGTCAGGCTGGCCCTTCGCCTCCCCGCACCCCTCAGCCCCCCCGGCTCTCTGCCCGCAGACCCTGGCTGCGCTGCCTGCCCCCATTTCTATCAGGCCTTATCGCGCTTAATTTTACTCCTCCTCTCACTAACTGCCCTCCTTCTCTTATCTCAGCTTCAGAGTAAATTTTTTACTCTCTCCCTTTTTTCTTCCTTATCGCTTGCTCTCTCCATTTATTTTTTTAAATACTTTCTGCCTTCTGTGCTGCTCTCGCTCTCCTGCCATCTCTCTCTGTCAGGTGCTCCTCCCCCCCTGCCACGTCTCTGCTTCCCGCGGCCCCCTCCCTGCACACACATTTCTCCCCTGAATCTCTGCCTCCCTCCTCCCCTGGCAGCGTCCCACCCTGCTCCCTCCATGGTGAGCAGCACAGCAGCATGGTGGGGAGGAGGGAAAGACCTTCGGGCTTCACCTCCATTTCTCCTTTCTCCCTTTCCGTTCCTCTCTTCCATCACCCTCCTGCCTTGCCCCCCTTTTCCCACCTCCCCTTCCTCACTCCCCACAGGCTCTCCAGCCCTGGCATGGCCTCTGCGGTACTCTCCTTGCTACCAGGTTTTTGCAGGACATGGCAGAGGAGGAAGAGTTTGGGGTGCAGGGGCTCAACACCCCGGAGAGGACAGCGGGGGGAGCAGCCCTGCTCCCCATCTCGCTGGTCCTGCCATGGGTACACGCAGGAAAAAATGGGCTTGTTCCTTTCCTCTCTCTTTCCTGGGTCCGTATCTGCATGGTTATGATAGATTTACCACGATTCTATCGGTTTATGATTAAAACCCATAAATTTTACTAGGCCTTTTTCTTATTTTCCATAATCCGCAGGATTCAAGGCAATCAAATTTTAACTGGAAAGCATGGGCTGTGCAGTTAGGTGCCGGTGTAATGGGGAACGGTTCATTTCCCAATCCACTCCCATTACTGGTGGCACTAAAGAAATATTACCCTGTGAAAGAGGTTTTTCCTCAATTCCCTTTAAAACATCATCCTTACCTGAGCGAAGGATCAGAGGAACGGTATGAACTCTGACTAAATCACGGTGCCCCCCACCACTGCAGTCTCTTCCCATCCTGAGGTTTCCGAGCAGTTTCCCGGCGGACTCGGACGGGTGCTGAGGGTCTCGGGGGGGACCCGGCCCGGGGTGGCAGTTGCGGGTCCCTGCCGGCTGCTCCGTCTCAGCTCTCCATCACCAGGCAGCAGGTAGCTCCAGCCCCTCCGGAGATTTCATCATGTTCCTGTTACGATCCAGGTAATAAGACATTTCATTCAAATGAGCAAATTTATTCCAGTGGCACTTTAATAACAAAATCAATAAAACTACACTTCCCAGCAGGGCTTTATCATATGCTAAAACTACAGCATATTGCCTGGATATACTAAATTCTCTCCCTGAAATAAAGTGCAAGGTTTAGAAGACAGATGACACCATTTGCGGCACTAGTAGGATAATACCCTAATAAATCCACGGCCACCTGAGCACTTCAGCGTTGTCACACGCTGCACTCAGTGGCCTCTAGGAACTTCCCAACGACAGCGAGAACAGGAACGAGACCTTCGTGCTCCTCGGGCTCCCGGTGCAGATGCAGGGAGCGTGGGCTCTGGAGCACAACCCTGCGGCAGAGCGGTGAGGCACCCCTGCACTGATAACCGGGTCCACGATGCCGACTGTCGTAGAGCCAACTGAGCACGTGGGAGCGTCGTGGAGCAGGTTATCAGTGTGGGTTACCTTTATCTGTGCAGGCTACCTTATCTCTGGTGGCTTTCTCCAAAAAAACCAGCTCTGATCATGAGGATGAAGGTGAGCGTTCAGCATGGGGACCAGCCACTCCACGTGGTGGGGACCGGGCTGGCCTCTCCCAGCAGAGCCCCTCGGTGTCACCACCAAGCTAGAAAAGAGATGGGACGGTCAGGAAACATTGCCGGAGAGTCAGCAGCACTGCAGCTGCCCAAGGAAGCACCCATGTATGAGAAGAGCTGCTACCCTGTCCCTGTGCACCCCTCCGTGCAGGATCCCACCCCCCCAGCCCTGCGCTGGGCTCTGCGGCTGCTCTCCCACGGACCATCCCTCTCCTTCCCTCCCCACCTCCCCAACCCCCTCAATTACCGCCTGCTGCTTCATCGCTGTTCCCCGTATCGTTACACTCCAGCACCTTGCCTGACATGAGATTATGGCTCTTCCCTCCTCCATCATCCTTCCCAGACCATCATCCATCAGCTTTCCAAACCCTGCCCTGCTCCCAGCCGTTCCCATCTGCCAGTCAGCCATCTCCCACCAGCTTTCTCCTCCTCCTCGTCCCTCCAGCTTGTGCTTCCCTATCAGCGTTCCCCAGCCTTGAGTGCTGCGAAACTAATTAGCTCACTACAAAGACTGAGGAATAATTAGGGACTCCACTGAAAGCACAAAACTAGGGCATCTCGCCTTAAATAAACGCGAGGAAGCATCTCCCTGCTCTGCTGACGGCCCGCGACTGCTTCAAGCAGATGATGACACGACTCACCGTCCCTCGGCTCCCGCTCCAGGAGTGTTCACCAGTGGGGCCTCTGCCTCCCTCTCACCCCCTTCTGGCTTTTTCGGCTCCTGGCCCTGCCACCGAAGCCAGCTCTTCCCCGGAGCTCCACGGCCAGCCAGGCACTGACCAAGCAGGCAGCTCTCCTGGGGACACGGGGGCTGCTGGTTCGGGCGCTGCCTTCTCAGCGGTCCGCTATCTTCAGCTCTCTCTGGGGGAAACCTAGGCACCAGACATGGAAAATGGTTAGTAAGAAAAACATTCCCAGAATTTCTTTTTCAGTTGCCTCTGCTGGGTAGAAGAGGCGCTGAAACAGCTTTTCCCTTGGGCAGCTCCACCGCAGTGGGCAGGAGTCTGGCCTGCCCCACACCGAAGCCCTAAAGAACAGGGTGATAAAAGAGGAGGAGATCTGGGGGTACCAGGTGACCCTTCCTCACACACAGACCATCCTGGGGACCCCAGCCTTGGCCATGTTGAGGTCCCCTGGTGACATGCAGGGGTTCCCTGCAAACTCACAGTCTCCCCAGGGAAACACCCACCCCTCCTGCCTCCTGGAGGCGACGAGCAGGAGGTGGCGTTGGAGGCAGCCCAGCACAAGGCATCTCTGACCTCCACCACTCGCTCAGCTCCCTGGCGCTGCCAACGATCCTCCTCCAGCCACTGCCTGTGCCTGAAGCGCTCGGCACGGTTTTGTCACTTACTAATGCTATTCAGTAACAACCTGACACTCGGCCCCTGCGTCTCACTGGGGGACCTGAGGCAGCGGCGCCGGCAGCCTGACAGGGCGTGGGGAAAGCATTGCTTTGAGCCCTTCAGGAGAGCCCCCCGCTCCTGTTCCCCTGAGCTCAGCCCAGGCTGAGCATCCCCTCCTGCCCTCAGCACCCCGCTCCTGCCCCCGCCCATGGTGAGGAGCACTGGTGGCCACAGCGGGAAAGTACAAGTTCTCGTCTGAGGGACTGACCCACGAAGGACCTATGGAGACTACGGCGCTTACACGAAGCCACAACCCCTGCCATCAGATTTACGGCCCGTATGGGTCTGGTTTTTAATTCTTCTTAGGGTGCTTCTCAGATCCTCTGCCCAGATCCACAGCCCCAGAAGGGGAAGCAGAAGAGGGGTGGGAAGGGAGTCCTGAGCAGCAGCCTACATCAAACCTGAGGACATCTAACAGGGCCTGGCCGTCTCTCTTGCCACCGTCCGGCCCCTGCTCCCAGGTGAAAGGCGCCAGCACCGAAAGGTGTTTCTGGCCTGAAACCTCCCTCGGTGGCCCTTCCACAGCCCCGCTGACACTGGGGCTGCGGGCTGGCCTCACCCTACAGCTCTGACTGCCCATCCGACCCGTCCACACAGGTCAGAACTTAAGGAGAGGGAGCCCAACAGACAGCTCCAGGCAAAAGGATGGAAGAGCAACAGGGTGTGGAGCAGAGGGACCCACTGAAGGCAGAGACAGGCTGCTGGACAGACGGACACCGAGCAAGGCGTGTTTCAGAGGCAATGTAGGGAGAACTGGACAATAGCAGGCGGGGTACCAGAACGGGAGAGGCATAGGAAGGAAAAGTGGAAGACAACAGGGTACAGGGCAGCATTGGCAGAAGAGTGACAACCTTTGGGGATCCGGACAGCGTGAAGGGGAGCTGGGGACAGGGACAGGCAGGAGGCAGGCAGAGATCTGGAGAAGTATGGCAGGGATGGCCCGGACACACGACTCGCCACACCTCCTGCTGTTGGCCCAGCAGGTCCTGGTCCCCAGGTCAGCGCACCCTGAGCTGTCAGTGAGGCTGTGCTGCCAGGACCCCGGTGACAGCACCAAAGTTGAGAACATTTTCCAAAAGCAGAAGCACAACGAGGAAGAGGAGCCACAAATCACCTCAGAGGAACAATCGCGCCAGCGACGCAGGGCTGGCACCCGCACAGGAGAACGAGAAGTGCCCCGAAAGACCGGGGTGGGTGGGGATCTGTGGAGGACCAGGAGGTTCCCTCTGGCACAAGGCCCTCACAGAGGGATGCTCAAGGCAGCAAACAGATACGTCTTTATCCTGCGGTGCAAGTGTAGCTGTTCCTGTCTTTCAAACACACACCTAATCATTTTTAAGATCTCTGCCTCAGAACTGTCTCTTTGATAAAACTAATCATGGGCTTAAATTACAGATAAATACCTGATATTAAAAGAACAGTTTGAAAAGGAGGAAAGGGGTAGTTTAACGGTGCTCATTTTCTCTGCTTTTCTATAGCACACATCTTGGGCTATTTAACTGCAGAGCTTATGAAGCCTCGTTCTTACAACTCTCCTTTCTTTCAGACGTGGCTTCCACAAACGTTTCCCCGGGTTTCTTTACCCGCCGCGCTGCCGTTAGCTGTATGATTGCAGCAGTCACCGCGCCTCCAGCTGAGGCGAGGAGGCAGGCACGCCAATGCTGCGCGAACACACACAAAAGAACAAACCCGGCGCTTACAAGGCTGGACCCAAAGGCATTCACGCCGGGAATGCGGGTGCCCAGGTGCCCGCCAGGGACCGGGGCTGTGTAGCTCGACAAAGAAGAGTAGCTGAAAAGAAGAAAGAAATAAAAAATCAAAAATCAAAGCTGCAAGCGGCTCAGGAGCCAGGACGAGGACCGAGGTCGGTGTCAGCACAGCTCCTGCCCCAGGCCAGGAGGAGGGAGCGGCTGCTGTTGGGCTGGCAGGACGATCCCGCTCCCGGTGCTGTTAAACACCTCACGGTCCAGGCCCACGCCGGCTCCCTCTGCTCTGCGGGGAACAATGGCTTTGATCAACAGAAGATTGCCGAGTTAATTGCAATGATATTCTAATAAAGCTGGGGAGATTAATTACGGCTCTTTATCAGAGCTGGCCCTCTGCCAAGGGTTTGCAAAATTGTTTTCCTCTGTTTCTTGTCATTTGAATTTAGGAGAAGAAAGGAGGAAGTTGGGTGCCTTTTTTTCCTCCAGCAATCAGGATGGTGGCCTCGTGCCCTGCTCACGCTCGCAGCTCGGCGCGCTTACGGAGGGGAGCGGGGAGGGTGCAGCCGGAGAAAGCAAATGGAGAGCGACAGAGCAAACCAATTAGACATGATGCAGCACAATTACGCTCCCAGTCAATAAGTGGCTTGGTGCAGAGAAGCACAAAGGAAGGAGGCGACGGCGTGGGGACCACAGACGTCGCTCCACGGAGGGTAAATCCGGAGCACTTTACGCCTTTCCAGGCGTGGGGGAGGACACACGGACAAACTGCTTGCCTGACATCAGGCAGGGCGAAGGCAGCTCTCTTTCCAGAAAAGCTTTCCTGGCCGTTGTTCTCACTCGTACCGCTCCGGCGCAGAAAAGCGAGTGTCCGGAGAGCAGCCAGAGCCCTGCTAAGTGGCCTTGGGGAACGCGCGACTCAAACCTTCCTATTTCGCTTGACAAATAGCTGCTCCTTCCAGGAAAGATTTAGCAGTGCGCAGGCAGGTGAGAGACAGACCTGCAGAGGCATGATCCAGACTGGCAGGCAGCAGATCAGTCCGGCAGAGCTGCCTGCTCTCACTCACAGAGAAGGGAGGAGGGGTCCGTCCTGCAGCCGGCTGGCACGCAACGCGCTGGGGGAACAGGCTGCGAGTCGCACCAGGGACGGAAACACAAACCAGAGAGAAAGCTGAGGATTAAAATAATACCACTCGCTTTTAAGCGGGCGGCAGAGTGGGAAACCTCCTGCCAACGGGTCAGGGCTTGCCGCTGTGAGGAGGAAAGCCTCCATCTAACCCGTGGCCTTCGGCTCTCTGAGGGGCACCCACGAGACACGCGGCTGCTCCGGAGGCATCTTCCCGACTGGCTCTGGGAAGACGACACATCGCCAACCGCTCATGAACCACGAAGGCAGGCCGGGAGTCTAGATTAAAATTTTAAGCATTATTCCTGCAGAACAGAACATTCACTCTGCGCTAAACCAAAGGACTTACAGCAAGGTCAGAGTAGGGTCCGTGTTTTGTACCATCGCCCCGATATCACTCTGGAAGATTCTTTAGGGTTTTCAATGACCCATAAAACTATCTCACATCCGAAGTGTTTGTTCCAACTGAGAGGAAAAACGCTGAGCTAAATACTTTTCTCCCGGAACATGACAGAAACAATTATTCATTTAGGCTTTTGTAAAGACTATCGAGTTTGGCAAAATGTTGCTCCAGGGGTATAATAACTGGGAAAAAGTTTCAAAAATCTTTAAAAGCCCTACTTTTTTGTTAGATCAGGAAATTCTACTTTGCCCGTTTCAGAACAAATCTGCACACTGAACCTGAGTTTATCTTAAATACAGAGAAGCAAACAAAAAATTAAGAGGGTGATTGCCAAGATCAACACCGCAAAGCAAAGTGTTGCCAAACTGTTTTCATTCCTTCCCACCCCAAGAAAATTTGCCCTTTTATATGGATTCTGGGTGACCACCCAGATGTCAGCAGCCTAAGATGTTCCTTAAGAAGAAAATCTCATTTCCAGCTGCCTCGAGACCTTATCCCTACCTGCGATGGCTCTGGTACTGGTCCCTCCCAGAGGGCTCAGGACCGCCAGCACCAGGGTGGCACGGCCAGGGGCCGGGTGCGTGCCCAGCGGCACCCACCGCTCTGGCACACGCTACCCGAGATTCCCCATAAATAAAACCGTCGGCTCTTGTGTTCATTTCACAGGCGGCTGCTCAGCTGACAGGTTTCACACGCCACTACCGTGTCTTGTCAGCTTTATACTCTCAGGCCAACGCTGGCTCACCAGCTCCGATGTATATACATAAAAATAAATGGCTCAGAAACCCCAATAAAGTGACAGATAACATAATGGGACCTGGCTTCAGAAAATAAGCTTGTTTATGGAACCTCCGTGCCTCCGAATTTGATTTATGTCGTGTGGGCTGTCTCTCGGTGGAGGTTTGGGAAGGAGGCTTGCTCGCGCTCGCTGCCGCGGGGGGACGGCTGCCGGTTAAGCACTGCCTTTAAGGCTCCTGCCCTAGGACTGGCACGTTAGAGACTGGCTTTCTGCATCAGGAGCAGAGAGCTTCGTTTCGCGCAGGATTTGTCTGATGTGATCGTCCTCCAGCTCCCGCAGGAGCTCAATGTCCTTGCCAGCAGCCACCCCAGCCAGGTCCAATACCTGCCCGCCTCAGAGAAGCTCTCCTCATCCTCACTAACCCCCCTGCCACACAACTCCCTCCCCTGGGCTCTCTGGGCTCGCCGACACCGTCTGCAAGCTGGAGGTAGCTGCAAAGAGCTCAGGGCTTCAGCAGCCAACAGAGCATACTGAGTAAAACCAGACAGTGCCTAAAGGAGACCATGCGAGCTTCAAAGAGGAAAGCTCCTGATGGCACGAGATGGCTCTCCTGGTAGACCCTTTGCTCTGGGCTGCAGATGGTCCTTATTCAATCTCCTGCTAGAAGAGCTTCCTTGCAAACAGGGATAATCCTTCATTTGATGTTTGCTCCCTTGGATATCACTGTTCACAGCAAGCACTGCAATTTGTGTTTATTCTTGCCAAGCCATGTTTATTCTTGAGCCGCTTTGATTGTTACAGCGAAGGCTGGGATGGCTCTTTCAGTCAAAGTGCCTGTTTCCAGGGGGCTAATAATGAGAGACTGTCAATCTGGAGACACCAGGGGGAAAAATCACAGCCCCTCCTCTCACAGAAAACAATCAGCCGCTGCCAGACCCCACGCTTCGCACTTCCCAATCTTTGCGATGCAGCTGGAAGACCCTCAGCTCCAGACTCAAGCGGACGTGCCGCCAGGATGCCGGCCCCGCCGCTTTGCCTGCAGCGGAGCGCAGAGGCTTTCGGGAAGGGTCCCACCGCCGCGCTGTGCAAATGCCACGAGAGAGGTGTTCGAGCCGCCCGGCGCCGTGCACAGGGGAGACGCTCGGCGCGGGGTGAGCCCGGCAGAGCCTGCGTGGCGGAGCAGAGCTGCTGGGACAGACGGAGCACAGCTCCTGGCCCAGCGGAGCTCTTCAGAGCAAGCCACGACACCGAGAGCTCGAGCTGCAGATGGCGGCTTGCGGTAATTTCCTGCCATTTCCTACACCGTGATTGATGCACCCAGCAACTCCTGTCCTGTGCCCAGGCTCCCGCCTGCGGAGCAAATCCCTGGCTAACCGCTGCCAAGCACGCACCACGCCGTGAGAGGAAGCATTACCCCGGCAAGATGCAGCATCACAGGCCTGCCGTGGCAGAGCAGGGGGACCCCAGGCTCGGATGGCAACCACGTGGCTCCCCATCCCTTGTTCCCATCTCCAGACCTTCAGCCCATCCATATTTTAATCCAACCTTACATTATGCTGCCATTTGTCTGGGGCTTAGTACTAAGGAGGGCTGTGGGGGAGGGTTCCCCTCAAATTAAATAATTAAAATGTTTTTCTCAGGCTAAATAATTTTAATTTCCCCCCCCCCAGCAGACCAGTGGCAATAAATATTTAATACATTCCTTGCTTCACTGCATCCATCGTGTTGCCATTTTAGAAATCATTTTATTGTGTGTATTTTTCTTCTTTTAATTACAGTCACCAGTATCAAACCGCTTCAATAAATAATCAAAGGCAGGGGAGAGACGGGGCAGCCGCGACGCTTCAGGAGAGGGGAGGTGTGCAGGGCGGTGTGCAGGGCAGGTACGCATCCCACGCCGGCACCCTCCTGCGTGGGGCTGACACCCGCCCCCCACCCTAACGCCGCCGTCCTGGCTGCAGCCAGCTCCTGTGGGGCTACCGAAACAACGCCTCAGGAAGGCGAGCGGAGCCTGCCAGCTCCAGCACAAAGGTCCGTCCTGCCAATATCCTCCCTGGCAGGGGCCAGCAGCAAATGCCAGGGGATGGGTGTAAAAGCCGGCCAAGCGTGCACTGATACCTCCCCGGGACGCTCCTCCAGCCGCCGGCAATCTGCGGCTGAAGGGCTTCCTGAGCCAGCCATCCTATCTCTCCTTTAAAAGCCCTCAATGGATTTATTTTTTTTTTCTTCCAGGAATTTCTCTAATTACAAGGATAGCCCGAGTGCTTCTTAACTGTTCTCTGTCCAGAGCAGCCACCAACTGCCAGCGCTGGCAGGTAAAGATGCCCGCCGTGCTGGCAGCGAGAGGTGGGCTGCCAGTGACGCTGGGTGCAGCAAGGGGGGACTGCGCGGGAGCAGATGTCAGAGGCTGCTGGAGAGCTGGGAGCCCCAGCCCTTCACTGCACGGCCAGATCCTGCCGCTCCCACAGCCGTCCCCGAGGCCACTGGGCCCACGGCCCCAGCGGCCTGGCAAGGAGAGGGTTACCATCTCCCGCAGCCACCACCGCAGCCGGCCTGGTGAATGGTATTAGCAAAAATGAATAGAAATACTACATGAAGCTAATAAGATCTGAGGGGAGCTCCTTAGACAAGTTGATTTCCAAATTGGACTGACTTTAACCTCACATAAATAAAAATGAACGCTTATAAAATATGGTGGAAAAATCCATAAGGGCAGATGAAGGCACTGATGCATTTTTATCTCCCTCCTGCACTTGTGGTACAGAGCGGGGCTCCACACGCTGCTCAGCATCGCCGCGACCTTGCTCACGCTCCAGCTGAGCCCAGGCAGGTGCTGTCTGGGGCCGGACTCGGTCTGCAATAGCAAACGCTGCCCTGGGGTGTCCCTCAGCCACCAGCAAGGGTCAGGGCCGGGGGTAAGCTCCCCTGGGCCAGCTGCCCGCACCCTTCACTCCAGGCACGATGGAGCAGGCGTCAGGCAAGAAGGGGCAGGGGCTCAACCTGCCCCCCATCAGCCCTGAGCCGTGCAAAGCAAGCCTCCATCTCTGGGTGCCAGAGAAGGTCCCTCTCTGGTAGGCAGACATCTCTTTCCACTAAACCTGGAGGAACGTAACATCCCCCCCCAACCTGCCAAATTCAGCTTGAATTCACCGCTGCTTCCATAAAGCAGCAGGACAGACACACATCACGCACGCACGGAGCCAGGAGGATCTCCTGAGCTTGTATTTCTTTGGGCAACCACTGCTAAAAAAGGCCCTGCCCCAAAGGTCTTCAACCTAAGCAGAAGAACCACCAAAAGAAAACAGGGTCCCTGCCTGATGCTTGCACCCAAACCACGGTCTCCAATTTGGGACAGAGGCTGGCAAAGGAGGGGTGAAGGACAGGGAGACATTTATTGTAGGGTGCATCTAGGAGCTCCTCTTCGAGCCAGGGGCGCTGGGGCAGAAAGCGGAGAGCTGGGAGACACAGCAAGTGCTGGCAGAGGCTGTCACCAGAGGCTGACTGACAGCGAGAAACCACGTGTGGAGAGGGACTACAAGGTTAACAGGAAAGCAAGCTGTGAAAGGCCCGGAGAGTACAGACAGGTAACTGCTGTTTGCCAGCAGGAACCAGCAAAAGCAAGTAAAGCATGGGTGACATGAGCAAAATGACAGGCGAGGAAAATGATCCTTGCAGCAGAGCTCTGAGCAGGCAGGAGTGGGAGAAGATTGCATTTGTCAAGGCCAGAGAAAAGGATGTTGAAGGAATTGAGCCGTGAGATGATGGCACTCCGGATGGGAGTTTTAGCTGTACCTTAGCAACCCGACGTGAGGGAAGGAGGCAGGCCAAGCAGAGCCACCGCGCCCGCAGGCAACGCCGAGCTGGCCCTTGGTTGGGGTAACCTTCGGCTACCCACGTGGAACCTGCACGCGGGTGCTGAGATCCGGGTCCGGGCAGCGCAGGAGGTGATGGCCACTGGGGAGGGGCTCTGGGGAGCCGTTCCTGAACCCAACCGTCTGCTGGCACGATGAAGAAGGTCTTCAGACAGACAAGACAAATGCAGAGGTAGACAGAAAACCAGGAAAGGCAATTTGGGTTGCCAAGGGAGGACAGGTCTTTAAGAGGTCTGTGGGATGAGGGATCAGGAGGAGGGAAATGTTCTGCCAGTGCGGAGCTGTTGCCAGGGAGAGCATCACCATCGTTCATGGCAGGGGAAAGGTCTGCAAACTCTCAGCTTTTCTTCTGCCAGGAGATAACCTGGCGGTGGTGGAGGACCCAGGATCTAGCAGCCAGAGGTCTGTGCTCACGCATGAAAGCCAGGCTTGGCCACCCACCGCTCACTGGTACCAGCGGGTTGCAGCTCAAGAACAGGGCAAACATCTCAGCCTCATGTGTGCTGTGCAGGCTGCGAGCCTCCCTGTCACCCTCCCTGGTACTGCCTGAACACATTTTTGAGAGACACGTCGTTGCCAGACACCAACCCCAAGGAACCAGTCCCAAAATGTAAGCGTGTCCCAGGGGAACCCCTTCCAGCCACCTCCTGACAGCTGGGGGAGCACCGGGCATATGGCAGTTCCAGCGCTTCTGAGATAATGTCGTGCACAATTTCGGATCCACAAAAAAAGGCAAAGCTTTTTGACCCAATTCAGGAGTGTGGAAAAAAAAACCATAAAAAACCCACCAAGAAACCCAGACCCACGTACTAAATCCTCCAAGGTTTTTGTGGCACTGCAATTCAGGCTAAGAGCAACTTTCTAGGAGAGAGGAATTCCCGCTGTGTCCCTCCTCTGCACTCACTGCTCATTATTCTCAGCATGGAAATTTTTCCTACCATTTTGAGCTGTTTTCAGCTCAAAAGGCTCTGTGCAGCGAATCCAGATTGGCCTTGGCAGGCAGGGGTAACAGGAGGCTGCGAGCAGGAACCAAAACTCCGCACAACGCGGAGTAAAGATGCTTCCAGCCTCCAAGGGCTTACCACCACAAGTCTGGACCTTGCAAACTTCTCCTGAGCTTTACTGGTCAAGCTTTGTTGAGTTTGGCGGTGCAAGGAGTGAAGCCTACGCACGAGCCAGTGTGTGATCAGGGCCTCAGTGTGCGAGGAGCAGGCACATGCGGGCAGCTCGGGAGCGCGGCAGGACGCGACGCGCACCCACTCCCCTCCCGGCTGCTGTGTCCTGTCGAAGCAGATCAAGCACAAAAACCCACAAGCGGGTTCTTCTCCACAAACACTGTCATGGCTATTCCAGAAACAAAGGACGATTACAAGGGAAGAAGCCTCCATCTGCCTGGGGGAAATCAGATTGCTGCTTTCATGTTTGGGTTGTGTCGCTGCCACGCGCTGAGAGCCAGCGGCTGCGGCATGGCACAACTTGGGGCTTGGACACGTGCCCGATGCTCTCACGGGGCACAAGGTGCAGGAGAAGGACTCACCGGGGCTTCACAGCAGGCTCGGGCAGGGACAGACACACACAGACATCCAGGGCAGACTGGGACGAAGGCAAGGGAAATTGTTCATAAAAGCGACGGATTCACCTTTCCCTTCTCTCCCATAAAATGCAGGTTTCATATCAACCCAGAGACACACAGGTCAAACTCAGAGACAAACTTCAGAAAAAGAAGTGAAAATGAGAATTTCAGCCCTGATTTTTTTTCCCCGGACACTTCTGCAACAGGGCACTTTTCCCTTCGGAAGCGAGCCGGCATGCACAAACAAGAAGCAAAATTAAATGACCCCAAACGAACGAAATGGATTTTCATGGTTTGCTTCTTCCCCAGGGTGTGGGTGAGGGAAAAGGGATCACCACCAGTCTCTCAGAGACATTTCTTAACTGTTCTACTTCAGACACCACATGGGAAGACCGAGTTATTCAGAGCTCTAACTGCAGCCCCGAGGTGCCGCACCTTCCCTTCCTTCGCACGGTACCACCCGGGGCAGACACTGCTGTCCTCCTCCTGCGCTTCTCTAAGGGATACGGGCTCCAGCCGCACCCAGAGATCATCGCGTACCTGTCCCCAACAGCACAGCACCTTGGGGGGGGGAGAGACTTTTTACAGACGAGTGTGCGCAAGCCTGTACACGCACATCTAAACTTTGCGGGATGGAAAGAAGAACAAGAAATAATGAATCCCCTTGCACTCGCTAAGTCCAAACAAATAGGGTGGAGTGGGATCCTGATTTGCATTGGTTTGATTGAAGATGTAATTTGCTGCTGAATAAATGTGGTTGCATCCAAATCAAACCCTTAGTCCCTCAGACGTTATAACTCCTTCCTTTCTTCCCTCAGGACTAGCCAACCTTTAAGGCTGACCAAGGATGATGTATTATAAGAAGAAATAGCCTTAAATAAGAGAAGGGCAAGTTTAGAATAGATATAAGGAAAGACTTCCCATAACGAAGGAGGAGATGTTTAAAAAACCTCCAAGGAGTGATCAGAGCCAGCCCAGTCCCACCTCCCACACAGCATCACCTCCGGATTATGGTGTCCCTCACACACGGAGCTGTGCCCTACAAGCCATGGGGCTGGAGCTCTGCTTTCCCAGCAGCCTCCTGCTCAGAGCACCTTACAGCTACCACAGCTCCCCTTGGTCCGTCCCGCAAGCCCCCATGAACACAGGCAGCTCGCCTGGTGCCACCGTTTCACCATGGCTGCCCATAGCGTGGTACATGCTATCGTATCCTCGGGATAGGCGGCAGGCAGGCAGGTCTCGGTAAGCGTGCATCGCTAGGATGGGCCTCCAATGGAAAGCTGGTGCTACTAAAATCGGGAAGCATTTTCCAGAGCTTTTCAGGAACTCAGGGCCTCGGCCTCTCCTTTGCTCGCATCTCGCTGGCTCATCACAGATGCCACCTGGCTGCAGCCGGCACTGAAATGCCTCCCTCAGGCTATCTCTAACTGGGTGAACCTGCTTCCCGTCAGAGACCCGCTACACGCTGAGCTCCCTCGCTTGTTCTCTTTTCTGCCCTTACAGTGCCGTATTTATGAGGTCCCTCCAAGGCCTCTATCGATCGCTCGGGCAGCCTTGACCACACAGCAGCTATCAGAGCAGCGAGGATCCCATCAGCCTCTTGGGCAGAGAGCAAAGGGGAACCAGGGCCCAGCAAGAACAGATTTACCGGGCAGCAAAGGAGGACATAGCCCCCACCCTCGCTAGCCCCATCCCAAGGCACACCCTCCGCCTGCCCCCCCATCCACATCGCAGCCGTACCCAGCTGTCAGGCAGCATAGTGCCGAGTAGAGAAGACACAAGCCAGTGCAAGGGAAAGGAAAGCAACAGCCACAAAGACGAAAAATTGTGCGTTATAGCCAGGGAGGAAGTTCCTCGCACGTTACTGAGCAGCTCCTTGCTTTGCCCTTTGTCTGAAGCCCTGGGGACTCGCAGCAGAGACGTGCATCTCCCGGGCATGAATTCTGTCCTGCACAAGCTTCACTGCTCCAACTGCAACTTCCCAGTGCAGAGCATCCCTGGGAAGAGCAAGGATGCTCACAGCCTCAATTTATGTGAGGGAAATCCATCACAAGGCATGAAAGCCTTTCATTCGGGACAATTTGTTGCAGGAGTTATAAACTGAGGTGGCGCTGGGAAGCCAATTGTCAGGCCAAGAGCACTGCAGATCGGCAAGGCGGAGAGGGGCTGCCCCTGCAAGAGGGATGAGAGCTACCTAATAAACATTTATTGGGCAGATGAGGCTGTAAATAGCACGTCCGTTCCGGAGCTGGGCACGGGGAGAGAAGGGGGCAGAGGGAGACAGCCTCATCCCTGGGCGCTGTTTGTAACCCGGAGTCATCACTCAGAAGCAAGGACCATGGTGCAGGCAATGCCAAGGCCAGAGGAAGGGAGAGAGGGAGAGATTGATTATCCCATAAATCAATTGCTGGGCACTGATTACAAAATAAACCACCAGGGCAAAGGTCAAGTGCTTTATTATATCACCCAGCCCACAAGATTTATTTACCACTTGGGCCATCAGTCCCTCGTGCCATCTATTAGAGGGAGCTGCAGCTCTCCCTTCCCTGCTGCAGGCAGGGCTTCTGCCCACAGCCACAGCCCTGCAGGCAGCAGCACAAGGCTCAGGGGAAAGATCCAGCAGGCAGGACCAGGCACCGGTCCTGCAGGACCTACAGACACATCCACGATGCTGGGAAAGGTGACGGCCAGGCAGAGCAGCCCTGCTGCAGACACCGGCGGTGCCTGAGGGTGCTCACCAAGTCCTTCATCATCCTCAGGCTGCCTGAAGCCAACACCCTTCTCCACCGTAGGAGAGATCAGAGGAACACGGTCTTCTCTGCAAAGAGCCACCGGGCCTGGCTGCGGTGCACCACGCAGAGACTCCGACGGTGGGCTGGCCTCCGGGGCCACTTGCCATTTCTTTCTGGGCTCCGGGAAAGATCAAACCCTTTGAGAGGATCAGCAACTTCCCAGCAGGAGAACAGGGCCTTGCTCCAAATCAGATCTGCACCCGGCCAAGCTTCCCGTGCCCACTCCTGCCATCTGAGCTCTGTATCCATACAGGGAGAGCTGCAGAGCCTGTCTCATCGCACTCAACTGGAATTCAGCCTACAAAACTTTATTTTTTTTTCCCCCCCTTCCCTTTCTAACTTTAGATTTTAAACACAGGCAGCAATAAGAGGAATTCCTGGGAGTATTGTTCATCTGTTTCCCATAAGCTGCTTGTCACTGACCATGAAGAGATTTTTCAGTCTGGCTCCCAAAATACAAAAACCCTAAAATGGACATTTTTGAGTCCTTCGCACCAAGCAAAGGAGACTAACGTCAGAGCTGTAGGATGTGTGCGCGTACACTCAGGGGGTGGCAAAGAAACACCGCGGCGAGCAGGGGAGGTGCCAGCCCGTGTGCCGCGGGCAGGGTGCCTTCTGCCTGCCTCCGACCACACAACCCACATCTGCCTGCGGCTGGGGGAGGCGAAGGCGCGAGCCTGGGTGCTGCTGGGGGGGCTGCGAGCGCAGATAGCCTGGGCTGGGGCTGTTTCCACTTATGGCTGTTCCCCCTGACTGTGGGGCCGCTGCCCCATCCCTCTGCAGGACGGTACCCTGCCAGAATGGGTGCTGCTGGTGGTGCTTGCTTAGGAGTTTATTTTTCTTTCCAGAAGCGCTGAGTGCTTCGGCTCCTATTTTAGCCCATCTGCCAGCAGAGCGCGGAGGCTCCAGCTCACGGGCCCAGCCACACGTTCCCACGAGGACGCCACCGCACAGAGGGGCACCACCTCAGGGAGACAGCTGAGGTGACAAGTCACAACGCACTCCGACCGCAACGTAGGTCAGCTCTGTCGCTAGAAAACCCTCAGTGACTGACCCTGGCTGAGGCTACAGCCCCCCCCAACTCCTCCTGCCCTGTTCAGCCATCAGCTGGGCAGCTCTCAGCCCTGGCAACTCCTGCTCTACTCCTACCATGCCACCCTCTCAGGAAGCTGAACCACCTCTCAACCTCAACTGTTTCCATCTTGAAAACACAAGGCACCCTCAATCTCCAAGAGGTAAAACCCCCACCCCAGTTTCTCCGAACTGCAACAAAAACATCCCCAGTCTGGCAGGACACTTCTATGTCCCAGGAGAGTCAGAAAAGCAGAAGGACCCATGGTTGCTCCATTGGTCCCCGCTTCCCCAAGGGAGGCATCAAACTCCACGGAAGTCCTAACAGCGCAGATAGGCATCTCTACCAGTGGCTGTGTTGCTCTCAGGAGTTACCTCTCCCACCGCATGGGTGGGCTCCTCAGGGTACGGTGCTCATGTCCAGAGCCAGCACTGTCCACCACAACCACCACCTTGATGGAGAAGGGTGCGATAGGCAACCAGCCCCTCCTGCTCTCTCCCAAAGAACCTGATGGCAATAATCCGTTATTCCAAGCATTGATTGCCTCATTCCTAGAGGCTTTTGCAAATCCCCGAGAGTCAACATCTATTACTTTTAGGGCTTGGTATGTCTGCTCCTCTCCCATAGGAGTTTTAACCTGCATGAATATCCATCACTCCTACCATTTGGTCTAGCTCCACGATTCTGATGGCGATAACGAACAGAGGTCGGCACGAGACAGTTACATTTCCCAGCCCTCTCTTTGCTCCTCCTGGCAGATTTAAAAGTTCATGTTTAATCTGAAAGAGGGAAGACGGAGAGGAGCCTCACCAGCTGCAGTTTCTGTAAATGCCAGGATAGGAATGAGATCTTAGCAAGCCTTAATATACTATGCAAATCCTCAGAGCATGACCATGTGTTGCCAGGGCTTTTTATTCCCCTCCGTGGTAATTGGAGAGACAAGGATTAAAAAGAGGAGTTGCCACGTAACTAGTCGGTCCCTCCTCTTTACTAACCACTGCTTAGAGATGATATCTGGACATAGGGCCTTAAGGCGCTGTAAAGATCTACAGGCAGAGGTGGGTGTTCTCCTAAAGGGTGCTAGCCAAAGACTTCTGCCTGCATCTCCCTCCTTTGGAATATATTTGGTACACGTGCAAGGGCATGAGGCACGTGCGCACGCTCCTGGCTGCGTCAGCGAACAGCCACGGATTTGGCACATGTGTGGCTGAAAGTGAGACTGTGCTCCATGGAGACGGGATGAGGAGGAGGGACTGCAGGGTGTCCAGGCATGCAGCTCTGTGTACCTCTTTCTACAACTGCATGTTTACACCACTTTTTTTCTTTACTTTTTTTTTCTTTTTTAACGCATGAGGAAAGCTCCATCACTTTCCTCTGCTGTAATGATGTTGACCTGATTAAAATTTTTATTGGATTTTACAGAATAATTTCATACACACTGTTCCCTGGAGCCCTGCAGGGTAGGGGGAAGGCGGGAGAGAGAAAGAAGAGAGTATATTAAGAATGAGGTGGAGAAGGAAAATATTTTATTTTACTCTGAAATGATTTTTCCTGAATGAATAATAGATTAGAAATCTCACTTGCCCTTTTTTTTTTTTTAAATAGTGCTCTTACAAGTGCCCCTGAAACATGCAGGCATGAAAAAAGCCACCACTTGAGCATTTTGGGCCTATTTCAATAACAGCTTTGCTTTCCTCCTGCAGCTCCCAACCCTTTTCACCATCTCTGAGAGCTCCTTATTAACAAAGCCACAAAGCCAGGTCAGAAGCAGCAGGTTGTGAAGGTCCACAGGCCAGGCTCTCAGCTCCTGCCTCCCTGACCCCAGCCTTGGCCAGCGACAGCCTGAAGAGCCTGATGTGTCCCAGGGGAGCCATCCAGCAGGGCAGACCTCTGGGAAGCTTCAGGCAAATGAAACAAGTGACAAAGGAGGGTCTGAAAGTTGTGATTATCTTGCTATTTTAGCATTTTTCTACTGTTTTCCCTCCATGCCAAGGCAAACACTAACATTTCAGGCACAAAAATCCCACTGTTATTTTGCTCCCGTTCCTAGAGAGAAGTCAGGTCTTTGTTAGTTTGAGGAATGTCACGGGGATGATTTAGTTACCCAGTTCCATTTTCACATATGTAAATTAGATTGCAAGGCTCTGGCCCAGGGACGAGCTGTTGCCTTCCAGAGGAAGGCAGCCACTCCTGCACTAGGCAGCTTTGCACCCCAGGCCCCAGTGCAATAAAAAAAAAAAGCTTTTTGGGAAGCTCAACATTTGCTTCAGATGTCCTTTCAGGAGTACCCCCCGCAGGGCTGGCTTGTTTTGAAATTTAGTTTCCCTGGTGGATGCTTACAAAATAAATATTTCAGTGCTGCATAGATGCCTCACCAGAACCCCCCCAAGAGGCAGTAAGTCTGCGAGCCAAACCTGATGCCAGCGGAGTCTCAGGTGACAGCAACTGCAGTCAAGTGAAATGAAGGTGAGGAATAAAGCACGTTGCTCTGTGGGCACCGTTCGTGGCCAGCAGCTGAGATTGCCTGCAAGTTTCTTGCTCTCTAGGTGGTTCTCAAGGTCACATTGCTGGAGGTATTAAGGTTGTCTGGGTAACCTTTAATATAGGTTTGGAATGAGTTTGTGGGGTGAGGGTTGAAGTTTTTTCCGGCATCACGTTCTCTAACAATTTTGTTTGACATTTCCCCACAGGTTCTAGTTTTCTTTCTGCGGCAAATGTCCAGACAAGCTCCAGGCCAGACCACATCTGCTGGGCTGGGAGGGGGCTGCAGCCCCCCAAATCCTGCGCTCCTGCCACTTGCCTGGTGGGACAGCACTGCTGTTTTACACAGCACTCTCCATTTCCGCTCTGCTGTTACAGGGAGCTGTGGCAGAGTGTCATCTCACCTCCAACTGCAGGCAGACCACCTCGTCCCCAGCAGCACTGTGTGCCATGCCTGGGAGCACCCTGCCATCTGCCCTCAGAGCACCATCCCGCCTGCCCCTGCCATCTCCCGCTGCGGCACTGTGCTAAAGGCATCCATCCATGTGATTTCAGGCTGTATCCCGTCACTCAGACATCTTAATCTTGACTTTCAACACTGCCGGCTACTCCATTCTCACCCAAGCCCCTCCTGGGCAAGGGCCAGGGGCAGCGAGTGGGGCCAGCCCCAGCCCGTGCAGGCCCTGGGCAGGCTGTCCCCAACCTGGAGACCGGCAGAGCAGAGATGTAGCAGCACACGAAGGTATCTGGCAGCAGAAAGGGACGTGCAATGCAGTGAATAGCTAACTGACAGATACTACAGCAGCCCTGGGTAAAAGTGGCTCACGGGGTTAAGCTGTGCCCACGGTCCAAGAAACGGAGGGCACCTGCAGCCGCTATCACATTGCCCCACAGCCATTTGTTTGACTGACTTCTATTTCAAGTTAAAGACGGCCACAAAGAACAGAGGAACACGAAGCCTCCGCAAGAGGCGAAGCACAGCAATTCAGCGCGCACAAAATGGCAGCTGCTCCCGCGAGCGGGCGAAACCGGCTCCTGCCTTCGCCAGCGCAAAGAGCGGCGGCGGCTCCTGCTGCTGCGCGGCTGCCTCCCGCTCAGCCCCGGCTCGGGATCGCAGGAGGTGAGTGAGAAGTTAGGGACGTTAATTCCTGCTCTGCAACGGGCAAAAAGAACAACCCACAGGCTCTAACCAAACCTGAATCTTTCTGGAACTCGGGCACTCATCTTTAGAGAGAACAACAACTCCCTCCACGTATCTGCGTTTCACTCTTCCCGGTTTGTGAGGAGATACAGCGCAGACACAGCCCCTCTCCGCCGGGCGACCGGCTCACGCGTGACACAGAGCTCTAGGAATCTCGCACGCGACCCGCAGGCCCACTTCCAGCCTCGCAGCTTCATCTCCTCCCGCCGGAGCTCCTGGGAAGCCTCCAGGCTTTGAAGCTGGCATCTGCGCACCAGCAGGCCCCCGCGCAGGCTCCCCGCAGCGCCTGCCTCGCGGCTGAGGGCAGCCACCAGCTCACGGGCCACTGGCTCGGCTCGCTTCTTGTCCCGGGATCACGCATGCAGATGGGTTTAAATACGTCAAATGGTTTCCTAACCTCACAGCTCCCTGCGAGCAGCGGCTGGAGCTGGCACAAGCACATCACGCAGGGGCGAACAGGAGAGGCGTGAATTTGGGAACCCTTGGCCTGCTCCCTGACCAGGGGAAAGGGACAGGTCCACATCGGCTCCCACCAACCCCTGCCACCAGATGCCATGTTTCACAGGCAAGGACTTGGCAGCCAGTGCCTAAAAGCAGCCTGCAGCCCGCACCACGAAACGCCACCGCCACAGGTCGCGTCTCCTGGCCTTCGCCGAAGCGGTGGAGCCTTAACCGGGTCCCTCGGCACTCGGGGGACGCTTGCGCTGTCGCTGCTTTGCCCTGGATAACGAGGGCTTTAATCTCCAGGTTTGTCAACTGAGCACCTTACCAGCACTAGGACTCATTTTCAGTATTAAAAAATAATGCATATTTATCAAACCTAGGCATGCAGCGGGGAGGGGGAAACAGCTGGCAGCAGGCTCCCGCTCCCCATCTGACATGTGCTTGCCTTTTTTTTTTGCAGTTTCAACAGCTCTCCAGCTCTAGTCCTTATAATTACGATGAAAAAACCTCACACTCGACCATAGTGTCTCGTAGCCAAGACGCCAATGTGTTTCCACATAAAAGCCTCGTTGGAAAAACCCTAAAATTTTTCAGAGCCTCCACTTTGTTCCCATCCTCCCTTACATCATTGTATTCACATGATCTTCAATTATTTACAAGCACACAAAACACTCCAGCCTGGATTCTCAACTGGTATTAATCAGTGAAGTGTCAACTAAATCAATGGAGGAGATGCAAAGATTTTCTCCGGAGAAGGATCTGCTCTGCTGTCCCTGAAGACCCCTTCTTACCTCCACAGCACACATTGGGAAGGATAGGACAAAAACAGCTTTTTTTTTTCCTTCATTCCCCAGGTTTGCCAGACACGCACAAGCACGCTCGTGCCCACGGAGACCTGCTCCCCACTGCTGACCTACTTTTCATTCACATCCTTCCGACACACTTCTCGTCTCCCATGGCAGCCCCAGGTATTCCTGGAAGCAGCCATCTGCACCTTGCGCAGAGCCCTCTGGCCACACGCGTGTGCTCTGAGCATGGAGCAGGCCCCTGGGATAACGTCCTCCACTTTAATGACAGATAAGGCTTTCAGATTCTTCAGCCAGCCCTGGCGCTTCCTTGGAGCTGCTGCAGCATCACCTGCCTGCAGTCCGTTCCTTCAGGGCTTCCCCATCCTTTTCGAGTGGCAGCACTTCCAAGGAGGCCCAAAGGGAGACAGTTTCCCCGGGCTGGTGGGCAGAGGGCTAGCACACAGGATGGTCTCCTTTAGCAATGGCTCAACATCCCTAGCTTTCCAGCCTCCACCATTTTAATTCAACCAACAGAGCCCCAGGACATAGATCACAAATCAGGCAATATATTGGGATAGAAATGGGACATTCCTGCACAGCTACGGGACAATCTTCAATTAGTACTTTTGCAGGCTGGATGCATCCCCACAGACAACACTAAGCTTTCCACAAGACCAGGGCCGGTACAACCAACCTTTCAGTAAGTCTCTGCATCAGGACTTTGCGATCACACAAGAAGCAGAAACTGACTTTTGAAAGACGTTATTGGTACCTTTACCTGGAATCTGAAAGCAAACGGTTCATGAAAACGTGATACGAGTACAAAGAACAGGTCTGTACCCTTGAGAGCATTTTCACACAGAGACTGGAGAACTGTGTGTGAAACCCCGGGCCGCTGAGCATCTCATTAGAAGACAAGAGTTTGAATTCACTCCTATTACCATCACCAGTTCACAAACTGGGGCCACTCCATCCCAAACCAGCAGGCCAAGGAAGTGCAGGTGACGGACACCAGGCTGGATCTAACTGCACTGAACCCAGCTTACTCATCCCTCGTGTACCACCACAGCAAAGAGATGTCACAAGGCCTTCATCATGACTGGAATCATAATATCCGTGATTCACATGGAACACTTTTTATACAAAGCGCCGAGATAAAAATAAAATGAAGGGGAAAAAACTTGAGAAACTTCTTTCATTCCCGACAAGATGGATAAACCAAGACAAATGTAAACAGCTCAACTTGACCCAAATATTTTTTCGTTGCTGAGTAACCTTGCAAAAAAATGTTATCTCACTAGCATCTGTGGAGATTAGATGGAAGTGAATTTTAAACAAACATTCATTGTCTCTCGTTTTAGGAATTTCAGCCTGGACATGAACTCTTGGGACCCCTGCTCTGGCAGCACCCCTGACCCCTTTCAGTAGGGAAGAAACAGTCGAGGAGAGCAAGAAGCATCTGTAACATCTCCAACACATTAACATGCTGTTGACATGAAGGCTTACATGAAACACTTGGGTTTACAGCTTTCCAGATTCTTCCAGGAGAGGGATGCGGCTGCTTTGCGAAGGTTATGAGCAGGAAACACGCTCAGACCATGACTACGCAGGAGGTGGGAGGAGAAGTAGTCACAGCAGATGGCTTCGAGCCATTTTGGGTGGCAGTAGGCACCCACCGAGGGGCTCAGGCTTTACAACCCACGCTGGCTGCCATATGTTGCGACAGTGGCTCAGCATCACACAGGACCCAATTTATAACATCCTTCATTGCTGCGAGTACCACACCACCCTCTTCCTGCTCTCCATGAGCACAATCGCCCCTTTCAGCCACACATCTTCCAGCACCTTGCTACCCTACTTACTGATTTTTTCATCTTTTTGTAGGTTTAGCGAGATCTGATAGATCAGCGGAGAGATTGAGGCATGAGGGTTTAGTCCCATTTGTGCTCTGGAGGTCAGGCCTGCTCACTCCGTCACTCCCTCCCAACAGATAAGCGCTATCTCAACAACACACAGATGCTTTTAGAGATCACCTTGGCCCCTGCTAAGCTGGTGCAGCATTTCTGCCGTGTGTGTCCTGGAGCTGGAAGTGCACGGCTAGCAAGGCTGACACAGGGAGCACGGACCAGGTGGGATGGCGAGATTACAGCTCTGAAAATGGCAGCCCTTCCAGCGATGGCAGACTGCTCTGAATTTCTCCTGGAGTAACTCAGGGAAGTGAGGGCACGGAGGGAAAAGGCCTGGAGGTGGCCGGATGGACATCAGGCTTCCATCAGGGCTCAGAGGGAGGGGATGCCAATGGCACCTGGCAACGGGCTGCAGTGAAAAGATGTGCACAAAGGGCAGAGCGAAGGTACAGCATCGCTGCGCTATCGTGCGCTTGTGTTACACAGCAGCAGCAATATAACCCCGGTGCTGTGGCACGGTGGCGGGGCAACACTGCAGCCTGGCAAGCTCCAGAGGCAGGGGAAGCAGGATGGCTTGCCCCAGCCTGCGGGCAGGGTCCTTCCACCCTGGGATGGGGAAGGCTCTCGTCTCAGGAGGACTCTCTGGCAGTCTGCTCAAAATACTGAGTCTCAATCACATACAGGCAACCCACGGGCTGGACCTTCTGTCCCATGAGAGCAATGAATGAGAGGTCAGTTCATGCTCAGTCACCTTCAACCACTGGTTTACATCCCAGCTGGGTCAGCCCAGCTGCCAAAGCAGATTAAGGCAATTTATTCTGTGAGGGTCCTTAAAATACCAACCCAGTGCGAGTATGACAGGCCCAGGCAGGGCTCCGAGGGAGGACAGCCAGCCAGCGACTCGTGCTAGGCAACTGCAGTTGCATCTCTCAGATTCATGGGGAACCTGGGATATTTTTAACATTCTGAAAGAAACAGCCACTCAGCGTCGGTTATTTTACCTCGGTACAGAGTCCGTGCATTGGGACCAGTCCCCGTGCACATACATTTGCTGGCTGCTAGCCCTGGCCTGCTCTGCCTCCCAGCTCGCAGCAAACGCATTTTAAGCCTCAGGTGATGCATCTCCTTGACATGCACAACAGGCAGAGCCAGGAAGTTTCCTGGAGGAAGCGATTATAGAAATTGAGCTCACCCAATCAATTAAAGCTGAAATACATCTCAAAGCTCCAGTTTTTCTTTCAGCTACACCTAGGACCCATATCAGACTAAAACACAACAGTGGGAGCAGACTTTGCTCTTTGCCAGTTTCTGCCTGAACCTCCACCAGTGACTGACAGCTCTACGGGGCTAGCCCAGAAGCTCCAGTCCACGAAGGAGGTCAACACAGCCGATCTGTCCTCTTTAACTTGGATCAACCAGTTCCAAAATGGAAGTGGTACAGAGCATTTGACTCCACAGCAGCATTTTCAGCCCTGGAAAGCAGAAGCTTCCATCTGATTACAGCCTGCTAAAAGGTTTTGCTCCTCCTGCCCTACCTGGCAGCTAACACACCACAGCCAGCTCCATAATCCCCCCAGCAAAACAGACCTCAGCTGCAACTTCATCTGAACTTCTACTTCAGCTCTCACGGCCAGCTCAAGTGAAAATGAAAAGCAAGCGATAAAGGAAAATGCACAGAGTGAAGCAGGTGGTGAGGGGGCCAGAGGCAGAGAATGTGACTGAAAAGAGCAATGCCACCACAGATCTAGCAGCGCAAACATTAATTGCTTTTTAATTATTCCAGTGCTTTCCTTCCCCGGTGGCTGGTAATTGCGGGATTCCTGCCTGCCCTCCGGTGGCTGAGGAGGAGAGAAAAACCAAGAGCATGTCAGCAGAGCAAGCCCACGAACCGAGCACCCACAAAGACCTATTTTACCCCAGGGTGGACAACAGCCAGCTTCAGTGACCCTGACGCTTCTGACGTTTCTTTCGAGCACCACTGCAGAGCAAGTCAACTGGGACCCCTCAGCCATCTCTGGGGAACCTGAGCCATCAGCGCTTCCTGTGTGGTGACTGTGGAGAGGCCCAGTACCTTGAGTTCCCACCTCACTCAAGAGCATGATCTGCTTCCTATCAGAGATATGGATAGGAAACAGCATAAACAAAGCCCAGCTCGGTACAGTACAGCCAGATAAGTAGGGCACAGTCACCACCAGGTACCAGCCATCAGCTGCCATCAGTGTCATCTGCAAGCGTCCCCATCCCCTCCAACTTCTCCCCACAACAGCCCTGAGCCAGCACCAGGTTCAGACCCTCAGGCCTTCCACAGATCCCCCTCCATGGGAACCTCACACAGCACCACGTCAGAATTTTGACAGACACGTGCTGTGAACAAGGAAAGAGACTGCCGAGGAAAACCTGTGCTTAACTTTCAGGTTCAAACACTCTTCTCCATCCACTCCAGATGCTACTCAGACACTTTGGAAATGGATATTTAAAGACATCATGATCAAAGCGAGAGGAGGAGGAGGGCGATGGCAAGGGCACAGAAGTCCCATTAGTAGGAAATCAGAATTCAACTACATCCCTTACACAAGACGAAGGTGAGATAAAAGCTCTGCGAGGAAGACAACGTGGGATCGCAGCAGCATTGGCTTCCTGAACATCTGTAAGCAGAAAACACGCTCGCTGCTTCCACACGGGAAAGGGCACAAACTCAGCAGTTTTCTCCTCTATGCTGATGGGAATTTGAAGCAGACTTCTCACCGTGCCAGTTATTTCTGGATTTTAAAGGCCCAAGAATAGATTCTGCTTCTTGCAGGCCTGAATATGAGCACCCAGCCATCTGCCTAGGGAGAAGCCGACTCTCAGGCCAGCAGCTATCGTCTAGCAGGACAGGAGTGGGACTAGTAGCCAGGAGACCTGAGCACTGTTTGCTGCACAGTCCCCTGCTTCACCTCCCAAGGACAGAGGTTTCCATCTGCGCAGCCTGATGCTACCACAAACGCATTAGCAGCCCTACAATTTCAGACTTAATTACTGAGAGTGCAAAAGCAGTTTCAGTACTTCCTTACGCACTCATACCCCCAAAACAAAGAACAACCTGTCATCACCCCCCCATAGCTCAGGGAGCTCTAGAAGAGAAACAGCCACCAAGGAGCTTGTGACAGTGTTTGTGTCTACTGGTGAGTCAGAGCAGCTCAGCTTGCACCCACAGCATGTGTCTTCTTCAGGATGGGGGTAACCTGCCTCCACCTATTGCCTCTAAGGCAGGAGGGAATGGACTCAAGCCAAACCGCTCTGACCTCAAACCGGCAGCACGTGTGAGGGAGGTGTGTGACAAGCTCTGATCCAGCTTTGGGGTCTGCATATGGTACCATTAGCCAGATGCTGACCCCAAGACCCATCAGTGAAGATGTTGAACACTAATGATCCCATAGCAACCAAGGAAGAGTAAGTAAATGGCCTATCTTAGCCAAACCTCCCTCCAAGCGGGCAGGAACTGGTGCTGACTCCACAAGGCTGTTTTTGCTGGCATTGTCGTTACAGTGCCAGAAAGTGACTCACGTCTTCGATGGGAGCCCAGAGGAGAGGGACTAAGGAAATCACATCTCATCCTGCCTTTCCCTAGCCAAGCCTCTAATGAGAGAGGGAGGCAAAGCATCATCCTTTTTAACACAGCAGAAAAGAATTGGTACTACAGAAGCCCAAACAAGCTCACTCCCCATTAGTGCAGCTGGTCAACGCCGTACAGCGGGAAGGTTTGGGGCTGATTGCTGTTGTTGCAAGGCACGTTGTGAGCAAGGGGGGACCAAAGTTCAAGGCACCGGCTCACAGGACAAAAGCTTCCAAAGTGAAAAGTGAATCCCCTGAAGCCTGCAGCAGGACCACATCCATGGCCACCGTGCTATCTTGCCACTAGGGTGTGACAAAACACCACCGAGGGCACACGGGTAACCACCCCATCGCCACTTCAGTGCTGAGGAGCAGCCACCAACGTGAGGACCAGGAAAGAGACACTTCAGTGGCAGTGGCCAACAAGACAATGTACGTACTGCAGATAGGAAGCTCTTGTACCTTCACACGCGCTGCCCTGTTCTCCAAGGACCCAATTCCAAGCCCTCCAAAAATCAATGAGATAACAAGGAGATGACTTGCAGCCAATATGGATTTGTCAAGAGCAAATCACATCAAACCAATCTATCTTCCTCCTCTAACAGCGTAACAGGCTCTCTGCAGAGAGCACTACCTGTCAAACAGCTCCACTTTAGCAAGGCTTTTGACACTGTCTTGCCTGCCATTCCCATAAGCAAGGGGAATTTGGTCTTAAGAGAAACTATGACAGGGAAGGTCTAAAACTGCTCAGGAAGCCATATGCAGAGGGCAGATACCAGTGGTCGTCTCTGCTACAAAGGAAGAACGTGTTGACAAACAGGATTTTGTAGGAGTCTGTCACATTCCAGCGTTCTGCAGGCCTTTCAATATTGACCTGGATGGTGGAGCAAAAAGGAAAGTCGTTATATTTGCAGGGAGCACGAAGGAAGCACGAGTACCTTTAGAAGACAGGATTAGAACATCTTGATATCTTACGAAATCATCCCTTTTTTCAGGCAGATACAAGGGCCAGGTTTTTCTCTACGGCAGGAATAATCAGCTTTCCATGAACAAGCGTCCAAATACAAAGAACAAATTTTCAGGGACTATTGCTTCACTATTCTTGCACATCGACGGTTGAACTTGATGATCGCAGAGGTCCTTTCCAACCTTAGTGATTCTATGATCAAGGGCTACTGATGCTGCAAGGGATGTGGGGCTTCTTGTTCTTGACCCTATGACAGTAGCGTCTAGGGTCCAAGACAGACTAGCAGCGTGTTGCATCAGGCAGGCGTGTACCCAGAGCATCCCTTCCCAAGCAGCTTGCAAACTAAATCAATATCAGGCTCAAAGGGCTGTGAACAGGATCAGAAAACATGAATTCCCACTCCCAGGCTGCTCTTTGTCTACTGCATCACCATCGCCTCGTTGCAACTGGCACATTCACTGTCTTTTCTGAGAACTGCTTTCAGCAGGGAAGGTGTTCCTGTGCCAGCAGCACGTCACGCTAATGATGACAGCCAAGCACATACCAGATCTGACTGCTGTGAGCACCGTACATGTTTCAAAGTTGTCCCAACTGCCTTCTCAAGCCCTTCCCAAAGCCTGCTGCACCTGATGCCAAGTGACCTTCCTCTTTCCTCGCTACACCCCACACAATTTTAATCTGTAGTCTCTGCAAGACAAGGACTTCCCATGTGTATCTGAATTTGCCACTGGAAGCAAACAAAGCACAAATGCCCTGCACAAATAATAAGCCAGCACATCCAGACATGGGACGTTTTATGGAAAGCCATGGCCAACCCCCTGCAGTGAGCTACATTTGTAGCCCGCAGGGAACAGACACTTGCAGCCATTCTCCACGTGATCTCTGGGCTTTACCCTCTGACCACGCATTTGGTTTTTCTTAGCATGAGCTGGTAGGGAACCAGACCTTGCAGCCCTGGAATTCTGATGTTCCAGGTAAGTTCATTCACTGCCAGAGTAAGAAAGCAGAGTTTCCAAATAAGTGATATCTTCTCCTTAAAAGAGTTGCTTTTGGCAGCCAATCGCAGGGAAGACTGCGAAGCAGCCATGGATTGATTTGGCTCCTACGGACGTGACTAACGGGAACACGATCCAACAGCTAAGGCAGAGGACTAGATGGCAGTGCCCCCACAGCTGCCTTTGTAGGAACTCTTCCCTTGCACGTAACAAGGGAATCCTTGTCCCACGCTCCCCACACGTACATCTCCTGGGGGTGAATACAGTATGGTTTAGCCACATGCTCCAAGAACCCAGAACAGGAAGCAAATGCTTGAAACGAAAGCAGGAGAGCCAGGCTAGGGAGGGAAAGTCAGCATTGCACTTCAGGTTCAGAAGCATCCGGTCAGCGGGCAAAACCCTCTTCACTGCTGTGGATGTGAGCGATGGGTATTGACAAGGCAGATTACACAGAGCATCACCCAGACCACGGGCTTTTAGCACCCTGTGGAGCATGATTGAATGCAGTCTTATCCCTCCAGAATAAAGTCTGAAAGAACGTGTCGCAGCAGAAATTATAGTAAGCCTCGGGGTCATCCCAGGGCAGGTCTCTTCCCGGTGAGGGGCAAGACAATCTACGCATCAGGAACCTGACCAAATTTAAAGAAAGGTCACAGGAAGAGCCAAAGCAGAAGATAAACTGGCTTGTATTTATTAGCCACCACAAAAGACGGGAGCAAGTTCAAGCCATAAAAGCAAGGCATTAGCACCTCTATGATCAGCATAAATCTGTGAGGATCTGCCGTTTCTCTCACTAGTACTCACCGCGGTTTCTCTCCTGAGGGATGGGCTATACCAACCTTAACGATTCTATTCTATACGAGTACATCCGTACCCGCTCCTCCAAACTAACACCCTCACAGCACCTGACAACCTCGGAGCAGTCGGGTGAGGCTCTGCGGCCTGCCAGTGCGGTTCCTCCTTCCGAAGCACTTGGGCATCATTACTGCACACTTAACACTGCCAAAAAGCCTGTGAAGTTTGAAACGGGACTGTCGTCGCTTCTGTCATTCACACAGACGCCAGTGCCGCAAGGGTGTCCTAGAACTCAGATAAGATCAGCTCACAGCTAAGGGACCACACTGAGCTGAATGGGAGTTACAGGCTGTGTAAATTCACCACAAAAATTGCACGTGGAGGTCTGGAAACCAGGGGTTGTGGTGCTACCGGCGCAGTCAGTGCAGATCTCTGCTTACGCTTCCTTGCATCCCTTGCTGCCTGTAAGCTACCACGCCAGGGCACCCATGACCCACAGTATCAATGCCAGGGTCTCAGCTCACCTCAGCCTGAGAACAGTGCCACAGCCACAGCCATTCACGCCTTCGTCACCTCTCAGCTAGACCACAGCAATACGACAGCCCTGCAGCATGCAAGAAACTAGCTGAAACATCCCCTGCATCCCCGAGTGCTCTGTAATCCCGTTACAGCCACACCAGGCTCTCGGCCAGCCTGCTCGGCCGTATCGAATTAGCATGGAAGTTGCCTGGTTCCTTTGGACCAGGACTGGGATGGTTTATTTGGAACAGGACAGATATTGCAGATGTGAATGGAAGAGGCTGGCAAGCAGTGACTGTCATGGCATGAAGTGACACAAAACGAGCTGGTGTCTGTGCCTCTGCTGAGCTGACAATTCCCCTATGGCTTAGCTCCCTCATCTGCAAAGACAAGGATGACTTTGCTCACCTATCAGTTTCCTATTTGCATCAGCTAGAAAGAACAAAGGTCTGGTCCCACGAGGTTCTGATTCACTCTGCTGAAGGTGCCTTATTCTTTTAAGACAAGTTAATGGGAGTTGTGGTAAAAAGCAATACGCCTTGTTTGGATGTGCTGAAGAGATGACTTATCAAGAACGGCAGCCTCAACTCCTCGTCTTGCAGATTCCCAAACATTGCTATAGGCCTTTTCTTTACCTGCCTCTGCCAATTTTCACCATGAGCTGTACTGCTTTATTACTGCCTCTCTAAGGTTCCTCCACATGCTCCAAGCTCATCCCAGACTACCTAAATGCCAGCCGTTGCAGGCAGAGAGCCATTAGCACTGCAGTGCTGTTACTGCTGCTGCCTGGGCTGGAATTAATGCAGCTCACACACAGCACAGTGAAAATATTGACTTTCCAGCTAATCAAACCAAATTCCATGAAAGCTACAACTTCAAACTTCAAAAAAGTCCATCAATGATTCATAAATATTTGAAAGTGCCAGATAGGTTGTACCTGGATTACTGCCATGGAGGGGGCTGAGGTCTGGCCCAGAAGATGGACTCAAGAGCTGTGCAGACCTTGATGTCGTCTGTCACCCTGCACCACCAGGCCTGCACACATCTTCCCAGCCTCAGAGAGAGGGCGAACGCTACATCCCAGCGCTGCTAGCTACGCTGGTGTCGCTGCACTCACTCCAGAGCACCCAGCCTGCAGGTAGGATTTACCATCCCAGCTGCTGGGACCACAAAGATGAGAAGTCTAACACTTGGTTGTTCGATTTCAGACTCTGGAAATTATCCAGGAAACTATGCAACATGCAACAAGTCAAGGTGATCTATTTTCAATTCGCCCCACAGAGAAGGTGGCAGTATTCTGTCAAACGTGTCAGCTTTCCCAGGAACACTGTATCCACCTCCACGTGGAAAGGCGTAGGCAGGAAAATCTCAGTTTGCTCAGGGACCTCTTGTCCATGGTGTGCACGCAGAGTGCAGCACACGTGTGCTGACGGTAAGGACTGTCCCATGCTCTAAGGGACAATAGTCTTCGTGTATCTGCTCCTGACCCTTTCTGGAGGCCAAGCTCTTAGAGTCATCCAGTTGCTTGACCACAGAGCCTGAATGCAAGGAAAACTCTTAGCTGACAGCCTTCTCCAACCTCAAACCTCCACCGAGCTCAAGCTCTAGGCAAAGGGCCTTTCCCTCCCTGGCATTAAATGCAGTGGACAGTGCACCTCAATACTCAAAACACTGCTTTGCCCTGGGGTAAGGAAATGAAAGCACCCATTTCTTTCTCACCACCAAGACCCTAAAATAGTGACTCTAGACACAAGGTTGGAAAACATTCCTTGCCCATAAGCTTCCGGGACCAAGCCCTCCCATCTTTCACACCAGAGTAAAGACACCTTTAACACAACTGATTCTACGCCACTGCTGGTTCCTCCCCAAATGTCTAAGAACACTCTCTATGTATTTAAGCAAGATTTTGCCTGATGAGGAAAAACCAGGATAATCATTTGAAGTAATTCAGGGAACTAGCTGAGATTCACAGAAACGCCACTTCTACTCAGCAGGGATGACACATCAGTTTGACCCCCAGTACTGACCGTCGGGAGTTTGAGGGCAGGGTTGCACCCGCGTTCTGTGCCGCTGCAGTGCCAGAGCACGGGCCTCCTGCACCACAACGAGCATCACAAACACCACAACAGACAGCAGAGCAGCCAGCGGGCAGATACCGCTCTGCCTGGGTTTTCTGCCACAGCGCCACATCTAGGCCTGTGATGCTGCTTCATAGGAAGCTGTGTGAGGAGGAAGAGGAGGGTCACCTGAGGAAGAGGAGGAGAGGTCAGTGCCACATAATGAACACCACTTGGCTCAGCCGCCACCTCCCCTCATTTCCAGTGCTGCTGCTTTTTCCCGTTCTCCAGCATTCAGTTCTGGCTGCCCTCCCCACCCAGGTCAGCTGCTTCTCCGACCCTGCTGCCTGCACACGCACATCGTTTCTCACCATCATCTGCATCCTCGCTCCCAAGGGTGAAATTCATTCTTCTCATGAGAATCAGAGGCCAAGGTTGAAACTTGGACTTCAGTTTAAGTAAAAGCCATTTCAAACACCCTGTACTCCGAGTTTGCACATGTAAATCAACGGCACGCTAGCAGATGTACCAAATATCCCCCAGTGTGCATGTGTCAGTGTATTTCTTCCTTCAGAGATCATTAATGGCTCATGACCAAGGTCAGGAGTCAAGTCTAAGACTTTACTGCTGATATAAAGGAAAGCATCTTTGCAACGACACAGGGCACAACCTGCCCAGCTAATAGACTCGCAGGAACTCCATTCCCAGACCTCATCCATCCCCCAATTTATAAATAAAAAATTGCCATTGTAAAGCTGCTGTCTAGGAAGAGCATCCCGAGCCTTCCCCACCCCTTGGAGAGCATTAACACAGAGATGAGAAGACAGATACACAGTGGATTAAAATCGCTGTAACTAAAATCAGCTTCAAAACCAGAATAAAAGCAAAGCACCATGCCAAAACCTTCTGGAAAAAGAAAGGTTTTTAGCAGAGAAGGGCTAAAACGGGCCGACCTGGGACCAGCCCCCCCAGGAAGGGCACTCAGTCACCATAGAGACAACATACAGGCGTGATGCTCCCGTCCCCGCTCCACAACCTCTGTCTCCTGCGAGGCTCTGGAGCAGATGGCAAGCTGTGAGCAAGGGGAAGGAGGGACTGGTGAAATGCTGCATGTAAATAAGACTGCTAAACACTCCTGTTGTGACTCGGCAGCAGCCAGGAACGGCTATTAAGGGGCTGCTGCAGGCAAACGGTTAGCCAGCAGTAATGAGCTGGCTACGAGTGACTGATTCCACGTCAAGGTTGGGCGGTATCGATCAGAGATGTACGGCTGCAGCCCTGCCACTTCGGAAAAGATGTGGGCTGATGGATCGCCTGCAAGGCCCGGGTCACCGGGGAAAGGCAAGGGAGCACAGCGTCCCAAGAGACCAGGACAGCACCCTGACTTTGGACAGGAGCCATCCCGAGCATCCAGCTTCTGACCATTTCCAAAAGCAAGTGAAGATACTCCTTTTGCTGCTGTCCCGACGCTCTCAGGAGCATCTTTCCATCACAAGTTTCTACCTGGGTCTAGAAGCAAAGAAGGGGAGTAATATACTTCTCTAAAGGAGCGAAGTTCTGCGATTCGCACCACAGCAGCCACAGCCCTGTTGGAGATCCCTCCCCACCGACAGAACAAGGCGGCGAAGAGGCACATGAACATCGCCGTGCCCTCACCTAGGAAAGACTGTGCCACTGCAGCTTAGGCCGTCACATCACCACACCAGCCAAGAAGCAGGTGGTTTTTCAGGAGCCTCACCTTCCTTAAAAGGCTTGGAGGGTGTCTTTCATCCAAGGCATTTTCCAGCTTTATCTCTTGCCTTTGTGCGAGGAACCTGCGTATCTCCTGGGCTTAACCCGCTGCTCCAAGAGAAGGGAACGGCTCTGCACCTCAGGGACAGACTGATGCAGCTTCTCGGCGCATGTTCGGTGCTCAAAGCAGCATCAGCCGGTCCCTCCACATACATGAAGGCCAAGCCTTCTGCACAGCTACATCAGCACACCGGTGCCCAAGGTGAGATGAGAGAGGCAGGAACAGCATCCGTTTGGATTGCATTAGCACAAGACCTTGACAGATTAGTGCTGCAAAGGACAGTTTAACAGCACATGGAGGGAAGGACTACCCCCACTCCTGGCGCTAACTAGTACAACACATCCCAGCTCTGTTTGCAGGGCCTGGGGGTTCGAGATGAAAAATCTGCCCAGGATCAGCCAGGAGACCAGTCACCTGCAGTTATGTGTTTCTCTGGGTCTGTGCTCTGCCATCCCCCCTTGACTCACACCTTTATGCAGCCTAAAAAGGCCAGTGATAGTCACAACCCAACCACTCTATTTAAAGGCTGCCTTGAGGACCAGAAGTTAATTTTAAAACTAACTGACCTAAGCTCTCTGCCATACTACCTCAGGAGGAGTCTGGAAGAGTGGGGGGTACTGCTAATGCACGTCTAGAGAGCATGTGTTTTACCTCCCAGCTCTTATTTCTCATTATTAATGTCAAGGTTTTTTAACAAAATTTGTCTTGGTCAATTAACTCAGAGAGGGATGCTTGTAACATTCCAAATAAAGCCCGCCACATCCTGCGCTCAGAAAGACGAGCGAGCGCGGCTCAGGAAACAAGGGAATGACAAGGGCAAGGCATGACTCACATCCACCCCGCTCCCGCATCCTGGAGAACAACCCACCCCGCAAGTCTCCCGAGGACACCGATACAGCAACAGGCTCCCACTTTGCCCGTAAGAGCGCTCTTCGCTCTCCTGCAAACCGAGGCTGACACCTGCCTGGGGCAGAGAAGAGAGAAACCCACCACAACAAAAAAGTACCGCGAGTCACAAAGAAGCTTGCGATAGCACGGGTGCAGAATAAAACAGAAAGAGGGGTCCCTTCTCAAAGGAAGGTGTTACTTTCACACCAAAGTATCCCCTGGTTTCATTCTTATCCAATTCAATCACAGTGCATCACAATCCAAGGTACCGTCAGACAGACCAAGGCCACCGGGGGCCACCCAGCGTCCTTGCAGTTTGGTAAGGATCACCCCAGGCAGATGCAGGCCTAGCTGTACGAATCCTTGCCTGCTGAATGAGCCCAAGCCCCTTCCCAAAAGGGCTTCAGGCTAGCCCCAACTGAGAAGTATTGTTTCTGTATTAAAGCACCCAAGTGTTGGACTAAAGTATGTCATATCCAAGAGAAAGGATTAGTTCCAGGGAAATCTGGTCAAAAAAGTAATTTAAAACTTCTTTGTACATCCAAAACAAAGTGCTTTGACTATCAAAATTTCATCTCTCAGCTGAAAAAACCTTTTACCAAGCTCAGCTCAAATTTAGGGTACTCACAGAAGCTGTACTTTCACATAAATAGAAGTCATCATACAAATAGTGAGGAAGGATTTCTGAAAGCCGTCATCTGAACTCATTGCTTCTCCTGAGGAACGCATTCACAAGTATATTTTTTGCTACAGGAATTATAGCACATGTCATTTCCAACAAGAACACGCACAGGACTCACTAACATCTCAAATCTGAAATGTGGACAAGGCAGGCACAAACCAGTGGGTGCCTGGAGCAAGAACTGCCTCCGGCCTCCCTGCGGGCCTTCCTCAGCAAGTCAACGGCTAATGAAGAGCTAGTAATGACCGGTCTTAGGGCACCGGCCCCCACACGCTGCGTGGCCAGGGCAGACCCTGCTGCAGACTGTCACCTGGACTGCCCAACGCAGTGAGCCCCGGAGAGGGGGAGACTCCAGCCAAGCACCGAGGTCTGCAAGGGATGAGGCTTGTGCAGAGAACAGCAAAGTGCTCGTGACCACGAGGAGAACCCAGCCCCGTGCTAGACAGCTGCTTTGGGTGAGAGTTTATTCACACTGCCACCACGATTTCATTTCCCAGGCAATGGAAACAAGGACAGCTCTACACATTCTGGTTTTGGGCCAGAGCTCACCCAAAAGCTGGATCTCAGCAGATGTCAGCTCTTGCCAGCCATGGAGTAGAAATCCCAGGGCACAGGTCCAGAGCGTGCCGCTTTTGGCCATGCAAAGCCTGCTGAAATTCCCCCTACAACCACTATTTTTCATCCCAGCCCCTGCAGCCCCTCATTCCTGCCCTCACACCACAGCTCAAGCCATGCTTGCGCACCTCCGCTGTGCTGGTACAGCTATCAGGAGCTGCTTTTTACAACCAGACGGACAAAACGGAGTGAATCATCGTAACAGCTCTAACAGGGTAACCAAGGGAGCCGTGTAGGACCTTCTCAAGCCATCTTCACAACAAAACGCCACAGGCATACATCCCTGCTCAAAACACTTCAGGATGTGCTCTCTGTTTAAGGATTACCAACGCCAGCGGTATTTCGGCTGATGAACTGAGGGTTCATTCTGGCTTTGCACCGCTCACGTGCGCGCAGGCTTGCGTGGTAGCACCATAGTTGAATTCTGGTTCTTCTCCCTGCCACAACACACCTCACCCATGCTAGTCTGCTGCAGCCAGGGCCGACTCCGTGAAGCCACTGAGATAGCAAACCACACCAGTAAAAGGGCATCCCATTATCTGTACCAGAACACATGAAAAACTGCAGCTAACAAAGTAAGTGCATTGCCAGTTTGTGACCCAAGAGCGCAGGAGGATGATTGCTTTGATTTACAATACAGACTAGAACTTGAAGAAAAGCAAGACTGATTTCTTGGAGCCTGAATGAACTACAAACACCTAGTTAAAAGGGGAGGTGGGAACTGCACAGAGCAGAACAGCCCATGAGCCGTCACTGCTGCACAGGCGTGAAAGGGAAGTTGAGAAGCCCCTGAAGAAGGTTGACTGCGTCCATCCAGCAGCCTAAAAGTCTTCAGAACAGGGTTTTAATAGTGAATCCTGCTTTGGGCTGCCCCTGGCTAGCCAGCCCTTGGCAGCGCAGACCACCTGCGCTGGATGACAGCAGCCAGCTCTCCAAATCTACCAGCCAGCACCCTCTTGATGTAACTGGGGGCACAGCATCGCACCCTGCAGGTCCCCACGCCCAGCAGTACAGACAGGCACTGCCTCTTTGGCCAGCACAGGTTTCTGTCTGCCGATGCCAAGCACTGCGGATGAGAGGTGGGATCAACACCACACCCCTGCAAAACCAGCACCGCGCTGAGGTCACCGGTTTGACACTGACTGGAAACAGGAGTAGAACTGACCTCATCGATTTTCACTTTCCAAGCAAAGACAGCGAGGCAGGAAGAGACTAGCAGTGCCAAGAGCAAAGGAATTATTTGGTGGGGGGATTCTCATTTTAATTATTTTACATTTAATATCCACACTTTTGATCCCAAGGATATTTAAGGTTTCTTTGGGCCTGCATGCTTGAGTAAAGTTGTGCACACAGTTAGGCGACTGTGGGATCTAAGCCCAAGTTGTTACTAAGTACTGGGTAAGCAAATTTGCCTAATAGGATTTTTAATTTGCCATTATCCCTCTAAAAATATATTTGTTCTCTGCTAAATAGTAATAAATTAGCCTAACAGCAACCATTTATATTTCTTTAGCATCTTGGAGGCATCTCAATACATTTTACCAACCACAGCAGTCCAATGACGCTAAATCAACTGACACACGTAGATCGCACAGGGCCCGGTTAAAAGATGGGGTGTTTACAGTAGAAAGCCTGAATTTTTCACTAACTCACTGAAAAAAAGAAAGTATTTATAATTTCAAGTGGGAGGGGAGAGGCACAGGAGCTCTGCAAGAAGAGTGGCGTCTGTGGAAAGGAAGCAGTCGTTCAGGAGATGTCTCTCCCCTGCCCACCCACCCTGCCACCGCACAGCAGCAAACCGAGGCACGCAGCAAGCCCAGCCGTTCCCGAGAAGCCGAGGCAGCCTCTCGCACACCTCAGCTTCGGCATACGGGGACTCGGAGCCTGGCCGCTCACACCAGTGTCACCAACTGCCTCCCCTGCGCCACATCAGGCCATCCCAGCTCCAGAGGTGCAGCAAAACCCAGCGCCCAGCCGGGACGCGAGAGCCCAGGCCTGCCTGCATCTCTCATGCTGGTTTCAACAGACAAGGACCGATCCTGGAGAAACCTCTGTGTTTCACAGGGACTACAAACCTTTCACCTTGGGGCCTGCGGGCTTCCCAGCGCTCCCTGCCCAAGTCCAGAAGGACGCCAGCCCCTGAGAAGAGGTGGCAGGTGCCAACCAGGCAGGCATCTCCAAACTGTGGCACTAAAACCTCTCCATTTTGGCACTCCCCTCCACCATAACCCGCAGCAGTATCACAACCCATCTCACTCCCAACACTCTCCCTGGAGCCGCACTGTTGCAAAGGCAGGGAGGGGAAAGAACACCAAAGCCCAAAGAGGCAGAGAGGCTTATCCGGGGTGACAGGGAAAACACGCTCCCTGTCCCCCAAGCAGCCGTGTCCCGGTCACATTGCCCTCCCCTCTCCCCCCCAAACCGAGCTGTTCGTTTGAGTGTAGCTGGATGGTAATGAAGCACTTGGTGGAAATAGATTTTTTGCTGCGCCTGGCCGTGGACTGCTGGAGACAGGGGCCATTAGCTATGCATCGCTAGCAGGCAGCCGTTCCCTCATTAGCAGGCTACTCGTCCGCTCCAGCCACCTACATTATTGGTTCAAAAGAGTGTGCCCAGCCATTATTGCCCTCACTAGAAACTCAGCCTAATTGGCTTAGGAGAAATACAGGTTAAGAGCCTGAACAGCTCTGCAGCTAACACGGTTTTGCCAAGTCATGATTTTACGAGTTCAGGGAATTGCATACCCTCAGGTCCCGGAGTCTTGGGCACTGCACTTAACCTGGCTTTCTGAATCAGCTGAAGGAGATGGGATGTTTCTAGTCCTCGTGGCTATGGGTGGGGGGGAAGCTGGTGCTCAAAGGGCTGCAAGCCAGATGGAACAAGCTGACTTTTTTTTTTTCTCCCTTTTTATTTTTTGAGTCACACAATTTGGAGGCCATTTCCCAAGAACGATTTGGTAATACAACCTCCATCAATGCAGGAAAAGGGGCATGCTTTGCTCCGCAGAGCCAGGGAAGCAGCTGGCCCCCAGCCCGCTCCCCCATGCGGTTAGCCTTCCTCAGCCTCTGCAGAGCCGAGACAGCGTGACCCTGCCCCAGGGCACCAGCCAGCACAGCTCGCTGCAGCCCCTCATCCCACACCCACCGCCCTGTCCCTAGGGACAGGGGCTGGAAGGGACATCCCCAGCCCCAGCCTCAACCACCACCAGAACACAGCCAGCAAAGCTTACCTCCAATTCTTGAGTTTTCCCCATCCAAATCAGTCACCCTTTGCAGTTTAACCACTCCTGGTCCTTCTCAGGCTCCTGCAGAGACTTCTCTCCCCCAAAGCCAAAACAACATAGCAGAAGCACCCCCCCCCCAAACTTCTCCTTGCTTGCACACCTCTCCCCAATACCCCAANNNATGCCTCAACTATCCCCCCCTCCCCCACCTCTGGTCAAGGAGATTTATCACCTCTCGTTACCAGCTCCAGGTGCTGCAGTGCTCACCTGGCATCACGGTCCTCTCCTGTTCCCCACGTGCTTGCAATTACCCCAGGGCTGAGCAAGGCACCTTGTTGGTAGGCCACCCCCACCCTGCCCTTGCTACCACCTGAAACTTTTGTACTCACGCAGCTAACTTTAGCTGCCCCCTCATTTCCAAGCCTCTTGGCTGGGATGGGACTTGATTTCAGCCTTGCAACCCAAACTCACAGGAATGGTGGGGTTTGCCTGGTTTTCTGGGACCCATACCCTCAGCAGACACTTGATTTGGTGTTAGGGGTCTGTCTGAACCTTCATCACAAGTCAGGGCTTAGCTGATCTGCTGAGACCTCAAGCAGACTGCAGTGGGTAGGAGAACTAGCACTGTCCAGCTCATCTTGCAGCCTGTTTCCATGGCTGGAGACCCAGAAAACTGCAAAAGGGAAAACAGCAACAGAGATCGCATGTGATGCGGTACAGCCCGCGGCCGCACACGCAATGGCTCTTCGAACGGTGCACGTGCGTCCAGCTGGAGGCGGCAGGATGGCAACCAGAGTCACAAAAAGACAGGAGAGAAAGCTTTAGGAATAAGTTGACTTGCATCTTTCTGATATAATTCCCTGCAAACTGCTAGAAGAAATTTAATCCTTTACACTGCCGCGCGGCCCGGAGGAGTTACGTGTTTAAGGCTTTTTGTTCACGCAAGCTTGCCTCTACCTCTTGGAGTAGCAGGTGTCCCACTCTCTGGATAGAGGCCAATATATATAATATATTGCCTATCCTACTAGAGCAGATCACAAATTTTTCATCAAAGCATTGCTTTCCACAAAAAAGAATTAATTAAATAAATCAATTTTCATTTAAATCGACACATTTCAGAATATACTAATGTCACACAGACTGTTCAAAAGTCTTTCAACTTTAAAAAATGAAACAAAGCATTCTGATAAGTCTAAAACACCTTGTTCAAAACTGTTTTTCCAAACCAAATCATTGTTTTTGTATTTTAAAAATACTGGCAAGCTGCACAGGCTGAAATAGAAATGAAATGTTTAATTTTGGAAGAACATATGCTTCATCAGAATTTTTATATTCGCTTCAGAGTCGAAGGAAAAACTGATGCCACAGACTTTCTTGTCAAAAGGGAAACTCGCTTCTTCCCCAGTCCTAATATTTATCGCTTCAGTTTTAACAGAATGCAGAAATACTTTTCATTTCCCATGCAAATGCAGGGAGCAGATTTCAGTTTAATAGCTGCTGCGCTCCACCCCAGAGGCAGCTGCGTTCCAGCCCTCTGCAAATCCCCCATGTCACGTGTGAAAGTCTTTGGCTCTGGAGGTGACAGCCGCCCGGTGACAGCAGCCTCCTGTCATGACTGGCCGGAGCAGCGAGCAATAGATCAACGCTCCTGTCGCACTCGCTGTCAGTACCCGGCCGTTAGCGGGCAAAGCGATGAATCCGCCGGGACCGAATTAATTGAATCCCAGTCCTGCCGGCATCCTCCAGAGACAGGAGTTGGACACGGCAATCCGTGCCTTTGGCACAGGAGTGCTGCTTTTGTTTTAAAGTACCTCTTTCCCAGAATATGTTTAAAAGTGATTAGAAATTGGCATGTAAAAAAAAAAAAAAGACAGAAAGCTTCGATACGCATTAAAACTCCAATCTATGGTTAGCACATGGCCTCTGCTCTCCATTCCCTGGAACGGGAGAGAGCAGGGACGGGGCAACGTGGGCCTGGGCGGGTGTGAAGCTGCTCTGCAGTGACAGGGCAAGAGCAAGCCCCAGGAGCAAATGTCCTTCCCATCTCCCCTCTGAAAAATGGTCCCTGGCAAACCCAGCCCCGGTCTCTGCGCACCGTGTGGTCCTTCGGCCTCTCCGCTGACCGACGGGTGATTAGTGCCTGTCTACACGAGCAGGACCGAGGAATCCACCAACCTCACACAGGCCGCCGGACAGCCAGGGGACGGAGAAGGGGACGTCTCCGCCGGAGGAGATAACAAAACCCACGCGTGATGCAGTACAAGCAGCTCCAGCTTCCGCACTGGGGGAAGAGGCGAAGGCTTTGCTGCTCATCTCCCAGCGAGCACCAGAGTTAAAGGGCTTTTTGGAAGAAGTGTGCGGAAAGGGGAACACTTAAAATGAAGCATGCAAAGAAATCCTTCCCCATCCCTGTCGTGACCTTGTTGATTGTGAAAATGCAAAGTTGTTCCAGATTAGAAGGGAGGGTAAGTGTGGGACACCCCCATTCAGGAGCTCCTGCCTCAAAAGAGCAGGTCCCGCGGGCCCTGCCGGAACGGGCAGCTCCTGCCAGAACGTGAGGAGTGCCTGGCCTCAGGGGGGCCGTGGGGCTGCCCCAGCCAGCCAGGGGGCTCGCTCTCAATTTAAAGCTGCTCCTCACCCCACCCAGGCACAGTCAGGTACAGTCGACACAGCCACAGTCTCACGAGAGTGTTGCACGTACGCCGGGTTACTCGCACCCCAGCGGGCTGCAGGGTAGGAACGGACTGACAGCGTTTGCCCCACGTAGTATTTGCAAGTTCTCTTTTCCTCACACCTTTGAGGAAAGGAAGAGCCCTGTTCCAAACCCCAGACAGCGCCGAGACCCGGGCATTCCTGGCTCCCGATAGCGCCTGCGCCCCTCGGGGAGGGCAGAGGCAGGAGCCTCGCGCTCAGCGGCTGGGGGCACGCCGAATGTTCGCAGCAGCCTGCCACGGCACGGGCACTCACGCGCCTCAGCAGCAACGGGGGTCCCCAAAACACCCGTGCGTTAGGCCGGCTCTGGGGGGAAAACCGCTTCTGAGTCATTTCACGGCCTTCAAACGTGGGGTTTGTGCGCTCTGCTATAAAGAGATGGGGAAAGAAGCCTTGAAAGCATCGGGGTTTTTAATCTTTTGGCAAGGCGGCATGGGAAGGGCTGGGGATCGTGTGTCTCAGTGGTGGAGCAATTCACGAGGCCCACAAGCTTCCCTGAAAGGAGGCAAGGCAGTCCTAGAGAGATCAATCGCAATTTTATCTACCCTTTTCAAGTTCTCATTTCTTTTTATCCCGTACTGCCAGATAAAAATCTCTGCCTCAAACACGGGTAAGGAGATAGAGCTTTATTATACTATTCCAAAAACATTAGCCGCTGTAGGCTTCACCCTTTTATGAGTTCACTTTGCTGGCACTCCCCTCTCTGCCCCCNCTCTTCCCTTTAATATTTTTTCTCTCCAAATCAGAACAACAGGCACAAAACTAATTATGTGATATTTCAGATCCATGTTGTGTTAATGGCACCAGATCGCGTGTGACATTTCCGACTTGTTAGACTATTATTCTCGCTTATTGTTATCTCTGCCGCTCTGAATACAGGCTCAGGGCTTTATTCCCCCCTATGCACCAGGCTCCCACCCCCTCCTTCCCTCTCTTGTTCTCATTTATCAGCCTGGGAGGATCTGTGGAATAATAAACTGGGCCACGATGGATTGCTCTGCTCATGGTGGGCACTGGTGGAAGGGAAGGTAGCAATGGTGGAGCAGAGAAAGGCAGGGAAAAGCAAATGCCAGCAGGGATTTGTGGGGAGAAGGCACCATGGCAAGAGCCAGCCCGGGGGAATCACTCTGACTTCAGATGGAGTTCTGTCATGCTGCAAGAAGATGTCTGTCCCTCACTGGCCATCTCACCTGGCTTGTATTCTCCCGGGATGGAGAGGAACCCATGACGGACTCTTCTGATGTAGCTTCATCTCCCAAATGCCTTGCTTGAAAAGACAGAATTGTTGCTTCTGCTTAGACCTATGGGTCTGGCCTTAGGCTGTGATGGCAGCACGCTTAGGCTGGCCTCGAGCCCCCGGGCTGCCTCACGGAGGTGAGGGCTGGTGGGTCATGTCCCACCTACGGCCTCTGTTGCTGATCAGCAATCCAAAGAGGTGCCCTTTAACCTGAGGTTCGGTGATGGAGGCTGGGGTCCAAAAGCACAAAGAGCCCAGCAAACATCAGCTGCTTTGCAGCCGCAGCCTGAGGCAGAAGAAACAGCCAGATTTAATAACGGGGTGCTGCTGCCACCACACACCCACCAGCCAAGTACCTGCAATGCCACGCTGGGGACGGATATCCTACGGGAATATCACAGCACCTCTGTTGCCCCTTCAGGGCTAGTTCACGGTCCCAGGGCGCCAGGGGAATACACAATCATTTTCGGTAGTGCTAGCTGCTCCTTCACCTGCCTGAAGAGCGCCGATATCCCTCGGTCTGCTGAAGGTATTGGCCCAAAGGCTGCCATGGTTTTGTTTCACTTCCTGAATGATTGTGCTCCTGGGTCTCTTTACTCATACAAATACAGCAGCTGATTAGTCTCCACGCAGCACTCGGCGAGATGGAGGGTGCCAAGTTTTTCCCACTGATACAGGCAGCGGCAGTGCAATCGTGCCAGCACTGAGACTACAGGGAAAAGACTGAGAGGGTCCTCCTGCCCCCAGCCCTGCCTGCTGAGGCTGCCCAGCCTGCCACCAATCACTCCAAATTCCCCATCTCCCTTCCAACCCCACTCTTGCTCCTGCTCCGTGCCGGGATGACCCTGCGCTGCTAGTGAGCGGCACTCCAGAGAAAGCCCGCACGCTCGGCTCCTACCGCTGGGTCGCTGAAACTCCTTTTACTCTGCAAAAGCATCTCAGGAGAGATCTATATTGGTAACTAAGACAGGGCCAGGGCACGGGCTTCAGACACTGTGTCACGGTCATCCAAGCCGTTTAACTGTTCTCACGCTCCCTGGCCCGCACTAGCCAGCACGCTCCCAGACAGTCCTGGACACAGTTCAGGGGATGGCATGAGCCAGGGTCTGTCACCAGTGAGCTGCACGGGAGAGGCCAAAGTTTAGTTGTATCAGCACAAACCATACCACATCACGCCCTCTCAGGACCAGAGGCTGGATCCTGGATCGTTCTATTTACTAGAACAGATACATCCTTGGTACAAATGAGCTTTAGAGAGAAGTCCTCGCCAGGAATATCATCTCCAGCTTTGATCCTCTAGGGCTCAATCCAGGAAGAGTTTGCAATCACGTACTGCTCCCTCCATGCCAAGGAGCTGCGAGGGGGGTGTGATATCAAAACCTGAGTGGGTTTGTATAACGCTGAGCCTCTGTCTTGGTTTAAGCCCCATCCGAGACTGATGCCACCAGCAGGGCTGGAAGTCACCCTGGCTCCCCGCCACGGCAGCCCTTATGAGGGGAATCAGGGAGGCCACAAACGCAGGCAGGGCTCCGCGAGTTCCCAGGCAGGACTAGGTTGTCTGTTCGAGCCTGTGGGTTGTAGGCTGTTTAGCAGACACACACACAGAGACCTGAAATAAACTTCAGCTGGGAACAGGCTGCTTCCAGAAGCATCTGCAGGGATCTGCTGCAGAAACAGCTTGGAGAGAGCCGCTCATGGGACAGTGCTGTGCCACTGCGGCGTGCCCCCAGGGCCCAGGCAAACAGCAATTGGGGGGGTTTCTTTGCAGTAATTCCTGCTGAGAGACATCCCGGCTGCCCTTCTGGTCCAGAACCCACTGAAACTTTGGCTCTGAGCAGCTCCAGGTTCAGCTCCATGACCCCATTTCTGTGGGCTCTCTACCCCTGTTTGAACAGAGGGACTCAGCGAGTCTGTTACCAAGGAAAAGGAGAGCAAGCTGGCCTCGCTGCATCCCCAGCCCTTTCGCAGCGGCGTCTGTCCCTCTCCTGCTCCAGCCCCTCGCACTGCCAGCCCCCCAGTTCGCAAGGACCCCCCGCCCAGGCACATGTCTGTGCTCTCTGCCTGCTCGCAGACCGCTCGGCACCTCCTCCCCGGTCCCCGTGTCACCGCTCCTCCCCGGAACAGCTGCAGCAGCTGCAGCACAATATGCTCCACAACTTGTGCAGGGGATGGGAGGAGGAGCGGCAAGATATAAATAAAAAAAATAAAATATGTCTAGCTTAATCCTTTTATCACTATACTTCTTTCAGTCGTTTACAGAGATAATAATCACCCAGGCTCTGCAGGAAGCACTGATGGAAGCCAGCACAGAAATCTCATGGCAGCACCCTACTCTCTCATCTGCTGTCACTTGGGTGCGAGGCAAGAAAACAAAGCCTTAAGGAGGGCCAGGCTGGGAGCTAGCCCCAGCACGGCTGGCTGCGAGGTGAGCAAGGCTGGGGCCAGCAGGACGTGGACAAGGGAAAAAAAATGGGAAAGGGGTGGGGGAGAATCAGAACCAAAGCTATTGAAGAAGGAGAAACGCAGAGAGAGGGAGCGAGATTAAACGGCACAGCGGTAACGAGGAACAGAGTGCGGGAGGGAAGAGACGGTACGGCAAAAAGCAAAGCCAGCACGTGCACAGGTTTAAAGCCTGTCAGTAAAACGCTGCTTTCCTTGGAGACTGACCAAAGGACAAGCTGCTGGTCCACACCAGGGCCTGGCAGCCCTGCCCAGGGCTCCCGGCTGCGCTGCCCCAGGGTGCAGGAACAGCTGGAGCGATTCGGGTTGCTTCCCTGCCGTGTCCCCAGCAGGGACAACGCTCCCCAGGAGGGACCAGGGGTCCTGATGGCCACCAGGGTCTCTGCTACATTCTGCAAGGAAGCAGGAGAGAAAAATGTCCCTCTGGGCAAGGGCAGGAGAATCACAGCAGGGTCCTCCTGGGGGAAAGCGGGCTTTGAGCTGACGCTGGCCGAAAGCCACCCAAACACGGCAGCAGAAAGAGCTCAGCATGTGCAGCCCTCTTAGCACATGTTGACTCAAATGCTCCCACATAAAATGGCAGCTGTCTCTTCCAGTAAACAGATGCCTTCATGGCTTTAAAGGGCAGTGGATCAAGGTCGTCGTTTCCCAAGGGTTAGCCATCTCTTTCTTTTCCCTTCAGGCTTGCTAATAATGGTACATCAGTTCGCTGGCTCTTCAACACGTCTCTTCCAGACACGCTGGTTGATTTGCTGAAGTGCAGCACCAAATGTAACCCCACTTTTCCCACGTTCTTTCCACCGCGGAGAGCCTCCTACCAGACCCTGAAGGTGTCTGCCGCAGAGCCCCCACCCCTCTGGGCTCCAGCCAGGCCTGCCATCTGCAGCACCCGGGAGACAGGACCCTTCCTCCAGGAAACATCAGGTACCTCTGGGTGTGATTTTTAATTTCCTCCAACACTAAGATGTACAATGCGATGCCAGGAAAACAGCGCCGTTGTTATCTGGCTTGGCTTTACCCTGCCATAAAGTGCCACCACCGCAAGGCTCAGGGAGCTGTGCCTGGGTCACCGGCTCCGGCCCGGTCCCCAGGCATCCGCTGGGCTGTGGGGAAGCTGCCTCTGGCTTCTCTCCAAAGGGAAAAGCTTCCTGGGAGCGTCAGGCTGAGATTTCCCACACAATCCTTGCTGAACATGGTGGGGTTTAGTCTCTTCACTTCCTCCAGGCCCCTTCCACAAGCCCAGCCAACTGCAAACCTGACGCAGTGGCCCCTCCGCACACCCTACGTGCATTGAGGGTGCTTTCTATTCTACGTAAAACCTGCCAGTGCTTCGTTCTGCCTGTCCCCGCGGAGGGAGGCAGTGCCCTGGGAGAGAGACAGGAGAAAACAGAGCTATTTAATTCAAAGTGCTCCTACATGGGACCATTGTCAGTGCTGAGAACACGACACGGGACTGAAGAATGGTTGAAAAAGAAGCAAAAAGCAAATCCCCAGAGAGCAGCTTTCCTGCTCCTGACAAGGACATTCAGTTGATCACCAAACATCACCTCCTCCTCAGCTCTCAGGTCGCTAGGGCTCTGCTCCCGATTTTATTCCCTAGCTCAGTGAGGAGGCCATACAGACGGGCTCGGGGAGAAAGGCTGCTCCAGCTGGATGTGTCCCCTGCCGAACACACCGCCGGCCCCGGTGTTGGGTCCAATGCCAGGAGAGTGACACACAGCCATGTCACGTTTCCCCCGTGCATTTCCAGGGGACCCTCGTAAAATCTGACCTTCCTGCTATAAACCTGTAGGTGACTGCTGAGTAAGTCATTTCCTCCTGGGTGATTTAGCAGGGACTGTCGGAGGAGCTGCACTTTGTCTGGATTAGAGGAGCATGGCCCACCTGCCTGTCTCCTCTCGTGCCCGTCTCCACAGCCATTCCCTGCTCGCTGCCCCCAGCAGCCTGCCCCCTTTCTCCCCTGACAGCCCTGCGCTTTCAGGAGGGGACAAGTCAAGCGGGGAAAGAGGTGCTGGGCTGCCTCTGCTCTTTCCTTTGCCTGTCATAAAGCTCTCAGGGCCAGCTCTGCAGTCAGGGGAATATTATCTCTCCATGCTGCTGTTAATCTCTTTATGGCATCATTTGACCCTTTCTAACATCCATTGATTTTTGAACTACCCTTTACAGCAACTCTTTAGATCCTTTTGGTCTAAATTACTAAACATCAGTGCCCAGGGCAAAACATGGGAACAAATAAAGCAATAGGGAAAAGTCCGTTCAGTAACCATGACTTTACCGGCAGCTCGTTCTCCCTCCTTCCCTGCCTCTCAGCCTCCCCTCTCTGGGTATCCCACAGATCCTCCGAGAAGCTGCCCCCTCCCTCCCTCTGAGAACAGGCACGACGGTGCCTCCCATCACCGGTCGGGCAAGAGGTACCAGCCCACCGCACCCCAGATCCCCCAGCCCTGCGCCTCCCCCAGCTCCGGCACTCTCGGGTGCTGCTGTTTGCAAAGGACGTTGCCACCTGCCCGGCTGGGGTGGCCAAACTCACGAGACTTGAAGCCACATCCAGAAGCAGCTCCTGGCCAGGCCCTTCTAAAGCAGCCTAATAGGGCGACTCGACAAGAGGTGAAGGCTGCTGCTTTTAATTTACTGGAGAAATGACTTTTCACTCCAGATTAATACATTTTAATTTATTTCTGTTTTCCTGAGCTCACCCCTTGTCCAGCAGTGGCTGTCTCCTTGCCTCATACTTGCTACTTGTCCAAGTGAAATACTGAGCTGTATTGTCTACTATTATGGTAAAACACACAATATATCACGCTGATGCATTCTGTGAGCATGACATAAAAATGACGAATGTGCTCTGGCCAAACACCGAAATGTATTCATCCCGCATTAGTGCAAAATGAATATTAATACTCTGGAAAATGGCTCGGGCGATGAGGGTTTTGTGTCATATTAGAGAGGACACTTCATTCCTTCCTCATTTTTCAGACGGCATCAGCCCCCCGTCCTGAGACAAGCCCTCGGATACCTAGCACAGGCCACTTCGACAGAACTCCAGCCAGGACCCCAGAGGGTGACATGCTCGAACATGACGCAGGGCTGAGGCCCACGGAACAGATCTAGAGAGCCAGGGCGGTACCAAAGCTAAAATGGACCCGGCTTTCTCTGCGCTGCAAATGCCTCATGATCTACCTGTTGTGTGTTATCGTCCCCTCCTCCAGTTTCTTCAACCTCTGACGACGCCAAAGCCCGCCACGAGGGCTTAATGGGTTGTGGGTCAGCTCATCAAATTCGGATTGGGCTGGATTCACCTGCTAAGTGCAAGTTTGTGTCAGCTTTTCGTAATCAACTGCCCTCTTCTATGAGGCGCAGTAGAATGGCTGATGAGTGCAACGATGAAGATAATATACTTTACAATTAGGCCATTTAATTATTCCATTGTGTGATTTCCATAACCGCAACCGTATCTCTGCGAACTTACGGAGCATGTACAACAGAATACACCAAGTGAAGAGGAAAAGCAACGATCTTGATGTATCAATCATTAACAAAACCCCTTTCTTCAACTCTGCTCTGAAAGACTCAAGCACCGAAAGTGCCTCCACCTAAGGTCTGCCCACTGTGATTATTGCCCTGGCGGTACCGGGAGCCACACGCATCCTCGCAGACAGTCCTTGCCCCAAAATAGGTGCTGTGTAGGTAAGACTAAGTAGGGAGATTTTCCCCTTATCTTAGCCGTGTCTGAGGTGACGTTTTCTCACCCAGTTGCTCAGTCGCTGCATCTTTGCCAGATTTCCTGGACTGCAATGCCCCCGAGCACCGCTCCCAGCGTCGGCGGTGGAGCTCAGCTCGCCGGGGCTTCATTCGCTCCCAGGGGATGAGCAATTCCAGGCCAGGCCTACCACATCCGTTTCTCTCTCTCCGGCCACGGCTTCAAAGGAAGGCAAAACAAATACATGCTTTAATCGTTATGGGTACAAAATTCCAAAGCCAGGGCCAGCCGGATGGCTCCAGAAATGCACGCCTTCCACTCTGCGGGCCCCACGGCACGTTCCCTTGAGCCCCCATGCCCACTGCACGCAAACCCTCTCTCACACAGCCACGAGCTGCGGAACAAAAAAGCCTGACGAGCAGCCCCAAAGGAACTGTGTGTACCCGGACCGTTCCCTACTGCCTTTCATCTCCAGCAAGTGGGCCTTTCTCCAGCACCATCAATACAGGATGGAGAAGGAATCGTTAGATGTGGCACTTCCATCAATATCTCTAAGAGGAGCAGGTGACATGAAAAAAGGTGAACCTGAGACCTCTTCAGACTGGAGACAAAGAAATTACAAGGCTCTTTTATTTTAAATGGCTTAGCATTTTAGTTTATATCTATATCTACACCTGATTTATACACCTAGAAATGTAGCATCCATCTTTCCTTTGCAAATGGGAAGTGGAGGCTGAAAGCTGCAACCTTTGCCTAGAAGACTAAATGGCCTTTGGGATAGGCTGATAAGTGATAAAAACAACCTGCAAAAGCATGTATCCTTGCATCATTTAAGATGACCTTTGAGAAGGGAGACACAGGAAAAGGGGAGCAAATGAACAGAGGGAAAAAAAAAAAGCTGGGGGAAACAAAATTTTAAAACCCAATATCCGCTGTTGGCATTTGAAGCAGCTGCCGCTAGAACAAGAAAATAAAAATAAAAATAAAAAGAGATGCGACATTTTATTTCCCCCTATCAAACAATATATCCCAGCTAATGGCAGTAGAATAAAAAATTACCCGACGCAGCCTGCGAGAGAGGCAAGAGAGGAAGAGGAGAGAACGGGGAAGAGGGAGGGGAGAAAGGTTATTATAAATGTGTCAAGCTTGTTTATGGCCCTTTATCAGCAAGCGCAGCGGAAAGCGAGAGGCACCGTTAGCGCATTTTAGAAGTGTTTGGCAGCTTTGTTTGGGAATGTAAATAATCTTTATATTCAGGAGCATTTATGTTTCAAGGAACACGCAGGCACGTGCCACCTGCGCCGACAGATTTTTGAAGGACCTTCTGACATCCCTGCTGGGCTCTGCCTCCCGGGTCTGCGACATGGGTGCTTCATCTGAAGGTCTGAAACCGCATGCGATGGAAAAGGCTGCACTGGGAATATAAAGGGATTTAGGGGAGGACTTGAAACCCACGGAAAACCCTTCAGTCAAGGTCAGATGCTGGGCTGGTTCACCTCCTCCCTGAAGTCAGGGGGGTTGGATTCCACTTCCAGCGACGTTGCTACAAATCTGGAGGAAGGCAGCCCTGAGGCTCAGCGCAAAGACCACGGCTATGCCCAAACGGCAGCGCGCCGGGAGCAGAGCACAGCAGTGGGGGGGTCAGTCCCGCAGATGATCTGGTCACCCCTTCTCCTGCTGCTCCCAGTCTCTACATCAGTTAACGTAATTGATAGGTAAATCACTCCCATTTATTTACATGGAAAATATACTTCAGGAATACCCACGCCCTGAAGGGAGCTGACATCTCATTTTTCACAGGCAGGACAGGGAGGGAGAGCCCCGAAGAGCAGCAGCGGCGGAGATAAACCAGGAGACTGCCATGAAGACAAAGGAGGACGCTGCCGTGCCTCTCCCCGCCGCGGCGAGGAGATTCGCGCTCCGCAGATGAATTCCGAAGCAGGGTTTAACGCATCTCCCTTTGGGGGTAAAGGATTTGCCCTGTGTTTCAACGAGACATTCAGAATCACGCTCATCGTTCTCGGGAAATCGCACTCAGTTAAATTGTCACCTCTCAAGCACAAAGGCGGGCGCGGGGCTGAGCCCAGGCGGTGGGGAGGAGAGCGGAGCCGGCGGGGCGATGGCGGGGTGGCCACGCGGCTGGGGCAGGCTGGCATCAGCACGGAGGAGCAGCAGAGGGGCTTGAAACGCAGCGGCATGAAGCCAAGCAGCTCGAGTCGAGGGCTTGAGGGAGAGGCAGCTCGTGGGACGGCCATGGGGCCGGCAAGGACCGGGAGGGAGCCGTGGGATGAACGGGGGGGGTGTGACTACTTGTGTACGGAGCAGAGGAGAAGAAGGTTAATGGCCAGAGGGCAAAGTTTTCCTTCTTGCATGGGGAATGCAGACGGGTCAAGCTAAGCCTTCCCTTTCACTGACCTCATCTTCTACAACTTCATCTTTCTTGTCTCTCTCCTGCACTCCCTGATTTGTAAAAAAAGAGCGTAAAACTCAGAGGGAACAGGCAGCTTTGCTGTCCTTGCCCATCCTGGACTGCCACAGCCAGCAGAGGGAAGGGGGAACAGCCCAAAAGGGTCAGCAGATGGGCACGTGCATAAACAAACCCAGATCTTGACCATGTGCCGTGGTGGCCTGTTCCAGTATCCACCGCACATCGAAGGTCTGAGACGAACGGCCTCGGGAACATCCCCACAAGCACAGGAAGGCCGGGTGGACCCAGAGACAGCACAGGCTCCGCTCCGGTCTCGCTGTAAATCCACTCTGAGTTGGAGGCTTGGAGCCAAGCCACCAGCCTGGGTCTCTCCGCTCCGGTCACACAGAGCGCTGCGCTGTGGGACAGTTATCAGAGCGATTCCTCTCCCACGAGTCTCCAGAACCGCCAGCTGATGAGCCACAACTTCGGCGGCCACTGACCCGAGGACATCCGAACAAAAGTCCAAAGGCCTTTTTAACGCTTATATCGCTCTTGAGATTCTTCATCTGCTTTATGAAAAGGTACGGCTGCATTAAAGCACGGACTTTGAAGACGTGAACCCAGCATAAGAGCAAAAAGCAGATTATTTTTTTTTTGAAACTCCGCACGCCGGCACTTTCCAGGAGGCACTGGAATGCTGTCAAACCTGTGACACCCTCCTGCTAAGGAGCCGGCAAATTCACCTTCCCCTGTGCAGCCAGGTGCCTGGAAATCGTCATATAAAGGAATTTAAATGTAGATGTGTGATATTTACTGCAAAGCACGACCTGCACGCAGGCAGGGGAAGGAATGCTTGAGCAGGAGGAGTAAATGACTATCGCAGGCAGAAAACCCACCGCAATTCATGCATCACACAAATGGTTGTGTATATTAAAGCAATGAGGACAAAGGGTATTGATTTAGCACAAGTATCGAGAGTCCCAGGTGTTAAAACCTGAAGAAATACAAACTGTGCTGGGCAGAATAACAACAAAACGAAATGATAAAAGGATATGAGTGTTTGAAAAGACGCGTAGGACGGGCTATAAATTCTAATAATCCATATTTCTCGAAAGCAGCAGCTATTGACTCAAAAACAAAAGAGCAGGCATTGTAATGTAACAAATGTCAGACGGGATAGCAGCAGGAATTCAATTTGCTCTGGCCATCTATCAACTTGAAACTTAATGTAATGGCACGTAGTTAAAGCTGCACCCTCACTTAATGGCTATTACCAGTCCTGGGTGGGTTTTCCAGCAAGCATAAAGCAGTGAGTAATTGGCCTCGCTCTGCCTGCATCACTGCTAATGAAAAAAAAGTGCTCCAGCCTGGCAGGAGCGGGAGAAGGGGAAGGCAGGGAACCCAGGCAGTCGCAGGCGGCACTAGAGCTGCCAAGAGCCTGTCCTGCCAGTATCCCTTGAAAGAGTTTCAGGAGAGACCTCTGGGACGTCAGCTGAGTGGCATCTCTTTCGCGTGAGGGTTGGATCCTCACGGCAGCAGCCTGACATCCTCGTTAGCCTCCTAAGCGAACGGGATTCGGGCCCGCTGGAAGAAGAGGAGGAGAAACCCTGGGTGGTTACACCTCATCCCGCTCCTAAGCAGGCACTATTTATTACTGCCTGGGCAGTGGCTCTGCAGTCAGCCAATTAAGGCCATTGTAATTACTTCTCTTCGGTGACTGCGAGCGGCCGAGTTAAAGGACAGATTTCCCGTTCAGCAGTTATCGCGGCTGCCGAAGTGAAGAAGCAGAAGTGTCGGCATTGCTGAGAACATGCTCTGACCATACGTCAGAGGCAAGAGATGCTTCCTCAATGGAGGAGGAGGTGGGGGGGAGGAGGGAGGAGGCATGGATGTGGGACAGGAGCCTTTGCAGCAATGAAGCATCCAAAGCAATCCAGGGAGGGCAAAGATGTGAAGCTCTCCTAATCACTTTACTGCAGAGCGGCAGGGGCATTCCCAACAGGCACGTTATAGTTTCTACCGCGAGCAAAGCTCGCGAAATGTTAACTTTCTAGGGATAAGCCACTCCAAACTTCAGGACACAACGTCGGAACAATCAAAAGTAAGATCAGCCCCCGGGAAAACTCGCTCAGGTCTGTCATTGAGCCTCACACATGGCAGAAAAGGACTCTGGAAGGTCGGTCAGCGCTGTGCTAACCTCCCTGCAGCACAAACACAACCGGTTGTAGTCTGATCGTGAAATATGGAATCGTGGCCTTTGACTTTACTTTGTGGGAATGATGCTCTTTCAATGCTTCCCAGGAGGCTATTTAAATGCCTTCTACAGCCTTTTATTAAAGCAATAAAGATACCCAGAGCTTGGGTCTCAGCTCTGCCTCCTCATTTACCATGAACCCTACCCAGAACTTGCAGAGATGTCTGCTGCGGCACCGATTACCACAAGTAGAGGTGTTAGCGAGCAGCCGCTGTGGGTGGCACAACTGGTTTGCATCGTGCCACGACACCATGAGGCATTGGTTGGGTTTCTGCAGAGAGGAGCTGCCGAGCTGTGTAAACCCTGGCTCTGGCTCCCTGAGACCCCCACATCACTCTTCTCCGGGACAGGAGGTGCTCGTTGTGCTGAGAATTTTCCTGCATCCACCCACGGGTGAGGACACAGCCTAGCCACACCACCACAGACAGAGAACACGGTCACGTAAGAGCCCAGCTTTCTTGCTTACGACTGCACGTGGTGTCCTGCACACAGAGGAGGCAGGGAGTAGATTTTTACGTCGCTCAGTCGACGAATGCATCTGGAGCGCAGGAGGCCCATGGGAACCAGGCCTTTGGGGTGAGAAACTGGAAGGGGGAAGGGAGTTTGCACAAATCCACATTCCAGATTAAATCTCATCTTTAAACCCCGAGTTCCAGTAACAGTATCTGTTCTAATGCCCCCAGGCCTTGCTTTCCTCAGTAATCTCAGCCATCACTCTCCCGTGACTGACACCACCAGGAATGAATCCCTTTTGAAGCTGACAAAACTCACTCGGAACTGATTTTCTCTTGAGCTGTGTTTATCTGAGAGCAACACTGAAGAAAGCAGTTCTGAAGCAATCACAGCCTACATTTACCGCCTCCCCCCGCCACCCCCTCCAGATCTGCACTGATGCAGCGACAGCCACCAAGGGTGGCCAAGGCCGGTCTTGGCAAGAGCAATACCTCCCGGCAAGCGGGCCCGTTTGTTTGCTGCTCCCCAGCCCCTTCCCCTACGAAAGCCAAGGCGATGTTGACACGGTCTTGGCTGATTCCCAAGGAGACCCGGGGCAGGCTGCCTGGCAGAGGGGGCACCCCAGCCTGACTCACAACAAAACAGTTGAAAATATTCTGTGTGTGTTTACGGCCCCATAAAGATTTTATGCACTGCATTTAGCCTCGTGTCTCTGCATTCGCCGTGTTAAATGCTGAACGTTTTACTTTAATGCCATAGTGGCTACAAGCAGGAATACTTAACTTCACTAAATAAGAAGTAATCACATTTTCCCACTGAATGGATTGAAAAAGGCCACGGGGAGAGTTCACCTTCTGAAGTCAAAAGCCAAGGGCTGTCGCTGGCGTTTCCAGCAAACTACAGACCCTGTGGACCATCTCCGGGGTGGGGGGAGGTATAAATAATAAAGCTTATGGACCTTTTAATTGAGGAACTGGGCTGTGCACGCTTGTGCCCAAAAGCCAACATTAAGCATTCAAATGTAGGCAACGGAGGGAAAGAGGGACAGAAGCAGATGGACTAAGACTCTATGCGTTTGAGAGTAAAATCTAGCAGAAAAGCACATTAGTGGTCCTTGGAAACCAGATCATTTCATGGAGGAACACACAGACAGGAGAGGAGCTTCCCAAGTGAGGGCAGACTATCACAGCAGACTCCCAGGCGCAGGTTCTGCAGATCTCTAGCCTTATCTAGGCTCTAGGCACACTGCTTCTGGGAACTCCAGGCGCTACGACCAGCTAAACTCTCTTGGATGCAATAACTCCTTCCTCGAGGTGGGCCAATGACCAACTCAGAGCCATGCTTCAGTCTACAAGCTAGATGTCTACTGTTAGGAAGAGCTCAATGTCTCACGAGATAATAGCTTCTTTGTGGCACCCACAGGGGTTTTACCAGGAAAGGAATTCAGGGTGGTTAGCAATGTATTAATTATGTACACTTGAGCTACCTCAACTGAAAAGATACTCAATAAGAAGTCCTGACCAAGAAGGTCAAACCCTAACTGAATGTCTCCTGATTTTATCTCAGAACACCCTGCCATGTTGATAGGTTCACATTAGGTAACTATATTCTTCCATCTACTTCCAAACATGCTTCCCATCTCTCTCCCCCACTCCTTGCCTCTGAGCTTCTCTCTACTCCAATCTTCTCATCTAAAATTGGCCCTCCCTCGTTTCTCTACAACGTTTTCTCCAACAAGTTAACATTGCTCCCGAGAACTTTACTGTGAGACTCTGGGAGCCAAAACTGAGATGGTGGTTGACTTGCAGCCGTGCTCTACAGCTTGCCCATGGCATCTATTCCCAGTCACAGAAACGCTGGGCATTAGGCTGTGGAGATAGAAGGCGGGAAGCTCATTTCCTTTTTCCATCTCAGTCTTTTTTTTCTCTCTTACTATGTTGTCTACAGAAAAATGGCAACTTTGAAGTTGACAACCAGACGCCATGATGACCGACGACTGGTGGTCCACCAACGAATACGAAAAGATTTTCAATTTCCTTCAGCAGAGGTCTTCCAGAAGACCCTTGATCAGCTCTCCTCAACTTTACATGAAGATCCACAAGGTCTCTAACAGCCGCTTGCACAACACCACCCAGGATACCTTGCATGTCTCCCTTTGAAGCTGTGACCTGATTACCATAAGCAACGCACTGCAGATGTACCTCTGCAAGCCCAGAAGCACCAGGGGAAATGAATATATTAGTATTTATCATATTAATGCAGATCAAGCTGGGTATTTGTTCTGACATTTCAATAATAGCTTTTTTCTATTTTTTTTAAGCAGCAGCTTGTATTTTCTTCTCCTTTAAATAATTCATTGTTACATTAAACTTATTTTAAATTGGGGTCTTTTTTTCATCAAACTAAAACCTTATTTGGATGGCCAAAGGGAAAAAAAGGTATAAATGAAAACTCTCTCTTTTCTCTTCTCTATTCTCTCATTCCCTCTTTTCTCTCTCTTGTTAAAATCTCTTAATCAAAGTGACAATCTGTCTTTCCCAGGAAGGAAGCTGGCACCTTTGAACAGTGCTGCTCCGATAGCTCTCTGCTTTGATGTGGGATTTAACTTACGCCTTTAGCAATCTCAAGTGTCTGTGCAGGCACACGCTGCGTGCCTGCATGTGTCCATGCGTGTGTTTCTGCGTGTGTCCTTGCTGCACATACACAACCTGACCCACCCACACATGACCAGAAAAAAACAAAAAATAAGGGAAGGGAAAGACCTTTGTGACCGCACAAAGCAGTGATGTGAACCTTGTAGAGTTGCTACTGAGCACAGTTCAGAGGGGACCTTGTTTTTTGTCTCTTCCCACAGTGACATCTTCAAGTACTTCATCATCTGTTAACTTCAGTGAATACAGAGCAGCCTGGTACAGGAGGCTGACACCCGAGAGAAGGTCAGGTCCAGTGGAAGCTGTGCTCCTGCAGTTCATGGTCCTTGGACCACAGCTACAGTACATTCACATCCAGCATGCTCCTGGGTGATGAGACACAGTGTGCGACCGTGGTGTTATCATGCAACTTGCCATCCTCTTCCCCTTCCTCCCCTCAGTTTGACTCCAGGCTGCCCCTGTTCTCATCACTGTCTCTCTCCTGCTTTGACAATTGTATCCCTCTTCCTTTCTTCTAGCCCTCCTGACCTCCATACTGGCTCTGGAGGACAGCAAGGTCTTCACCTTGTCCCCTCTTCTCTGAGGATACAGCGTAGCTTTGTCTGGTACAGCCCAGTTACCAGATTCCACCTGAGGGCACAGAAACCCCTGCTTGGGCCAATGGACCATCTCGGGAGGCTGGGCCCACCTTGTTTCCTATGGGTGATTACTTCATAGAGAACCTCCCCTTGCCAGAAGGGCTGGCTCTCACCGCTGTCCTGGTGCCACAGCAGCATGTTTTGTTGTGGGATCAATGTCACGAAAAGCAAAACTAGAGCAGGGCTATTGACATCCTCCCATTTCCCAGCCAGAAAGCTCCCTCACTACCACATAACGATGCCCCATCGCTTGCTGCTATGATTTCACAGCGGTTATTCATCGCATAATTCCCCAAGACCTCCACCCTACTTGTAGCAAGTACCTTCTGGGATTTCACCCAACCCTTCAGATCAGTACTGAGACCTTTCTCATCCTTAAGAGAAGTTCTTGGTCCAAGCAAATCAGATTGCTCGGCTTTGTGTACACTGGAGATTTTACAGGTGCTCCCGCTTACTGAAAGTCTTCCCCAGTGGTTTTCCCCAGCAGCAGGCCACGCGTGCAAACGCTTTACAAAATACGGAACAACGTGAACCTCAGAACTACAAATCTCCAAAGCAGCTTCAAGTCAGAGAAAACAGAACTTTGACGAGACCAGAATCCAGTACTGCCTTAAGTTTCTTGTACCAAAAGCCAATCTTCAGAGCAAAAGTCGTGTCCTCTCATAATGCCCCACTACCAAGAGTCTGGGGGCTTTTTGAAGTTCAGTGTTTCAAGTTTTCCCCTCTTTTCTACTCCTCTGGAAATATATACACAAACACACGTACACACGCAGAATTTTCCTCCCTTCTTTAAAAACACACACAGACATACAAGCACATACACAGAAACACATTCTTTTTTCTAGATTGTTTCTTTTCCGTGTCCCCTGCTCCTCACCTCTTCTAAGAGTTACTGGGATTTGTGTTGGAAGTCTGCCTCACATTTCTACAAGCTGTGGGGATAACAGGGTGGGAACGCAAGCCAATTTTCTCCCTGCCTACTCTGGGAACCTCTGCTGAACCTCTGCAAATTCCTGCACCACTGGGGAAAGTTCAGACCTTGTCCACAGTGACCAACCAGCGAGATGCCAGAAGAGATCCATCCAATTTCCAGTGTCTGCATTGCAAACTATGAATCAAAACAGAAAATGATAGCCACAGAGTAGGAGGAGACAACACTCCACACAGCATGGGACCTCCAGACTCCATGTAAGTGACTACTGTCCCTCTTTCTTCTTTGAGACACTCTCTGGCCAGTTTGATCTCTGCTGCATGCATGTTTTTCTCATCTCCAGGGCACACTTAGGGCCATCTCCCCCTATTTTGAGAATCTCTGTGTTCTCCTCTGCTTGGGCCCTTTCAGTGCCCGCCCATTGGGCATATATTGTCTCCAGAATCTTTTGCCCCCTGCTCCAGATCACTTTCCCTGGATATCTGTTTCTGTAAGCCTGTGATCAGGCCAAACCAGGGGTTAAGTACCTTCCGGGGAGGAGTGAGGGAACACGGCAGCTGTCACTTAAAACCCAAGGGAGGCTGGAGGCCAGCGATGGACCACCTACATTCGAGGACTGTGGGAAAGGACGCGAAGTAGGCTTGAGATGGAGGGGAAGGAGAAACAGAGTTCTTGGAGAATGAAACTGAGAGAAGAGGAATAAAGAGACAAGAAATTAAAAGATGTTTGACAGTGGATAGGCAGCGTTTTTCTCACATGTATCAGGAAGCAGGCAGATCTCCAGCAAGGTTTCCCAGGGCACTCATTGTAGCTACAATATGCACGGGAAACTTTCCACCCCCAGCTTTTATGACATTTGATGTAGGAGGAGGCAGAGTCTGTCTCTTTCCCCTCAGAGGTACGGTCCTGAGCTAAAACTTCACCACTCCAGCATCTGTCCCGACCGCTTTTACATGGACAGCCAAGCCCATGCAGATACACTTCCCCTCGAAGCCTGTTACCTTCCAGAGGTACTGAGCACCCACAGCTCCTGCCACACGTAACGCACGGCCCCTCCGACAATCAGCGTGCCGGCTGAGGTACTCGGATCCACATCTCTGGGCACAGCTTTGAGAAACGGGGCACAAGAGGAGGCTGTGCCGAGTCTTGCTGCCAGCCTCCATTCCCCCAGTGCTCTCGGGGGTGTCTGGGGTCCAGCTCGGCAATACACGGGGTACACGTGCCTTGCAGGTTGCAAGCTGTGCGCTCAGCGTGCTGCCCAAGATAAAAGCCAGGAATGGGATCTCTCTGCAGAATCCCCACATCATTTCTAGCAGGCAGGTAAAGCCAAAGGATGGGATAAGCATGTCCAGGTACAGGACACCCGCGCATAGCCATGCCACTCCAAGGGCACCTCCTTTCCTGCTCTGTGCTGGTGGTGCTACCTAAACCCGAGCCTGCTGCCTGCAGTCGCTGTGCTGCACTCACCCTCGCTTTACATTCTGCAGCTCCCTCCTGAGATTTGCTGCCAGCTTAATAGAGTGCACGCTGGAGAAGGTCCCCCCCGCCCCTACCCTCATGCATACCCAATCAGGCCTCCTGATTATGCAAATTAAATACAGTAACATCCCCCCCCCTGCACCTCTACCCCGCCCCATTCCAGCACAAAAAGGGGGGAAAAAAGTAACAAACCCTCCATTCATAACCAGAAACATTAATTATATGTAATGATGGGCAGTCAACTCCCTGAAGCATTTGCATAATTACTAATGCTAATGGATTCAGAGTGCCTCTCTCCTTCTCGTGGAGGAAATTTAATTGGAAAATGCATAAAGGCATGAGGAGGGAGGAGGGAGCTCTGAGTGGTCTGAAGTGGCGCACGCAAAGCAGAGGAGCTCGCTGGGAACGGTGGAGGGAACCTGGTCACTCCCCACCGGCTCCAGCGGCCAGCCTGCCTTTCCTTTCCTTCCCTCACCCGCTCTGGCATCGCCCCCCTGTTCCTGGGGAGCAGGCACGGGAGGAATCGAGGGGTAGGTTTAGAGAGCATTCAGGTCAGCTGTCTTGATCCCAAGAGGATTATAAAAATAAGATTTAATTAAATTAGGTAATTCTCATCTAGGTGCCTCAAAGACAGCTAGTAATACCGCATGCCACTTTCCTGGCAGCAGGATTTCTTGGGCCCTCTGGCCCCACAAATCTCCGCGAGCTGTGTCTGTCTGCGTTCCCCATACATGCCGGTGGCTGCAGAGCTTCCCTACAGCAGAAGTCGCTGCTTTCTCGCCACCGCCTCCAGTTCTGTTGGCACCAGGCTTGGCTCCCTTTCCACAGCAAAACCGGCCTCGCGGCAAAGGGCTGGCTGCAGCACAACGGTGGGAGAGCACAAACCTCTCCGCGCCCTGGCGGGAACGCCTTTTCCTCATTTCTGTCAGCCTAACGAAGCCTAAAGGAGGTGGCAAATCTGGGGCTGGGCCACCTCCTGCGGTCTTCTCAGGCCCGCAGCCTCCCTCCCGCTGCTCTGCACAGCACGCCTCTATGGCTGGTATTTTGTAAGGGGTGACAAGGAGACCGGCCACGTGTCAGAACTTCACTCCTTCCCCCCTTCCCCTGGATTTACTCCCTGCATCTCTGGAGTCTGGCACCAGCTCTGGGGCTGTGTCCTGCAGACGGTGCACAGGAGGCCAGTTACGCACCTTCAAGCCCCCCGCCCCTGCCCTCCTTTGAGGGTCTGAGCTCCTGAACGGAGAGAAGTTTTGCGCGGCACTGTGAGCAGCTGGTGAGGCAGCAGATGGCTGGGAATCTGTAAAAATAAAAAAAACCTGGGGCTGTGACAGCGGCTCTTTTATTGTTCGCTCATTCCCAGTGCCGCCAGACTCCGAGTGCATATCAAACAGGGTGCATGCCCTTGCAAACAGGATCAGAGACAACTGTGCAGAACGGTGACGGAGCTACTCTAACATCCCCGGCCAGGCGGCCCGAAGAGGACACCCTCTAACAATAACAAACCTCTGCATCATCGCAGAGGGAGAATCAACCCCTTCGTCTTGCCCCTTTGCCACGCTTCAGCAGTGGCGCAACACCCCGAGGGACCGGACACCAGTCATTTTTTTTATTGCGCTATAAAGCACTGCGCACACCTTCGGCAGTGCATCAATAATAAATAACAGCAATAATACGGTCCCTTGAGCAAAGCAGCATTTCATCAGCAAGAAAATCCTCCTCTCTTTCCCTCTTAACATTCCAGTGGGTGCCCACTGGCAGCCCCTTGCTCTGGGAGGGGTCTGCACATCTGCTTTCCATTGCACCCAGCCCATAATTCAGGGGAGGCCTTGACTGCTTATCACCTTTCTGTTGTGGGATAAGTTTGGTTAACTTTTAATACTAGTGAGGGACCAGAGCCAGGCAAAAAGCAGCTCTGGCAAGGAATCCCTCTCTTCCCGACTTCTGACTTGCAGCAGTGGCTCCGGGCCTGGGCCTCCACTGTAAACACTGCCAGTAAGACAGAAAACCAACTGACACCTACACGCACCAGAACTGGGGCCTCAGGCAAGACTGAGATGGAAAACCTCTCAACCATCCTTGTCCTCTTTTGTCAGCTCGCCAGGGACCTCATTCGAGAGCCGCCGAATTCAGTGGAAGCTGCAGGTTTCCAGCACCTCCGCAAAACAAATGAACAAAACCCCTCAGGAGCCCAACTTAGGACACGGAGAGCTGAAGTATCGGTATATACCCCGACAATATTTCTTACTCAGGCACGTTTGAGCGACTGATTCTTTCTCAGGATATTGTTTAAGCTATAAGTGACTTAACGATAACAAATTCTGAACGTTACCAGTATGCCTCGTTCACTCCAGACTCCCCAAAACAGGTTTTGAACTATTTCCCTCGGGAGATTTCCGAAGTCTAAGCTCTCAGCCTCCATTTCCCTTTACTTTGTTATTTTTTTTAATAATGACACATTTGGACATCTAGATGTTTCGCCTGGATTACGAACCACTTTGAAATCCGGTGAACATTTGATCCATTTTTCCAATGTACTAGAAACGCACAGACACCATGGGGCACATTTTCCGTCCCTCCAGCTAATCCCAACGCAAAGAGTAGCCCAGCATCCCTTCTTTGAGAAAACATCCTTTTTTCATTCATTCATTTATCACTAGGGAAAGGAAAAGATGGAATCAAAGGAAATACTGCCCAAAAAGCCACTAAGCAGCATAACTGCTGATTAAACTTTGTTTCGGTCGAGAGTTCAGCTTGAACAAGCCTAAACTTTTCACAAAAATTATCCGCACATTTCCGCTGAGAAAAAAGAGAAACCTTTTAAATTGATGTACAAAGCCTGCCCCGGGCCGCAGAGCAGAAACGGGGACGGTGGAGGTGGCTTCGCCCGGTATTACCCCAGGGCTCCGTTCCTGGCTCTGCAGCCCCGTCAAGGGACAGAAAGGCCAGGAAGAACAATTCCGCGGGAGTTTCCTAAGGCAATAAGGAAAACAAGTAACCGCCACAGTGAGCATTATTTCACTTTATCGCAAAGCTTTAATGCTTCCGTGTGCAAAAGAGGGGCTCGCAGTATGGCAGCAGATCTTTCTGGCAGGGCCCTCTAACTTCGGGAGCTGCCCCAGAGCGCTGCGACGGTATCTGCCCGCGGCGGAGGGAAACTCCAAACCCTTCGGCGCTTGCCTGCGCCGGGACGCCTGGCTGTTCCAGCTGCAGGAGAGCTGCCAGCAGCACACCAGAAATAATGAGCTCCCTTACAGCTCAGGACAAGAGCTTTTGGGGACAAAAAGAGGAAGATTTCCTCAAAAGCACGCATAGGCTCTGTCTCTGATCGTGCTGTGAGGCTAGAGCTTGAGAACGGAGAAAATCAATGAGTCGAAGGAGTGGAACTGAGTGAGAAAGGTACTTCAAACGCTCGCTCCCCCGGAGACAGTCCGGAGTGACTCAGGCTGTCTCGCAAAGGCTGCTTCGTTTCCCCAGACTGTCTCGTTATTTGAGACCGAGGGCTGGGCAAGTGATCTCGATGGGCAGTAGTTCATATCTGCGTTGCATCTTCAAGACCAACGGACCCCAAATGTCTTTACAAATTTCATACAGACATGGTCTCAACTGTCACCAGGAGCCAAAAAGCAAGTGAGCAGGCTACAGATATTTTTAGAAGAGAAGTTCACCCACATTACTGTATTTTCTGAGCTTGTTGAGCTCTAAAGGTTATTTCCCCACACACACACCTGGTATTTATCCTGGCCTACACCCTGAGGGGTGCTAGCCCAGAAACCAGAATGATACAGAACCAAAAAAAAAAAAGAAAACAAAGAAAAAGAGAGATCTGTAAAAAATGAGGCTAAGAATTATTTACTTATTTTTTTCCTCGGTCAGGTAACAACCTCAATGGCAATGGCAGCACTACAGCAATAATTCAAGATACATCTCCTGAAGATTTAGTATTTTCCAAGATGAGTGGAGAAATGATTTTGCATGAATCTTGGCAGGCAGCTATAATCGACAGGAGGCGCACAACGGGTTTTGCGGAAGGAATTTCTCAGTTGCTCATGGGGACTGTCAGATGCAAGACAGCGTGCAAACAACACACTGCAAAGGTTACAGCTTCGAAGAACAACATTTCTGAAAGGGTTACTGGTTGGAATTAGAGAAAGTAACAGAGTGGCTGCCGTGAAACCACAGAGGCACACAACAACACTATTTAGTTGTTTGCACAGATCTCTTGAATGCAGCAGCAAATTAAATAACGTTGTTTCTACAAGATTAACCCGTAGCTAAAACGCTGCATCTTCATAAGGCAAAATCTTTGCTTATTGACAAAAATATATTAACTTCTTTTTCAGTACAGGAAATAAAGACATCCTGGAGAAGGACAATTTTATTTGCCGCCTCTGATGCTACAACCTTTTGAAATATAAAAATATTTCCAATAATCATTTGTAACTGCTAAGCTGAAAGGGAAGCAACCCATCGTCTTCTTGATTACTTTGAAAGCAGCGCTGAAAATTCATTTGGCATATTTTTAAAAGTTAAAGATTTACTGTAATGAAATTATTTCAATATTGGCAAAGTGTCTTCACTTGTAATTGGTAATGTTCATTTGTACATGGAGTTGTATTTCCCAAGGCTAATGGGCTACAAGAATATATCATATAGCAAGTATATGATGGGTGTATCATCCTTTGATCAAGGAGGCTGCATTGCAAAGTTTTAAATCTTTTTGACTCATCTCCCAAAGTGTTGCAGTGTTCCCACAGGGCATTTCTATATGCTACATTTGAAAAGATTTTTATTTTTTTTAAATGTTCTTAAGCTACTGGAAGTGACTTTGGTGCAGGGGAAAGGGAGCGGATTGTTCAGTAGCAATTTTTAAGCTCTTTCAGGCTAACGAACACGGGGAGGCACTTTTAGTACTCCGCGCCACTTACGGTGCTCTCGCAGTGCACTAAAAGCTTTTTAATGAGAGAGTTTTAAAATTAAAACAATGGCAAAACACATTAATTGAAAGGTAAGTTACAAAAGGCAGTTGAAGAGAAATTATTTGGTCATAAATGCAACTTTAATCTAAGAACACATTGTATCCAGAAGAAAAAAACACGAGAGGAATTGCATTCAGCAATATGCATTAGCTCTCAAACGTCTGCCTTCACATTTCAATTAACTAAACTGCCCTAATCCAACTCAGCCCCTGAAAAAAACCCGTTGTCTTCTCAAGAAACCACAAGTATTACTCAAAGGCTGAAATATCTCAAAAAGCTTTGCGGAGCTGACTACGGCACATACCGAGAGAGTTGGTAACGTCAGCGCAGGCTTCAGAAATCCTGCAGCGAAAACTGGGCAAAGTTCTTCAGACTCTGGGTCTTGAGTCTCCTAATCCTTGTAGCAAATATCGGGCCCCTTCTTCCCTTTGCAGCAACAGAAATAACGTTTTCCTCGAGAAACAAACTAAGATAGATTGCAGAAGTATTGACTCTGTTAAGGCCGAGTTTCAAATTAAAGTAAATTTCAATTATACACGTAAAGAGTTTTGTGAAATAATTTAAAAAACAAAGATACATTGAAATGCACTGAAACTGCTAATAAGTGTTATATTTTAGATAAAAATTGACACTTAAGAAAATTGAATTTTGTACTTGCAGGCAATGGAAAAGTAGACTAGCGGCGTTAAGGAAAACAGTTCTTTAAAACGTCGTTTAAAACAATTAGCTAAGGAAGGTGGTTGCGCTAATTCTGTGCTATCAGAGTCCCACCTGTATCTAGTTTCCAAGAAGCAATAGTCAAAACTGTTGTACAGCGTTCTTTCAGCCAAACAGAGACAGTGGCCCTCGACATGGCACGGGTTTTCAGCTCCCGAGAGACCATTTCCACCCCCAGGTACAGCAGACGCCCAGTCCAGGGGACTTTCCTGGCCTGGCTACAGGGAAGTAGAGGAAGGAGCATCATTTTCTCCAGCCCTTCTCAGGCCGTTCCGGCAGAAGGAAGCTCTGCAGGACAGCCACTTTTCTAGGTGGATGCTTCTTTGAGCGCCCACGTGGTTCCCATTGCACGGGAACCTGTGCACCTCCCAGTCTTTTTTTAAAAGCACGTATTTTGTCGTAACGCTTCAAAACACTTTACATCATTGGCTTTCTTGCAGTCTGAGATTCTTAGCTTCCCTGCTTCTGAACATCAAGGCCCGTACAACTAGGCGCACCAGCTGCCCACAACTGCACCCATCACCATCCTTTGTATTTCACAAGTATCACACATTTTCGTAACGCAGTCAAAAATAGTGAAGGCTTAAATGAGAACACTAACAGCATCTGCCACTTTCTTGAAGGCTCTGTCCTTGAACTACTTAGAGGTGTGCATTCCAGGTGAGCACGCATCTCGCAGCTGCTATTTGCTAGCCGTGCATTTATTACAGCACCCAGAGTTCCTCGCAGACAGCTTTGGACCAGGAGGGCACATGCAAATCCAGGACACAGCCCAGAATTGCGCCCAGGCTCACGCGTACCCAGGCACCGTTCCCACAACCGCCTTCCTTAACAAGGAACCTGGGTTAGATGCTTAAATAAAACCTGGGCAATCTGTATTCCAGTCACGATTCCACCGCAGACTCCCTGTGTGACCTTCGGCAGGTCATTTAAGCTCTCTGTAAAAATAAGACTGATAACACTTCCACTATCTGCCTTGCCTATTTAGACCTTAAGCTCCTCAGGCAGAGATTGTCTCTTACATGCACTGAGCCTGTAACAGTTGGGGCCTGCAATAACCACTGTAATACAGATAATTATTAACAGTGACAACGCAAGCAGCACTGACGGGGACAGGGCGGCGCTACCCCCAAAAACATTGCAAAGGGAAAAAAGTACAAAGCAGAAAGTTGTGGTTGGGCAGAACAGGGATATTATCAAATGCAAACGTATTTTTGAGCTCTGTGATTGAACTGGAAGGCAGGTTTGAGGCTGTAACCAAAGAAATCGTGTTATTACCCACTTGCGCAGCCTGACAGCACAGCCCCACGCAGAACACATGAAAGCTTTCCCTTTCTGTTATGCTTAGGTGCTGTGATGGAAACTCATTTTTCCTCCTTTTCATAAATAAAAATGTAAATGACTAGCGGTCTGGAAAATCAAAATCTTGCAGGGGGGAGCTGCTCCCATGTTTTATCAATGAGGAAGCAGCGCACTGGGCACCGTGACTTGTCTGTTTGCCTGTTTTCACCATCTTTTTAATGTTATCATTAAAGTCTGCCGGAGAACGTATTAAAGAAAACCTGGTGTAGAACGACTCCGCACCTCTGAGAACAGCAGGTAGCAGCAAGGCTTTGCTGCTGCCTGTGAGCCGGGAAGCACATTGCAACGTCGACGCTGGGGTTCGCTGAACAATTCTGTCCTGTTTCCAGGTTCTCCGTTTCTTCTGTGCCTTTTGGCCTTTGCTCAAAGAGAGCTGGGGGCGCAGGACCCCAGACAGAGGCACTCACCTCTCACTTATGGCCACGCAATTCAGGCCGCTTCTGCGGTGCGTGCTGCCTCGCACAAGCTGCTTACAGGGCACAATCCCAGCCCATCCACTGGGAGCCTGGGTGACTGGGTATGCTGTTTAAAAGGGAGCACGGAAGAAAAATGAAAGCCAGCTGTACTTTTATACCCCCTTGCTACGGCATACAAAGTAGAGCCTGAAACCTTTGGGCTGGGTTTGGTTGAGATTATTTTTTTTAATTTGATTGCTTTGATTCCTACTTGTTACTTTTTATTACTTTTTCTTTTTTTTCCAATTAGACATTCAGGTCTTGTCGATGCCATTTCTCTGGAAGATTTTGTGGATGGGTCGAGAACTAATAGGTTTAGGATATCAGAGGAACCAATAAATTGGAAGAGCCTTAAAAAAATCACAAATAGATTTTTATCTAAAGTGAGGCAGTTGCCTAAAGGGTACCACAAAGATTCATTTTACTAACCTAACAAATGTTCAGGCCAGCTTTTGCATAGCAGGAGGTGCAGACTGCTTAGAAAATTTGCTTCGCAGCCCACCCAAAAACGCTGAGGCAAGCCCAAAACCCATACACACACATGCTTGTGTGCACACACACAGGGATTTTTAACAAGGAGTAAGCAGCTTTCCTGCGAATTCTTCTGCTCCTCTTACCGGCTTCTGACATACTTTCCTCGATTCCACCATTGCAGCCCTGTGCAAGAGCAGCTGATAATTATCCTCTCTTGGGCATTAAATCCAGCAATGATGGGTGAGATCACGTATGTCACATTCACATTTTTCATACGCGCATATATATACACGTTGCTTATGCCACAATTTATTCCTTCTGTCACTGCTTTGCTACAGAAAAACTGGCAACGGGGCACGATTATCTGCTTGTGCCCTTCTGTCCCTGCATCTCCTGATAGAGATGGGGAAAAAAAAAAATGGAAGAAGAGTAGAAAAGCTCTACCAAATTCTCTCTGAAGGCTCAAGCAAACCTGCCACCTCTGAGTTTCCTGGAGCAGCTATTCCCACACGTGCAACGTGCAGATGAAGGAAACCAATTGATTTCAGAATCAAAAACCTGATCAACTTTAAGGAAAAGTAAAAACACCATAGCCCAGAAAGCATCCCATTAGCTAACTGGGAGTGACAAGATGACTCCGTGTTTCTTCCCTGCCGTCTTCATGAAGACTCAGGTACAGCCCCAGCTCCTATCCTGGAGCACGGGTGCCTGCTGGAGTCCCACCAGAGCTCCACAGAGGAGCCAGGGCTGGTCACTGGGGAGCCAGACCCCTTACGGGTCTGGCATTGAAGGATGCTGTACCACAGCTGCACTCAGGCAGGTGCTTACCTGCACAAAAAAACTCATTAAGTCAATAGTAAAACTGAAACTCGTTATCATAGAAATCACTGGGACCTAAAGTGCAGGCCTAAAGATGAGCACGGTTCCCAGTGCGCTCCTGAATCAGGGCCAGGATAAGCAAAGAGCAGAGGAAAGGGAATTATTTCAGCTTTGTTCCCTTCTGGATGCTCCATATGCTACAGCCAGCTGTTCTGGGTTTGTTCATGCTCATTACAGTGGGTATGTGTGACAGACTCTACCTCCCTTCAGAGTGACTCAATCATACAGAGTCTCAAACGGTTTGCCCAAAGCTCCAACGCAGTTTGCGTTCCCCCCCTGCTCCACGCAACCCTTCCCCGTATTTTCCTCCTGTCTAAACCTAATGGCTTTTAACAAGTCACACCCTCAGGACAAGAGGAAGGTCAGGGGACAGTTCGTGTTCATTCAGAGTTTCCTCCTTCACCCGTTGCTCATCTGGCATCCTACATACAGCTCAGAACCAGAGGGAACATAAGTCACTAAAAGAAGCAGCAAACTTGGTTTGGGGGAGTCAGATTTATAGCCAAGAAGCTCTTAAAAAACCCAAGAAAGCAAACAAACAAACCCAACAAACAACAGTTCCCCCCATTTTCCTGGAGGAGGCTGTGCAGCAAAGCGAAGCGAAGAACGGTGATGGGGCACAGCAATGCCCACCACGCTCTGCTGATCCCACCAGTTCCACATGATGCGAACCGCAGGTCTGGAGCTGCTGGAGAGCAGCCGCCCCGGCGAGCCCGCTCCTGCGCTATTTTCTGATCGACACACCAGCGCAAACGCCGTCCCCCCGGCCTGTGGCCCGAAACGGTGTAAGGCAGGCTCGTGGAACAAATGCACAGGTTGGGAGATTTCACGATGCCAGAGCCAGACCTGCTGCACGGACAGCACAGAAGTGATCCCCATCGGTTCTGTCCCCAGCACCCACGTGATGGCACCATCCCCTCTGAGTCCCGTAACTGCCAGCTCCCTGCAGGACCCCAGAGGGAGCAGAGACTTGACCGCAGCAATAACCCAGCAGAAGCTTTTCACAGGGTACACTATACAGCACAGGGCCAAATCCTGAGCTCCTGATTTAGGAGGACCTTTGCATTCAACAGTAGGTGCCCGGCACACCGCAGGGTCAGACCCTTCATTTATTCTCCGTGTCCCCCTAAGCAGAGGGACACACTGCTAAGAAAAGTCTTGGGGTTTTAGTATTCTGCCATCCTTTCCAAAAGCTGCTGTGCCACTTGCCCAGAGTGGGTCTGAAGTGTGATGACAGGAGAATTTGGCTGTTCTCCTGCTGCTGTCCCAAACCATCACATCTCCCGAAGACCCGCAGCCCTCTGAGCCTTTCTTTTCTTATTATTTCATCCATTCAAACAACAGAAATCCTTCCCCATCATTTTTTCCAGTAGATTTCCCTTCCACTGGCTCAGAGTTGTTCCTCCCACTGTTCCCCCACATGTTGTCCCTCAGCTTTAATCAAAGTCACCTCCTTTCCCATCTGATTACCCAAGTGCTGCCTGGCCCTCAGCCACCCTCAGAGCGCGCACAAGCAGGTGCAGCTCTGACAAAGTGACATCAGTCTGTGTACACCCTGAAATGGAGTTGTCTCCCTGATGGAGACCTCTTGCTCCCAACCATTTCTGAAAGCACGGTCTCATGGTCTGCACATGTGCCTGAAATGCAGGAGAAAAGGAGTCAGCTCTTCCCTCTGCAACCTACTCCAAGGATCACCAAACAAATAAGCTGCCTTATCCTATACACCTTCTACCTCTCTTTGAAATGCAAATGCAGTCTTTTGAGCTTGGGCGATAGCGTGGTGGGTCAGAGGGACTGATGAGAGTGCCCCCCGGGGGATCAGCAGAATGTTTATTTACCTTTCTCACCACCACCAAATCACTCTGCCTCTCTGGGCTCTCCCTTGCTGTTGTCCCAACACAAGGTTCTCCCATTCATAGTCCCTTCCCAGCAGGAAGAGTATCATGCTCTCCTCAGTACCCAGCAAAGGGAGCTGGTCAAGCACACAACCAACATCTGGCTTTCCTATGCCAAGACTGCTGCAGCTCTACACCGGCAGTAAGGGCTGTTCAACGCAGCCTATACCCTGCATACGTAGGAGGCACCTGCGACTGCACTATTGCGTGTAACTGTAAGCCGATGTGAAGGACAGAAAGAAACTCACTCTCTTTCCTAGCCTTACTGTTTCCCAGCTGATTTGAAGAAATGTCTGTCTGCAGATCCATCTTCAGGGAACCGCCAGAGTCCTGGAACACAGGCAGATACAAACCGGAGCCTGGTTTTTAGAAGAAATATTTGTGCCGGGAGTCTTGAAAATATTTCTAAGCTACAGGCAACGCTGTGCTGACTCACACTTCCACTGAAACCCATTCAGTTTTCAGAAGCATCAATGGAAACTGCCCAGGGACCTCCAGCTCTTTGAGTTATTGAGTTTGCTTACTAGCGAAGCCAAGAAGAAATCTTGTGTTTTGGACACCAACAGGATTTGAGCAGTGGAACTCCTCGCTTCAGGGGGCTGGATGCTATAAATTCTTGTAAGTTGAAAAAGCAGCTGCACAAATTCAGGGGAGAATACCCCATCTAGAGCTACTGAATGTAATGAAGTTACATTTGGGTAGGAAAGTCATAAATCTCTGGAGGTGGAAAGAGTATATTAAGGAGGTGTCACTACACGCTTGCCCTGTTCCTAAATTTTTCCTCAGACATCCACTATTTTCCACTGCAGGAGAAAGAAAACGTGGCTGGATGGACGTTTGATCTCGCATACTGCAGTTGCTCTTTATGTAGACTAAAGCAAACAAAGCACTCGCAAATTTACCTGTATCTCTAAACTACTTGTACAAAGCCTCTCAGGTCTGCCCACCGTGTCTGCCCATGACCCCACTGCACCAACGACTACAACAAAGAGCCACAGCGTCACGATGAATGGTTTGCCCCTTAATACATTGCTGAAAGGGCTCCCATCAAGGGTCAGAGACCTACGTTTACCTCCATTACCTTAAACACCCAAGTGAGTACAGGAAAACAGACATCCCAAGGTCATTTTATAACCCGTGAGGGAGGAGGCATGGCCGGAAGGCGGGTGGCCTTAGATGAGCCGATTTCTGTCTCTCCCGAGCGCAGTGACTGTGTGGTACCCGAGTGCAATACCACCACCAACGTACACAACTGCACTCGTAGCTGACTTGCATTCCTCAGCCTGGGTGGGATGAATCCATATCTCAACAACACACACACGTAGCAAACAGAATCTGTACCTTGTTGCCCAGTACAGTGAACTCACGCCCCTCCAGAGTCGATACGAAACAGGTTTTTGAGGAACTACAGGCCCGTGTTCCTGTGAACACTACAAGAAGGGCTGTTCTCTCACGCTCCCGCGTCTTGTGCCACTGCGGGCAAACCACCTCAGCAGAGTAACCCCTGCGCTTGGCCAAAGGAAAAGCAAACAAGATCAGAGTCCCACCGTGATTCTAGAGAGAAGGATGTGCAAAGGAGGAGCTGCACCGGCAGCGGCCAGGCTCTGCCGAGACTCCTTTGCTGAGGAGCTCTCTGTGAAAACACAGGGCACCGCTCAGCGCAGGGACTAGATATGGGCAGCATGCACTGGGCTCCTCTGACCTGGGTACAGAGAATAAAGCCCACCCGCTTGTTCCCTGCACAAGGAGCTGTGCACCGTCCCGTCAGACGCAGTTCAGCCTCACGCTGGAAAAAGAAAGGGAGATGCTAAAGGCCGGAGCTTGTCCTTTTTTCCTTGACAGCTCTGAAACACCAAACATACCACAGCATCTGGCTAAGCAGCCTGGCTCATGCCGTCGCTCCCTTGCCAAGGAGACTGACTGACAGATTAGAGCAGACACACGGATGATGGGCTGGGACATCTTGTAGCCCCATCTCAAGCTGCCTGTGATTTCTGTTTGCAGCATTAATCTCCAGTGACAGAGGGCCCCCCAACACGCACAAACCAGCTGTGCGGCACTGTAAGTAGGACACCGTGTCATATACGCTAAGGGGAGCACAAGGAATTTCTAAGGTCCCTCGGTGCATGCTAGGGCAGAACGTCCCAGTGAGAAACTCAGCCACTGATGTGAAGAAAGGCTGAAACTGCTGTCGGGAAGAGGGAAGTAGAATAGAGAAGTCCCAGGATACGGATGGGAGGGCTGAAGCTTCCTTCAAGACAGCCTGTATGTAAGTCATCGCAAAGCTTCCTATCAGTAGGAGATCTATAAAGCATTTTCCTGTCACGAGGAGATCTCTGAAATCTCTAAAATGAATGCCAAAGAGCAGTGACAAAATTAAGCCTTGATCACAGAGGGTCATCTCCTGCACCGACTGCATCGCGCACACAGCAATCCATCAGCCCTGTCATTCACGGGCTGGCTGCAGGGACAGCCTCTGCTTCTCCCTCTTCTTCACATTCCAGCGTGACCTCTGCCTGATCCCCACTTCAAACACTCCATCTTCAGCCCCTCTGTTTTCCCTGGCGGCACATATACCCTCTGCTTCCACCACAAAGCTATGAATCACGATAGAATAATAAGCTTGTTTATGAGCTGCGCAGAAGCCCAAAGGACCAAAGAGCAGAATAAATCGCTACAAAGCTCTCTGCGCCGATTTATTCATTCAACAGTTTTTTGCTTTGACTCTAGCCTCCTCCAACTGGTGTCCAAACAACGTGGCAGTACAACAGGACAAACAGCAACCTTCTTTCAAGGGGTTCATTACTTTTGTCTTTACAAGATCAAGAGATGAACTGACTCGTAAAGGACTTGAATCCCAGCGCGACAGCTGAATGCATCACTGCTCCCACTCGCAGGCTTGCAGCAAGGCCCGCAGCAGCGTGTGCCACGTCAATGAACTGCTAACACAGGCTTACGGGGCGCAGATCCGCCAGGGAAAGATCCTGCCGAACCTCCAGGGTCCTCTTGGCCTCAGGACAGGGGACAAGGATTTAATCGTGGGCCTCTCTTGGGGCAGGAAGACTTCCCAAGTCGAACACCGCTGTTTGCCGACTGCTAAGACGCAGTATCAATACAAAGGACTTTGCTCTTCTTTCACACTAAGGATCACAGCAGTCTGCAGACACCAGTCCTCCCAGGCAGAACCGCATCCGCGTGATAGTTCAGAATCACCCACCACACCTTACAACTAGGAAAGCAAGACATGGTGAAAACACTGATCCCACCTTGCCTTTCAAGGTAGCACAGAGCTGGGATAGAAAACTTCGGATTCCTCCTGCCTGTCCCTCACCATCCCACCTGCCTTTCACCTTTCCCTCAATCTTTGATACCCAAATCTTGAATCTGCTTGTTCTTTTTGGCCAGGCCTGTCTGTTCTTCAGGCTTACCCATTCCCGGGTTTCCTCACCCCAGCCTCACCACAATGCTGGCAGGAAAGCTGTATTCCTGTAGCTTTTCCAACTTCACCACAGTTCAGGCACGGAAAATTAGGAGAACACGTGGTCACGCAGGAGCAGTCACCCACGGAAATCCAGGCAAGTAGCCAAGCCTAGAGCTTCTCCTTCTCAACCTTCCAACAGAAAGTGTGACCTAGTGTGAGACACATGACCCAGCAACAGGAGATCCAGACCGGCCGCTGTATCTGCCCCTGTGTTATCGGAATGGCACGGGTAACAAGGTTTTCTCACCTATAAGAAACGCAGAGCAATTGCTCCTTAAACCCCCATCCATTACTTACATTACAGCACATCCCAAGGGGTCCTATCTCAGGCCCACAGGCAGAGGCAGACTTTTTTAGGAGGACAAAGCCACCTGCACAATAATTCCATAACTCAGCCCAGTGCAACATTCATGGTGGGACACAGGAGGGGGTCGGGGTCCCATGGCAGACTGCACTGCTGCTCCCAAAGCCTCTCTGCGACTCCTAGTGCTGTACAAGTGCAGAATATTACTCTTACAGATGCTTTGGGAAGGAACTGTGAAGGGAGAAGCAGCAGGGCACAGCTAAAGGAGACCAACACACAAGATGGCACCTATTAGCGAGCGTCCCATTTAGCGCCTGTCTGTAAACCAGGCAGTATGAATAAGGGACATTAACAGATCTCTGGCAGGCCCTTGCTATTATTGTTTCACAGGGGCATCACAGCAAAAAGGAAGTCTTAACGATGAGTAAGTTGAGTCCCTTGATTCATTACTCCCTGCAAAGTCCTAAAAGCACCACAGTGAGACAGAAAGCACCAAATCAGACTGCACGCAGCGTTTCTCTGATCCAGGGGGGGCTTACCCTTTGGGAGGTAGCTGGCTACTTTCACTGATGTCCTCTCTGCCAAATCCACGAGATTTTCTGAAATCGCTCTGCAGAACAGTTGGCTTTCCAACTGTGTTGCCCTCATGCTGAGAGTATCCCTAATTTATCTCTGTGGGGATGAAAGGAGCCGGGAGGAAGGCATTCAGTTCTTGCTCAAATTAATCCCTCTCTGCTTTCAAAACAGCTCAGGAATCTCTCAGCTGGCATTTTCGTTCATGACTAAACACTGGTGGAGGGTGTAATACATGGCTTAAAGGAACAGCTCACTGTCAACACGTAAACAAACTGCCAGGCTCACGTTGCTCTTGCTTTGCAGCAGGACTCAGGCGCTGGGCTTTGAAAACCCCCTTCCCTTTGCTTAATTAAAAAGCGATTATTTTTGCAACATAGGATGGAATCATGTTCAACAGCCTGATGACAGCAAGGAGCTAAAGTAAGGGGAGGAGGAGACACACTTTGCAACTAGAGGATAAATGGCCTCCAAAAATTGCGGAGGAGGAACAGAAACTGCAAGGAAAGGAGAGGCTGGCAGTGAAAGGAGGAGCTATTCGATTCCTGTAGGGGTGTAAATTTCTGCAAAGCGCTTCCTTCAAGATCAGGGTTGAGGTCCATTTAGCAGAGCAGTGGGGGAGAATCTGAGAAGCAAATTAGTAAAGACAATGAATTCTTCCCTGTACCCTCCGTGCAGGCTCGACTCAGCACCCATTGGAAATCTTCCAAATGGCTGTACTGACCCTTAAAGGCTGCCAGCCAGGCCTGGATTAGGAGCCATTAGCAGGAGCCACCCAGGACCGAACGAAAAATCGGAAGTCTCTGAAGTGATCCCACCTGAACTGGAACATCTTCAGCGCTGTGGGGAAGAGGCCAAAGCCTTCTGCTGGAGCGCAGGAGAAGCTGCCAAACAGATAGGAAACAGTTTGGGGAAAAAAAAGACAACTGACCTCATCGATTGCGTGACTGCTCACTTGTCTTTAGGAAGGACAGTGCTCCATCTTTCTTGCAATGATGAGGATGAAGGGCAGCTTGCTTGACAGTTCAGAGCAGCAGTGGTAGTGGCAGTTATGATGTATCACGGGCCATGAGCTCATGTTTGCCCCATGTTGCAATCCAGCCAGGCACGTGATAACTCAACACCACGTGAATTCAGACTTGACAATGCCCGAGCAGCTCACAAACAGGCAGAGCCCACTTCTACCCCGGCACTTGCACGTGTTCCCACAACTGGTATGCAAAGCAGCCAATTTAAACTCGGCCCTTGCCTGTCCTCAAGAACAGCAGCCTCAAAGCCATCACACCGTACTTAGAGAAAGTGTTTTTTTTTTAAAAACAAACCAACAAGCAAGCAGGTCTGGCACTGACTTCAAAGGCAGGCAGTTTGGTGCTTTCAAGAACCCCTTGGATTCAAGAATCAAGAACCTACACCCTGAACGCTTTGGGACACTTTTCTTCAGAGCCCACAAAGTGCTTCTGAACAAGGGACTCGGCCTCTTGAAGGCATTTTGCTACCACCGAGGTACTACTGTGGCTTCTACAGCTGGACAGCTTCAAACTGGTTCCAAACGACCAGAATGCAGAGACTGATCCAACACCTCGCAGGAAAACTAGGCCCATGAGCAAGACCATTTTCGCAGGCAAAATAACCACTTAAATTTGGCTTTGCAGCAATAAATTGCCCAAGATAATAGAAGAGATGAAAAGAAGAAGGGCTGACTAGCAGGAAAAAATAATAAAAAGGTGCTTGACTGCATGAGTCAGTACTGGCCTCTGTGTCAGCGGCACAATTAGTCCTCCCCTTGCAGGCCGCATGGTTTGGTGTTGCATTTGACAGACAAATCAATCCTCCCCTTCTTCTAAGCACTGTCTAATGAATAAATCAGCAAGGTCACTGGTGCTGCTGCTTCGCCCTTTCCCTGCCAGCCAGCTGGAGCTGGACCTGCCGCCTGGCTCCATCTGCTGTGCTTCCAACAGGATCCAAGCGTCCCGGGGAGCGAGACGGAGCGGTTAAAACACACGACTGGGCAGCAAAAGTCCCTGGGTTTGCTCCTGACTAATGTGCTGTCCTGGGCAAGGCACACCAACCCTTTAAGCCAAACAACGCGTTCCCCTAGCACATCTTGTCTGCTGAGCCAGCTGTGGAGGAAGAGGAGGGGATCAAGGAACGCTGCAGAAAGGAAAAAGTACCAAAGGACTCCAGGTCACTGCTGGGTTTGTGTTGGTCTGGTTCACCACTGCCATGTGCAATGAAGGTAGAAAGCCTGCCACATCCAACTAGGAGTCCTTCAAGGAGGACTGCCAAGCTCTGCCCTGGCTGAGCAGTCAGTTTTATTGCATGACGAAGCAGGGCGGGAGCTCCCTGCACCAGCCGAGGGGGCAGGAGGGCGCACTGCGGCCAGCCCCAGTCCGTGCCCCTCCTGCTTGCCCACAGCCTCTGGCACAGCAGGCCAGAGCTTTGCTTGAGAGCCCCAGATTGTTATATGTCACGGCACTGTGAACAAATTGCTATAATGATCTGGCCTTGTGCATGCAAAGGGCCCTGAGCTAATTAATGCAATAACAATAGCAGTAATTTACTCAGCACCAAGTATGTATTAAGTGTTTTCAAAACACGCAGGAAGATGAGGCTGCTGTCCCAAGCACTCACTCTGAACAGAGAGGAGGAGAGATGGGGAAACAAACACGAGGGGATGAGGTAAGAACGGCAGCATGTTTGAGACCTGCCAGATGAAGGTTCTTGCAGTCCTGTTGCAAAACTGCCACCCAGCCCTAGCAAAAGCTGGGCTGTGCTTGCTTTGTTTGTTTTACCCAAGGCTATTCCCATGGAGGATTTGTCCCAGAACTCCATACGAGGTGACTGTGAGCCACAATGTCAAAGAAAGGTCCAGCCCTCGAAGCTGCAGAAGAGAGAATGCCCATACGGTAATGAAAGCTGACTAACTGTTAGACCATTGGTACAGATATTAATTACAAATACGGCCTTCTGCCACGCAGGCATTCTAGTAATCACATCAACAACAAGCTCAACTGCCTCTTTCCATCAGATTGATGGAAGAAGAAGCAGGCACTCCTCTGGGCTGGTATGAATTACCAAAACACAGCCACCCCTAGGGTGGGATGCAACTGTGTGCAGTGACAGCACCTAATCTATTAAGGCAGAAATGAGCATGGCTGTACCCTGCCAAAACAGAAGACAAGAGTGAAACAAGGCAAAGAACGACAACATTCCTCCCTGCTGCAACTTTCCTAAAATCAGAGGGGAGAAACTAGAAGCAGATCTCTTGCTGTTAACCCTGTCGCGGGCCCTGATGCACTAGTGACTCCAAGGGCTCAAGTCACCTCAGGGGCTCACAGCCCATCTCAGAAACACCCCCACTACTGACCAGCTACACCTTCCTCGCTGGCAGAAATGCCATAGGGGTTGAGGATGTTGTAAGGACAGAGCAAAGCACTAGGAAGGTGAAGAGCCTGTTGGACTCAGCATGAGGCATAGCTCTATGCACTGCAACTTGTAGCACGTCCTCAGTCACAGCTCCCTCCCACACCACAGAAAACAAAAGCACTGTGGGAGGAGAGATGTCTGGCTGCCACCGGGTTGGCTTGGACTCCCTTCGCTGCCTTCCTCCTTCCCCCCAGGACGGAGGAGTTAACCGGGTGCTGACGTCGGTGTGCCAAAGCGCACGGAAGCTGCTGCCTTGTTTCATGTTGGTCTGTTCGAACACGCAGCAACTCCCTCCTCCGCTGCAGCGTCTGTCACAGCAGTGAGCGTACAGGTACTCGGTAGACGGTTCGGTTGCAAAACTAGCTCTAAGACAGTAAATTCACCTTTCTAAAAACACATTCATTGTCAGTGAGTACAGGAACCCAAGGCTTTGCAGACAGCAAGGCTGTTAAATGTTGCTGTCAGAACAGCTTTATTTGACTGCATCAGCTTTTGCAGATCCCAGTGAAACAGGATTTCGTACTGCTTGGGGTTGCCACCAGCACTGCGCAGCCTGGGAAAGCACAGGCAACGGCCCCTGCCCTCCAGGACACTCCTGCCTGCTCATGTGCAGACCACACGACACACAGCCAGCATCAACACAGGAAAACTAGGCCCATGAGCAAGACATGATGCTTTACAGTGCTTTTTGTCCATATCTAACATGAGAGACAGAATTACTCCAAGATTAAGCTCTCAAAAGGAGTGTCAGGAAACAGCAAGGTCCAAAACCGGGTCCTATTAACAGATCATCAGGCAAAAGCAAGTTAAGAAACCACATGCGAGGTCGATCCACGAAACCCAAAGAATCCTCAGCTCAGGAAAGGGCTGGCAGCAGGCACACCGGAGTTCAGGAAAGGACGGAAGCCCAGGCTCCAGGGCTGATGAGCAGAGGGGGTGGGTGGAGGTCCCGGGTGAAGGTGCTCAGGGCAATTTAAACCCATTAGTGTACTCGCTGTCCTGCAAGGGAAATGCTGTGTTCTAGGGACCAACTCTGCTGCCTTTTTCCTGAGGAAGGCTTTTCTGAAGGGAACAGGGCTGCTTGAGGTCATTCCTTGCCCCCAGAGCTGCTGTCAGAGTCTCCAGCTGAAGATGAGGAAGCTGCAAGAGATGGCAGATGCTGAAAGAGGAAGGGAAGATGACAGAAGGGAAGAAAAGGGAAATGAAGAGAAAGAGAAGGGAAAGGACAAATTATAATCACTGGAGAGAGGCAGGAAATCCTTCCTGCTCACACAGAACAGAGGCCCTTGTGCCAGTCCCTTCCTTCAAGCCCCACTGAGATCACCAGCCAGCGCTGCCACGACCTGAAAGCAGCTTTCCCTTTGGTGCAGGCAGGCCAGGCAGCTGCCCGGAGCCCACACCACGCGCAGTACCTCTCTGACCCACTGACCCATTTCCTGCTTCAGCAGCAGGATTAAGAGAAGTGACAACTTCCAGCAGGCAGCATAGCGAGAGGATCTATCTTGGGACCGCAGAGACATCATCTCTGCTGCCGAGAGTCCCAGGAAGAGATTTTGCTGCAGGACATTTAGAGAGGTGACCCAGATCCCACAAGGATGCTGAGCAGAGGCTCGGTTACACTGACCAGCTCTTGCCGCAGACAGTTCAAATTAGTTTATTCACAGCAACTTCCAGGGTATCTTGAAGGAGATTTTCAAGTTTTAGTCAGCTTACTTCACTAAACCAGAAAAAAACTGGCCCTTTTCTCCCCTGGAGTATTCAATACAAAGCCAGCTTCCTCATGTCCCAAAAGACCATCCCTTCACCTGCCGATGCGGATGTTTAAAGCGCATTTTACATTCTCCCTGGAAAAAGGATTTACCTTGCAGAAGCACACCAGGATCAGTTTCTATCCCAGTGGAAGCCCTACAAAGCCACACCACTGCTTAGTCACATGGTTATCCAGCCCCACGAGACCAACTGCCAGGTCCTCCCAAGCTACGAAAGCCACGGAATTACATTAGAGATCCAAGTGCAAGAGGACTGTTCCAAGATAGTGGAGGTGTCACAACTTTCTAGGGTCTCTAGAAAGCAGTAGAGCTAAAGGCAATGGAGCTAGGCCCAGATGTGTAGAGCACGAGGGAGAAAACAAGGGACAGAGCAAACAATAAGCAGTGGGGACAGCCCTTTGCAGGTCACAGCGGTGACTGCTAGATAGCTCCCTGGCTAACCAGGGCATATTCAGCAAAATTCCTATCTGTCTGTTTTTATGAGATTTCCAAAGCTGCTTGAGGGAGTATCTAGTTCCACTTAAAATTAATGTGAATCAGGCATTGAAAGCCCTACGGTAACTTGGCAAATTTCTGCTTTAACACAGAGCCTACTGTAATTAATATCAGATTGTACAGCTCTGGGATGTACTGCAAGGTGGCCAGTGGAGTGTCCCTGGCATTTTCCTCAACATGTTCCTGGCCTTTGGGCTGAACAATAAGGAAATTGCATGGGGCAAGCACAGCAGCTTTATGGCTTCGAAAGGACGCTGCCTCCCCTATAACAGCTTACAGAAGCTGGGTTCAGGACATGCTCCTCATGCCGCTGAGAGCCTGGGGACTAATTTTGAATCAGATTAGCAGGCCCACTGTCAGAAGTCTGAAACTCATTTTGCAATAATCTGCACCTCACTTAGGAAACCTCTCCAGGTGTACAAATCAAAAACTTGCAGATTTTGGAGGAAGACAGCCTCAGCGCACCCTCCTGCTGCATCAGCTCTATTACTAGTACAGGCCATTAACCCTCTGTCCCATGCACCCGTGATATGCAGCAAGACCTACACGCCCACGGGGCCATGAAGAGCAAGGGCTGAGCTACAAAACATCAGTCTGAGAGCCCTGGAGAGAACAAGGTCCCCCCCAAAACTGGACACAGAGATGGACAAGCCTTCAGCCACTCAAAGCGAGCCCACACCGAAAGTCCCACATGACAGGGAAGCAGGGAGGTCCCCAAAGCATGAGCCCTTCCTATGTGAACTGGTCGGAGCGCAGAATGCTGAGCAAAGTGCTTTCACACAGGTTACACTCGCCCTAGCCAACATTTGCCTTAAATGGACAGAAAACAGGATGGCAAGAAGCAGGCAGCAAAACCATGAGAAGCAGATGAGGAGAGACCAGGAAGTAGATATTTCTAGCTTCCAAATAAATCTGACATGGAATATTTATCTTAAATCAGGGTTCCCACCAAGCCCGCTGGAAATCTGCCTGGCCAATTTTCCTGTCACCTTGCCAGTTGCTGGGGAGACAGCTGAATTTGCCAAGAGTATTTTTTTAATGTCCAAGAACAGGATTTTATGCACGTGCTCAGACACACTGTACACGCCCAACTGCACTGCCTACCTTGGACTTGCTCATCTTAAACTCTTCTGACAACAGAACCACACGGGTGCTACACTGCTGCCCAAGACAGGCCCAAACCTGTCTAAGTGAGGTCAGGAAAGCTGTGCAATGGAAATATGTACACAGCTGGACCCCCTCTGACCCAGAATTTAGCATGAAACACCCCATCTTGTACACAGACAGCTCTCAGTCCAAGTCTGGAGACATTTTTGTTGTGGGTGTGAGTAAAGATTAGACGCTGTATACTGCTTCCGCTCAGCCATCCAAACGGCTCCCCCATCTTGGTAGCCTTCCAAAGCCTTGGCATAGTTTCCCTTCAGAGACACATTGTCCTACAATTGGCCACAGGCTCCCACAGCATCTCAGCACACGGAACTATGCAAAAAGCCCTGAGTACACACAGCAAGGGAGACCAAACAGGGAAGACATGGGGTGCGGATAGAATTTATGGGGCGAAGGCTGTATCTAGCCTAGGTACTCCCAGGCCAACGGCGGGGAGACAAACACTGGCCTGTCTCTCCCCTCAGAGAATTTCTAACCTACATCAAGTCAATCCTGCTGATTGTGTGCTAAACCTTGTGAATGCAAGGCAGCTGGGGCTTTAAGCCAAGCGAGTGCGGCTACCAGCACTTAGAGTTGACCTCAGACAGCTAGCCCAGGAAGAAAATTATTTTAACTGGTCAGAAACCAACCTTTTTGGGGCAGCAATGAGATTTTCCCGAGGAACTCCAGCTTCATTCTGCCACTGCAGAAGCCACCATTATAGCCAGCTTCAATGAGAGCAGCTCAAGGCAACCTCAACACCTCCAAAAATCCAAGTCAATTTTCCCACCTTTTGCTCTCCTCAGCTTGAGTGTCCTGAAGGCATCCCCACCTTGCACCACGACATCCCACCGTCACCAACCTGTACTCCCCAAACACACGCGCAGCTCCCTGAAAACAAGGGTTAAGAAGAAAACAGCAATATTCTGCCTGGCATTCACATTGTTGGATTCTAGCCTGGAAATAAAGGAATCTAGAAAAACACTTGTAAAAATACAAACACAATGTGCTCAAATCATGCTTCCATTGACTTTGAACAGTGTTATGCCTGGAGTGAAATGGCTCTGTTGGGCTTAAGCTTGTCCTCAGAAATGCGTTCTTGGTTCTCAGCAATGCCATGGGAACTACACGGGTATCTCCAAGGGAAGAATTTGGCCAACTATATTTAACTATTTAAAATTTCGGGGTTTTTGCAGAATATGGGCCAGAGTCCCATAAAAGCAAAACAATCTGAAGAAAAAGATATTCCAGAATGACTGTGAAATAGCAAACTGCACCCTCTTCTCTCATCAAAGCGCATCAATTTACAAAGTGATCAGCACGGGTATTGATTCAGACAAGGAAGAGGCAATATTTACCTAAGCACCTGCGCTTATGGTGCGTTAGACCTACCAAACAGCCTGCAACCCCAGCAATCATACACCACGGGAGAGAATTCTCTATCATTTCAGTCTTGAAAGAGCCATGAAGCAGTAGAGAGCATACGCAAAAGTGCGCATTTTGGCAGCATGGGAATAAGTCGTTCTGCGTTAGAGCCAGAGCCTTCTGTTTTGGGTCACGTTGACTCGAACGAGCTGCTAAAACCCATTCTCACGTGTTCTCTTCCCTCTGGTTGCTGTACTCTTCCCTTAAAATCCCAGCGCCCAGAACTTCAGCAGGAATTTCTCTCCTAGCCCTCTCATAAGGAGGAAAAAGCACAGAACTCAAAGAAAGCACAAGAATTCCTCTTCCCACACTCCTGCCATTTTTCTCCCACAGTCCCCACCTGCTGAAGTCAGCCTGGGTGTTGTCAACAGCAGAGGAGAGAGAACACTGGTTCCCCTTCATCCTGGGAAGCCCCCAGCCCTCCACCTCCTGTGCTCTTCAGTCCAACCCACCCTTCCTAACCAAATCCCCCTATTCCCACATCCCAACCCTACAACTAGTTGTTCAGCAGCTGACTCCAGGCATAAAAGAGTAGATGTAAGGAATGCCACTGGGACTCTCAGCAGAGAAATCTGCAGTATCAGGAATCAGTTTAAAAGGCCTGAACCATCTCCCAAAGCAGATATTGATGTGTCCAGAACATTGTTTCCTGGTCTGTATTTAAGAGCATTTTCCAGGAAAATGTTGTTGCTATCACGTATGCTTGTCAGCTCCAGCACACTGCATTCACTGCAAACAGAAGGAGGGATATTCGACTTAAAGTATCATTAACCCAGAGTCGGGCTCACTTCTGCAACAGAGGTCCTCTTTGTTTGGGAATGCTTCTGTGGTGACCGGCATCTCGTCACCACTGAGAAGGCAAATCTAAACCCTAAAGAGTTCTCACCCCCAAGGCAGGCAGATGCCAAAAAACTCACAGTGCCCAATGAAAATTATTAGGACATTTTATGTGTCACTAGGTAATGTTTGGAGGTAGACACCAGAAAATGCACAGCAGCAATCCACTACCAGCACCTTCAGAAATGTGCCTGTGTCAGAGGGGAGGAAACCCAGAAAAGAAGATACCAAAAGCAGCTTTAAAATGTTCTCTTAATTTCTTTGCCTTTTGTCAGCTTTTGGAGCAAAAAATAACTTTACCCCGGGACAAGCAGCCCCTCTTCCTGCGCTCCTCACGCATGAGATCAGTAGCCCCTTTCAGATTCACTTCTACCCCAGTTTTGTCACTATTTCGGTAATCACATAAACATGTTACAGGACATCCCAAAAGCCTCCAAATTTCCGACTCTCCTATGACAGAGTTGGCTCCATGACACACAGCCATGTGCCAGCAGAACAGGGCAGAAAGGGCTTGCGCACAGCTTGCCCTCCTTGGGACATCTCGGGCAGACGGCTAGCACATAGACCACGCAGCACGGTGAGGCCCCCCGAAACACTTTTAGACTTCACACGCACCCCTCTTACCACATGCATAAGCCCTTCCAGCGTAAGGACTGGGTTTTTCTTTCCTGCCAGCCCTTAGCTAAAATGACAAGTGGGACAGCTGGGACAGATGCAGTGGCACAGAACTGGAACCACAACAAAATCAAGACCCAGTAATCCAGGTACCATTTGGTGGCAGGTATGTCTGGGATCGCAGCACGGCTCTGGCAGCAGCCTAGCGCCCACTGCTTCCAGGCACAATTTGTAGCAGTAATGCACTACACGGAATGGTAAGCCTACTGCAGGTGGAGCTGCCAGCACCCTCAGCAGGTGCCACTACGAGACGCTTCTCCTTCCAGTCCATTTCAACACACTTCTGAAAAACTACTTCACAATCCAATGTTTTCCCAGAGCTGAAGAGTGTTTTGAATCACCCCTTCCAACCCAACCCAGGCTATGATTCTCTGATCGCAGAAAAATCACTTCAGCTGCCCGTGAGTTACAAAACGATGAAAAGCACACTTTGGGGAAGAAAAAACCCAAAAATCCACCGGGCAAAAAAACCCCAAAACGCAAAAGCCTTCTAGCCAGAAAGCATGGCTGGTGCCTGAAACCTGGCACACGGCGCTTCCGTGAGGAGTCTGTGCTTTCCTAAACTGGAAGAAATTTGGCTTTGATTTAACTAAGTTATGAGTGTATGAAAATCGCATCCTTAGCATGCAGCGTAATAGAAGCCTTTGTGCAGTCTTAACTCTGCATTAGCATATTCTTATTCATTTAATTAAGTGTTGCAAATTGTTTTTCTGTTAATTATTTCAGTTATGGACATTATGATTTTCCCTTTTGGAAGGCAGAATCTATTTCAGGAGGGTTAATAATCCTGCTAACTCTCCTTTCCTAAACTGTTCATTGCTGCTGATAAGGTTCCACCTGCTTTTGTTAAACTGTAGGCTTCTAGCTCATTTATAATTGGATACATCCTGTACCAAATATCTCTAGAAGTGCTGATACGATATCCCAGATGGTAATATTCTCTCTTTCCTCTGCGTGTAATTGCACAAAAAGGCCTGCTGACAGCCAGTGTTTAAAGGGAATTTGTGTATGCAGACATGGTAGGTGATCTGATCTGCTTTACATCAGGGATGGGTAAATCCATTCAGATGGAAAAGAAGCAGAGAAGAGTGTATCAGAGCCAGGGACTGGCATCTGGGAGTCCTGGGCTTGATTCCCAGCACTGCCACTGAGCTGGTACGGAACCATTCAACTGCTCCACCTCAGCCTTCCTCATCTAAAATCATAGAATCATTCAGGTTGGAAAAGACCTTTAAGATCATCAAGTCCAACTGTTAACTCAGCACAGCCAAGCCCACCACTAAACCATGTCCCTGAGCACCACATCTACAGTGCTTTTAAATACCTCCAGGGATGGTGACTCCACCACTTCCCTGGCCAGCTTGGTCCACTGCTTGACAACTGTTTCAGTGAGGAATTTTTTCCTAATATCCAATCTAAACTTCCCCTGGCACAACTTGAGGTCATTTCTTCTTGTCCTATCACTTGTTACTTGGGAGAAAAAGAGTGACCCCCACCTGGCTACACCTTCCTTTCAGGGAGTTGTAGAGCCATCAGGTCTNGAGGGGCCCAAAACTGAACCCAGCCCTCGAGGTGCGGCCTCACCAGGGCTGAGTACAAGGGGACGATCACCTCCCTGCTCCTGCTGGCCACCTCATCCCTGATACCAGTCAGGATGCCCTCGGCCCCCTGGGCACACTGCCGGCTCATATTCAGCCAGCTGTCACCCTGCACACCCCCAGGGCCTTTTCCTCCAGGCAGCTTTCCAGCCACCCTGCCCCAAGCCTGTAGCACTGCCTGGGGTCGTTGTGACGGAAGTCACTAAGCCTTGTTGAACTTCATACAGTTGCTGTGGCCCATCGATCCAGCCTGGCCAGATCGCTCTGCAGAGCCTTCCTGCCTTCAAGGAGATCAACACTCTCGCTCAACTTGGTGGTGTCTGCCAACTTACTGAGGGTGCACTCAATCCCCTCATCCAGATCATTGATAAAGATATTAAACAGAATGGGCTTATTATTGACTGTACCTACCTGGCAGGTGCCTAGTGGGGATTAGTTAGCATTTGGAAACACTCTGAGATCCTCCGAGGGAAGGTACAATATAAATGCAAAGTAGTTGTGCTGCTACTCTAATTAACCGTTGCCAGCCTGCTCTGCTCCTGTTTGAACTGTCTGCCCACGAACCAGAACCAACGATGAATGCAAAGAATTAAGATGAGTAACAATCCCATTCAAAAAGCTATCCAGAGGGGAGTCTCCCTGAATTTGCCATGAAGTGTATCTCCCATCTCCTTGGTATTAGTACACAAAAGCAAACCTCTTTTGGAATAAAGGACTGCTCCGCAAAGCATAACGAGCTGAAGGCATTATCAGGACTAAACACACATTAAATTCCTTTCCCGTAACTTATTCAAACATTTCACATCTGCAAAACTGAGCTGGGAATCTCAGAAGAAGGGCCTTCCCCTCTGCCCCATGGTACTCTTCTACACCATCCTGCAAAAATGTATTTGTGACCTTTCAGCTGGTTTCATTGCTGTAACCTGAGACCATTCTAAACCTTTTCAGGAAAAAAAACCAAATAAAATGAAAAAGTCCAAAAAACACAGAGAGGACAGTATTTCTCAACCTGCACCTCAGCAGTTGGTCCCCTTCTCCTGCAAAATATACCATATACAAAAGCAACAAGGGACAGGGCAGTAAAGCAATACTTCAAAAGGCCTATAGGCTGTGCCTGCATGGAGGAAGAATAACAGACACTGGACTACAAGAACTAATGTGTTTTAGGCTCAAAGCATCACATAAACATTAACCTCCACAGCCTGATCTCTAGGATGTGATATTTTTTCTATTCTGTAAAACCCAGTCTAAAAGATTGAGGAGTGCCTCCCAAAATTAATTTGGCCCCATAAACCAGACAAGAGGGGAGACAGCAGCTGGACACTGTTCGTGGTACACGACTGCAAAGGCAGCTTTGCTGACGACTCCAAAATCCACTCCAAGCAGCTTAGAATGGTAATGCCCCTCTTCAGGCTCCTTTCCTCTCTCTTCACCCAACAGTGTTTATCTTTCTCTTAAATTCACACACATCCCAAAGTAAATTATAAGGCTGGGGCACTAGGCAGGGTCAGAGGCTAGCATAAGAATTTACTGTACTGTCTTCGTTCTCCCAGAAACCTTTCCTGAGTCCTAATAAAGATCTCTGAAACAAGATGCTAATGCTGGATTATCCGGGTAATCTCCCAGAGTTACTTCCCTGGTTTGCCTGGTTATAAATAATGAATTAGGCCTTTACTTATTATTTCTTCTGCCCTTTGAGGTCACTGCGAGTCTTGGGAGGGAATACAAATTTAGGAATATTAGATCCATTTATTAATATCAATTTCTGCCGATCCTGCATGAGAGACCTCCCTCACTCCGTGCATGCTATTGATACAATGAAGTGGCTGGGATGTTAATGGCATGGATCTAATAGCTAAGAACTGGCCCAGCCTTACTCACCATTCCCATAAATTGAATTTTAAAAAGGCAGATGGGTGCTTCATAAGTGGAAACAGAATCATGTGCCAGCTTTCATTTCTTTTCCATTCCTGAGCACCAGTGAAATTAGTCTCCCCACTGGCTTTGTCCACATAAGCCTGTCATTACAATTTAGTCCCAGTCTTAAGAGTCCCCGTTCCTCCCATACTGGATTTCTAAAGCAGCCTGGCCGGTGCATCTTAACCATTTCACTGCCGCCACCCACTGCAGCACGCGTTCAGCTGAACGCCGCAGCAGCAACCACACGGGCTTGCAGGGCCCTTCCAGCTGAGAGAACCAGATCTGTAGCGCAGCCCCTCCTCCTTCTCCCTCTTGCCTTATTCCATTTGCTCTTTGACATAAAAGCAATTAATTCCAGTCATAAATATGAGTATGTCTGCAGCACTGACCTGGCTGGTGTCCCAAGCTTGAGCCGTGCTCAAGGGGCTGGAATAAAGTTCAGCCACAGTTTGAATGCCGGTGGACTCCTCCATCCAGACGGCACGCTTTCACCATCAAGCTCCTCAGCCTGCTCACAGCTCTTCTGCCAGCAACAGCAATAGCCAAGTGCCACTATGCGCTGATGGGTCCCAATATTTTTACCAAAATCCAGATAAAATTACTGCCCCTTGGTTTCTGTGTACCCATCATATGAGCACTCCTGGAAGGTTTCACCACACAGTTCACCCAATTACCTTACAAAGTCTCGCAATAACTTCAAAGCCCCCTCACTAAAGGGATCAGTTACTGACCGTCAGCTGAAGGGAGCAGAAGCCAAGTAAGCAGGAGTCTTAAGTTACTACAGCTTGATCAAACAGACATTTTTGCGACCTCAGGCCTGCTCAGAGCTGGGCAGGACAGGGCAGTATCACTGCTGACCAGCCCACGCCAGCTCTCCTGCTAGGCAGTAACTCTGCGAGTTCAGCAAGCCTTGCATGAGCAAAGCCCTAGTATAGAGCACAACCAGCCTCCACCCCCACTGCACTGACCCATCTCCATCTCCTTCGCACCAGGCTCAAAGGCAAGGCCGGAAGAATTTCTCTAGGTTTCAAAACACTTGTCAAATCTTCATAGGGTCAATAACTGCGCTGTTTTCTTCCTTTTTCACTTTGATGTCATTTCATCTACACCTCTGAAACATGGATCTCCTTTCTGTAAGCATAAAACCAGCTCTTTAAAGGCCTTTTATGCTTAAAATGCATCTTCTCAATATCGACCACGTATTTGAAACAAAATAGAGAGCGTATGAATCACTGGCACTGAAGACTGTTGGCATAGCTAAAGGGCCTAGGACTTGTCCTGATTGATATTGCCCATGTAATGGGCAATCATTACTGGAGATCTTCCCCTAGTGCACATTTCATGGCCCTCAGCATTTGCAGATGCATTCACATTTACTCGGGGAGCCTCCGGAAGTCATGCTTGTCTCAGCAGCAGCAGATATTAGTGACTTCCTCCCTTAAAAAAAGTGTTATCTCATGAGGAAAGGCCAGTCTGCCACTGTGCTTGAATTAGGACTTGACACTCCTTTTTCTCCCTTGAAGTACCGACCATTTGTTCCCCTTCTTCTGTCTCAGGTGGCATAATTGAGTCCCTTGGGGAATGCTGCTAATTGAATGGGAAGTGAGACTGTCTGAGGCAGCAAAAAAGGGACATGGTTACAACTGAGGAATAAGTCAGATGCAGCTTTAAGTCCTGCTGCCAACTGAAAGCCCATCCCTTGGAGACTAGGGATGTCAGTGATGGTCTCAATGTGAAGGTCACAACAGTAGATATTCTCTCCTTCCCCATACCTTTGCGATGACCACAGAGGAATTCTCTGACCACCACCGCACCTGAGGTATAATACCCTAGGACTGTTGGTGTCATCACCCCACCTGCAGGTTTCCTTGCAATGCCGATGCATATGGGATTTTATCCCCTGGGATTTGATACGAGATGGTTATGTTGCAGCCATCAGAATCCTATAGGAAGCTTGGGAAGGAGCAGAGAGTCTGAGCAGTGTGGGAGAGATGGAGGGGACAGCACTGTGCTCTCATTTTGTACCCCAGAAGAAAAGAAACCCTTCAGATCCATTCTATATTTCACTGACAGTCAATGCAAACATTTTAAAGCTGGTGTTGGCCTGCCAGAACTGGGAAGGAGTAGAAACACACACACAATTGTTGCTGCTTCTGCTGAATTTTGTATGAAACGGGGTAATCTCAGAGGCCTATGAACAATGTATTAGAACAGCCTATCCCAGAGCTTAGAAATGCACGAGCAAGCAGCTGGCTGCCCATCCACCTGGGAAAACAGGAGCAGGCTGAGCCTTGCCATGGTTTTGAGGCAATTAAAAACAAAGCAGGCAGAGAGGGAGAGAGTGAGCTTCAGAGAAAGAAAGAGGGAAGGAATTTCCTCACTGCACATGAGAAATATGGCACGAAGGGTTCGGTTTTAAGCCCACGCAGCACAGTGTTTGACGTCATTCTTTGTGGATCACTTGGTATCATCCTGCCAGGCGCAGCATCTGACATCAGCCTCTGCGGATCAGTCTGTTGCAATAGCAGGCTTGCTGCCTTCTCACAGTCTCGGAGATAAGTACCTGAAAGATCCCAACACAATCCTGGTGGGATGGGCAAGATGGCACCTGACATGCCCCTGACATCACTTGTCTGGGGGCAGCTCTTGGATGCGGAAAAAACTCTTGATGTCAGTGCTTTCACAAGAGCTCTTCAACTGCATCCTGACCATCCGTGCTCCTCCTGGAGTAACTACACCCAGCCTCGCTGCTTCAAACTGGCAGCAGCCAAGGCAGCTGCCGCCGTGGCTGGAGAGCAAGGCAGGCTGTGCAGCCCCACAGCCACCGCCAGCCCGCACCTCCTGCGCCCGCTGAGGCTAGCGGGACGAGGGGAAGGATTTTCTCCCTTCTCTGCCCTTCAGCCGCATTGTTCACGTCCTACCCAGAAGTGGGTATAACGCAAATTTTCAGGCATGACTAGAGTTTAACACGGTTGCATACTGCTGCTGAAGTGAAACGCAGCCCCTTGCAATGAAAGATCTCTGTTCATCATTGTAATACCGTTTCGTGCACTGCTCTCACAAGCAGAGGTGAGATTTTAAACAGGGACGGAGGAAAAACAAGTTTAGATGCTGAGGATAAGACTGAGGCAGTAGAGATTAGAGCAGCCGAAGGAAAGCTGAAAGTCCTACTGTGGCATCCCTTTGCCTTCTACCCCGACAGACCCGGCTTTTAAACATCACTCCTGCACCGCTTTGTGCGGTGACTGCTCCATGAAATTATTTACCAAGGCAATCAAAGAAGGAAAAAAAAAAGGACAAAGAAAAGATCCAGGAAGTTACTCAGATTACAAGTCTGTGCAATTAAAACCTTGATATTTATGGCACTGTAAGACAGAGGCACATTAATAAATAATACTTTGCTCTTCTGCAGCACTTTTCCTCTAATGATCTCCAAGCAATTTACAAGTTTTGCTAGCTGAGCTCCACCAAACCCCTGCAAGGTAACGAAGAGATAAATCGAGCCCCTTTGCTCCCAGCCAAAGTGAAGATCTCTGGGAGGGAAGCAGTGCAATACAGCAAAGCAGCGTTGCCAAATATATATGAGTGCAAAAATAAGGTAAGTACATCATTGTTAAGTGTTCAGCAATACCTAAAACAGCAACTCAAGCTGAGGCTTCACCATGCTGGGCACTACCTGACACACACTAATGATATTCCTTGAGCCAAGGACACCAGACATGCGAAGCATTAAAGAACACGGGGTCAGGGCAGGTAGGAAGCCAGGTAAGCAATGCCTTACACACATTCTGCTCATCGCGGTGCGCTAATCACCACGCAGCATGCCCCGGCTGTTTGAGGCCGCCACTTTACTGCAGCAGGAATATTGTCTGAAGAACACCTGAGTTATCAGGGTCTGGGCTTCCCTCAGGAAGGAACTACAGCAGCATCTTTGGCATCCAGGGCCCAGACACAACAGAGGCACAGGGTAGCAGATGGCAGCAGGGCTGGTTGGCAGCCAGCTGGCTGGGTTACACAGAGCTGTTTGGGAAGCTGATCAAGGCCTTCAAATCATGGGAATGTCGCCCAGGTGAGGACCGCAGAGCTGAGCAAATTCACATCTAACCAGAGGAGCCCGTAGCTGAAGTGGATGTAGGCTCTAGCCCCTCCATCACTCCAGAGTCCTTCCTCCAACTCCTTTATGCTTGGAGAGTGTGAGATTATTTTGTGCGCTCTGAAAAAGAAAAGTCCTCCTTCCTCCCAGGAGCAGAAAAAGCTGCCAGGTTAGGACACAGGGACCCCAAAGGCCAGAGTGGCCTTCAGGCCACAATCCAGTATCTGATCCCCATGGGCCTGACACCAATCATTTTATCTTCATTAGCTCTGGGGAACTGAGGAAACTTTCTCAGCCCATTTTGCCCTTACAGCTCAAGAGATTCACCTTCGCTTATTCTTTCTCAAGCTTTTCGAAGCCACGTTCTATACGCACTGACTAGTGATGGCAAGATTTAGTGCAGACCAGACTGTGCTGCACTCAGCATGCAGCCTGATGCTTGCCCCGTGTGAGGAGATGTGCAAAAGCAGAGATCCTTGTGATCTTTTGCACAGGTTGGCTTCTCCAAGCACAAACCTGCAGGGAAAGCACAGCAGAGGGGTCCTGCACGACTGCTGGGTGGTCTCGCTGCTCACTCTTTGGCCTATTTCCAGAGACAGCTGATTTACCACACTGTCAAGAGGAGAAATTAGATGTCTTGCTTAGAGGTTTGTACTTATTCTAATAAAAAACCCAAACAACAACCCACCCAGTGACTGCTAGAAATACGCGTAAAGCGGTTAAACACACTCTGTAAAACCTTACAACAATAATACACTTTCACTGAAACAATCTCAGGAGCAATTTCACCTGTACTTACTGTCCAGTCATCTGAGCACAAACAGCCCCGAGATTTATGTGCAAGCGGAAACATAATTTCTATTATCTCCGACATTAAACTTGGCAATGGAAAATCCCATGCCTGGAGTGCAAAATCAATTTCAATAACCAGAATAGCAAGAAGTCAAAGGCAGGACTTGGAAAGGACATGAGTTTCTCAAATAGCCAGCCGGCTTTCTTTATAATGGGGATGCCACTGGGATAGGATGGGATGGGCAATCGGATATTCTGGGTAGATTTTCTCTCTCAGCATGAAATATTGCTGTAGCGACATGAGGCAGGTTCTGGATCACAGTCGTGGCTCTCAAACTTTGTTTTCCTTGTCAAACTCCACACTTGGGGCACATGTGACAAAAGAGAAATGAGAAATGACCGAACCACGGGATTTAAGACTGCTTTTCACTGCACCCAGACCTGAAATACAGCCAGTCCAGAATGCTGCCTCTGAGGCAGGACCAGGTGTGTCAGAACAAGATGCACTAAACCCTACATGGGGTAAAATTCCCCCCACCCCAACCCTTGCTGCAGCAAATGCACCTCTGTGAGAGGCTTCCCAAACAACAGATTAGGGATACAGGTAGAGCTGGTCCTGCCTTGGAGAAGGCAGATGGATTAGGCAACTTGCCAAGATCCACTCCAGGCTGATTTGCTGCAATTATAGGACACTGCCTTAAACCTGACACATGGCTTTTAAATCTTTTCCCACTGTTGAATTGTGGGGGTGACAGAAGGGAGCGTTGCCGTAACAACTTTGAATATTCTCGTTTGCTGGCAAAATATCAGCTGCCCATCTAAGCTCACCCCAAAGTGCCATATTCTACTCATCTTGCCAAGCCATGATGCTACAAGCACCTGTGTCCAGGTTTTGCACCCAGCTCAGATGTGATGGCAGGAGCTCCACAGGTTTCTAAAGTCACAATGTCATCCCTAGAAGTACCGGCTGCAGATGGGGAAAGCTGCAAGCTGGGGTTTAGAAGCGATGCTTTCACGCGCTTGTATTCATGCATTCTCTTCTAGCACCTCTTTATTGAGGACTATTTTACAGACAGCTGGAGCAACAGTACTGCTGAACCATGTCCTCAGACCCTCATAGGCACTCTCGTGCAGACAGAGCTCCAGCTGCCCTTCCCCTCACAGACTTTGCTTTCCAGGAGTCATGTCAGGTTTTAATCCTTTACTTCACCCTCTGGGAACAAAGGCAGGCTGGTACGAGGTCAACTCTGCCCTTCAAAGGCAAATCTTTTGCCCTCCATCACAAACAGGCTCTCCCCCTGCAGTGAATTCATGATCCAAATGCAAAACCAGCTATTTCAGCGTTTATCAGAAAAGACAGACGAGGGATAGCACATATAGCCACAAAACCTCCCTAAAAGAGGCAGTAAAAAAAAAAATTAAATGTCATCTTCAGTGTAAGAATATTCACAAGTCACAAAGAGCTGAGCCTCTGCCATGAACTACGATCAAGAAGAAACGAACCCAAGGCATGAACCGCTCTCCTAGCTCCCCTCACTTATGTCTGTATGATAACCAACAGCCAGTGCTGCAGAAAGGGAGAGAGACTCCTGAGTGATCCTTCCTAATAGATTCGTCTTTTATCATGTTTTCATGACCTTTGTAAAAGGCAATTTAAATTCTAATTGTCCTGTGAGCACCACAGGAATCAATTAGTGACAAGAGATGTTAATTGTGCAGACTGGGAGGAGGCATTGCTAGGCTGGTCAGCTCCAACACGGGGTTAAGAGCCCAGGGGAATGCTGGGATGGTTGGGGCTTTAATCAGTCCTCCCTTTTTAGTAGTTTCCATGTTGTGCTGTAGTTGTCAAGGTCCATTAGTCTTCTGGAGCACTGAATGAAGCAGTGGCATCCCCTCCATTCCTGCACTCCGCCAGCACGCACACAAAGGATCAGAACGAACTGCCATTGAGAAAGCAAATCCTGAAACCTCTTCCTCCCTTTGTTCTTGCTTCCCCCTCCCTACAGACCCTGCATAGAAATCAGGCCTTGGGCACTGACTATCACAAAGGAAAGGCTTGATGTTGCGGGGCTGCAGGGGAGGTAAGCCGGGTCCTGTCACCTCAAGATCCGGCTTGAGCTGCCTGTGAAAAGCAAATGCTCCTATTTTTGTACCAGGGCACAGCGCTTTTCTCATGAAGACCCTGGCACTGCTTGGACTGTCCCTTGAAATGCCAGACGAAGGTCAGGCTGAATGCCCGGTATCTAAACGACACAGGCACGAAGGGGGAAAACTCATCTGAGCCAGAATGAGGACATGCAGCCCAACAGACTATGCAGCCCATCCTGGCACAGGTACCTCTCAGCAAAAGAGGACCTGACATAAGCCACGAGGCGCACCCTGAGATACACTGTTTGTTACCTGTTTCTCATCAGGTTAGAGTGGTCCTACCCTGCTCCCGTACCATCTGGCCGGCAGGCAGTTGCAGGCAGTTGCATACAGGGAAGCTAGGCAGTGATTCAGGACTCCTCAACATGTCCACAACAGGTAGCATGACTTCATGCTAGGAAAACCTGTGCTGCACAAGGTCGTGCATCCAGAAATAACAACCCCATCATCATTTATTATTAAGTACCACCACAGACCATTATCATCACCTAAGTCCCTCTACACCATGCACTTAGCCCACCACCAACCTTAGAAGCTGCCGTGGGCAGGTGCTGTGCCTGCCCCTGGAGAATCCGTGCTTTGCCATTGTATAGAATTCACACTTCAAAATATCACTCCACAACCTCCCCCACCCCACCGCCTTCACAAAAACATGAGAAAGATACGCATCCTCCCTTGTAAATGAATATCTGATACAGAGAAAAACTGCAGCATAAAAGCTAAATTTGCATTAGATTTGCCTTTCGAGTCTGTATTTGCAGTCTCTCTCATTCTCACAGTCACGTATCAGCTCCTGAAACTGAACTGGATCACACTGAAGAGCAGCAAAGAACTGCAGGCTCAGTGCAGCTCTGCCTCCAGCCATCCGCTTCTTCTGCCAAAGCTCTTGGTAGTTCTAGGCTGTGGGGTTCTGCTCCAACCCTGGCCATAGACCTTCCATCTCCTTCCCCCTCCTCCCAAATATTTAGTCTCGCACCCGTTCCCCCATCCCATGGCACTGACCTTCCTCTAACCAGCCAGACTGCTGTTCAAACTGGGGAGGTGTCCAAAGGCTGGGGCAGCTCTTTCCTGCAAATACCACCCGCTTTCCAGATGATGTCTGGTATTTCTCTGACTCCTTCACTCACTCTTTGCTGGTCATCTGAATAACTCACTGCCTTCAGGATGCCAAGTTCAAGCTTCCTCCCTGCAAATCCAAGAGGGGGTTAGCACAGCTCCCAGCATAACCAGCCTACAGCAGTCGCAGGGCATTGCCGCAGCACATCACAGCACGCTCTCCAGGTCCCCACAGGGCTCTCAGTGTCCCAGACAGGCCATCCCTCATGACTGGAGAAGCCCAGTGACTCAAAGGACTTCATACTTGATGTTTCAACCTTCTCACATCTGGCCCAAGGCCTGGAGTCATCCCACCCATATGTAGCTGGGCTGCCAGCAAGTCTGCTAAGAGCTGAATTACTTTTCATCTCTACGTCTACAGAAAAACCTTGAAGGTGTTCTGATTAGGCAGGAAAAATCCACTCACCAGCAGCACCGTTTCTGCTTCTCCCCTGCCTCAAGCCAGTATGAGAGCAAAACTACCTCAGTGCCTTCACCTCCGCAGCGAAATCTCACCAACCGCCTTCTCTTGGAATCATCTATTCCCAGGTTTGAGATTCCTCTTACCTGAGCCTCTTCCGCTAAGCGTGCCCGCTCCCAGGGCTTCACTAGGATGTTTAATTACTTCTGGTTCTGCCTGAAGCACAGCAAATGTTCTTTCTCAGCAAATGCTTTTCTTGGAAATGCTCTCCCCATGGACACCGACTAATTTTTTTTTTAATTATATCTTTTTCTTAAAATATATGCCACATTCTCTAGCAGAGTCTGGAATAGGAGATAGGGACCACTTTTGTAAGGAGCACTGAGCAAAATAGGAATGTCCTGTGTGACACCACCATCATATAGCCTAGGCAGATAAGATGTGTACCTAGCCCAGAAGAAAGGAAGAGAGAGAGAACCTCAGTGTCTGTGAAAGTCTTAGGACTTCAGCTCCCTAGTGATGGCATCAGAACCAACAAAGAGATCCTTCCCTGTAACTCATGAGCATGAAGCTAAGTGTAGCTTTAGCCACCTGTAATTCAGAAGAAATAGTTAATCTACTTACTTAGGAGAACACCTCCATACAGATTTGGATCTGATGGCCAAACTGCTATGCAGCAATTCTACCCTTAATGTTCTCAGAGCAAACGTTATTAACGGTTCAGCTCACGGTTTCCAGAGATCCTGTTATTTTTATTGCAAATCCCACATGCAGGAAGTTTTCTAAGGGCAGAAAGCCTCAAGCTTACTGGCAGGATGCTAGACAGAGGATGGCCTAGGCCAGAAAGGTTGCTTAGAGACTAAGTAAGCCAGAGAAAACATGCGGTGTGGCCAAGCTTGAGACTCGAGCCAGAGGGGCAGCAAGAAGCCTGGCATTAGTGTCTCTCTGAAATTTCTGAGATGCTTCCTTCCCTCCGCAGAGAACCCAGAGCTTCACACCAGCACAATGGACTTCTGTGGCACAAACGGGAAGAAAAACTGGCAGGTGCAAAGTGCAATCTCCGTGCGAGTTTCTCCCATCCCTGGCCAGAGAGTTCTTTGCAGCTGCCACATCCATTTGCCTGAGCAGTGGAACAAAGCCAGTTTCACTGCCACCATCTTTATGAAATAAAATTAGCAATTTCTCTACTCATCCCCTGCCCAGTGCATCTACAAAGCCTCTTTTGAATTTCCATTAAAAATAATAATGCATTTCGTTCTGCTTCACAAGGCCCATTGCTCACCTGCCCACATCTCTTTCAGACTCCACTAGTCTTCCTTTCTTTCACCAGCATAATCATTTTGTGCTCTCATCTTTTCCTTCCATTATTCGGGTGATTGTGGACACAGTTTTATTGATGAGATTTACAAAACAACTCAGTCAACCCTTACACAGCAGACCTGATATGACTCTAGGAGCGGGAAGGAATGACTGCGTTATTTGGTCCCCACACCACACGCGTGGCTCTGTAGTTACAGCTGATCAGTCTCACACCCGACGGGGAGGTTCATTACTCGAGCCCCACGTGGCAGAGCCCAGGGCCGGTACGTGAAGCGCTAGGCAGTCTCCTAGCAGAGCTGGAAGCAATTTTGTTCTGGTGCATTGGTTCCTCTGCAAGGTTTGATGGCCTCATGCAAAATTAGCGTATAGTAAACCAAATCTTTTAAAACCAAACAGGAAACAAATGCCCTCTGAAGGATCGTGACAGAACCAAGTAAAATAGCCTCATACGTCACGAGATTCCCCGAGGCATTAGTTCCCCATGCCCAGAGAGCGGCTGAGAAGAGAAACTCCCTCTGGAGGCTGCTGATGCCTTCCTCTGCTTTCTAAAAAGGATGAGAAAGACAGGCTCGCTCTTCCTTCCTTTCCCACTTTCTTCATTCACCAGCATCTGCATTGCGTGCTGACAGTCTGCACTATCCCTGAACGTTCAGGGAAGGCAGGAGGAGCTCCAGTCAAACCTACAGACTCAGCAAAGGCTGCATTTGCAGCTAGTCACTCGGAGCAACAGAAAAGCCTCATGTGTAAGCTGCTGTCGTACAGGAGTTGATGTAACGAGCTGCCAGAGAAAACCTTTTTCTTGGCACAGCGACTTCTAAGGCTTCCATAAATCCAAGGAACTGGTCTGCATATACTGTAACATCTAATCCACTAATAGTACATATAGCGTACATGATATGTGTACGCGTAAATAGTTATCACGTATGATACACAGGTGCTGTTCACACAAAACAGGATATAGTGTTTCATGCATATAGACACCACCTATCTAATTACTAGACATTACTCCAGACATATCTGGTTTTGCCTACGCCTTTATCCTGAGCATTCACCGAGTATTGCCTTAGGGATCCTGATTTTCCTAATCCTAAATGTACTCTCCAACCTTCATTTTAACTCCTCAAAACTGCTGCCCTGAATGCCTCCTGTGATGCTGTTACCTATTCACAGTTAAATACAGCATTATTTCACCAGTCCATCTACCTCTCGCTCTTCTGATTCCCTCTATTCACAAGCAGCTTTGCTTCCTTCCTTCTTCCCTTCACCTGGAATAGCCCGTAATGGCTCCCCCACGGATCCTCACTACCCACCTGTCTCGGTCCAAGCACGACAGTTGGAATCAGGGGCCTTGCTGAGAGCTGTGCCTAGTGGTGTCCATCAGCTGAACCGTGCTCAAGGCAGGTGCTAAAGCTTCAACAACATTTGCCTTTTTTTTGTTGTTTTTCTCCTCTGCTCCTACAAGAAAAGGAGAGAGGCCCAAGTGTGGGTACCTTCAAAGAGACACCAGATCCTACGCCTCGGCAACCAAACATATTTTTGGCAAGATACATTAGAGGGAAAGAAAGAGAGCGAAAAACGAGTAGCAATTACAGGAACTGGGCTACAGAGAGAGGCCAGCAAGACAGGAATTTCATTTGCCAAGTGGGGACTTAAACTGATTAGCTTCTGGTAGCCTAGAGGGAATGTTGACACCAATTTGACTTAAAAGCTGCTATTATTTTTCAAAGCCATTTTCTCCAGCTGCCAAAAAATACAGCCACATTCAAAACCTACAAGAAAACATATCAACTTTCAAGCAACTGAACTGCAGCCAAGTTCCCATGATGGCACCTGGCACTGACCACATCAGAACTGGGTCAGCAGAGTATAACCACTTGCCCTTCCAGCAACAGGTCTTGCACGCCCAACCTGGCACCCATTGTGTTCACGGGCACTGCAAACTTCGCAGGCTCCAGTCTGGCACTCAGCACATGACTCACAAAGTCATGGCACTGAGTACTACGAGCCCCTGAGTCCAACAGCAAAAATGCTTCTTGCATCAGATCTTTGTAGCACCAGCCATGCCTGTACCAAATTCATATAGCCTTGAGGTCGCATGAATAACAGAGCCTCCTGCTGAAGGGAAAAAAACAAGAAAACCAAAAAAAGAAAATTTGGATCTCTCAACACCAGCTCAGACCACTTCTGGCTGGGCAGGACTGGGAATGGAGCCTGCCACAAAGCAGGCAGTGGAACCGACCCAAGTACGTGAGAAAGCCATGTGCACAGCCCAAATCCTACTGGACCAAGCACTGGCCGCTATTGTGCTCTCCCAACCCTCACCGACGGCAGGGAGGAGGTTACGTTAACTTGACCGTGACAGATGGTTTCAGATTTGAGGGCTGGTATTGCATCTCTGAAAGGCTACTTCTGACAGTCACTGTCCAACCTGTCCAAAGGCCATCAGCTTGCATAACAGAGAGAGTTGAGACGAGCCTCGTGACACACAGATACCAGTTGCTGGCCACGTTAACATGTTTTCCTTTCAAAACCTCAGTTTCAGGAAGCAAAGGGAAAGGCAAGAGAAGGAAATGTGCTAGTCACCATTTTTAACTCTCCACGAGCCATACGACAGCTCACAGGGCAGACACGAGTCTCTACAGCTCAATATGAACAGTACGACTGCAGAGCTGAGCAGTGCGACTGACTTGCATCTTCACTGGACTGAAGAGAAAGAGGAAAAAATAAGACACAGCCCAGCATGCTACATAAAGTCTCCCTGGCATAGAGTGAACACCGCGGCTGTCTCCTCCGCATCAGGCTGTGGTGAAGTAAACACAAAATGGCAGCAGTTCCTAGCAGAGCTCTGGAAGAGACGTTAATGTCTCCCAGCAAGGCAGACACTGCTCCACCAAAGCATCCAGATGGTCACACACAGGAGGGAGTCTATTACAGCGGGACAAAGACCTCAGCTTGGCAACATCTGAAACAGCCTTTCCAGAAGCTGCGACACCCAACCTTGTTCTGGAAACCAAACCGCAAGGAAATGAAAGGACAGAGGGTCGACACAACCTCAAACAGCAGTCAGCCTTAAAGCTTCTCTTACTTAGATCTACACAAATGTAAGAGCAGAGGAGCGTTCTGGACTTCTGTCCCTTCAGCAAGTGGTATGTTGTTGATAACATTCCTAAAATCAGCATCCATTTGCCCAGTTTGACAAGGAACCCCACATCTGGTGAGGAACTGGTGAGGCCTTGCTGTTTGGAAGGGCAAAAGCAATGGGACACACAAGCCCCAGGGGAACTGACTACTCTAGGAGACATTCAGGTGTCTATCCCATGGCAGTGAATATAGCAGGCATCTCTATCAGCGAACCTGTAGCCTTCTGACATTGCGCTGTCAGTGGAGAGACCCAGTACAGCAACCAGGGATGTAATTAACATGTAATTTGTACATGTGTGGGGAAAGATGTACTCACAGACTGAGAACATGGAAAAATAAGATGTGACTTGAAGCTAACGGAAGCAAACAGCTCACCGAGGAAACCGAAGATTGTTTTAACAGTAACAGCCACTGGGTGGTAGAGTCTGCCACCAAGAGATGTGGTCAAGAAGGCACTGCTGCAAGGAGCCAACGGTGGTTTCCGTGGAGTAGGAATGGTGCTAATGCAGGGAAGTCCTACAAATCCTGGAGGTCAGTTATACCCCAGTGGCTGCCCTGAGCCCCGCTCTCCCAGTTCATACAAAAAGCAAAGCAGAAAGAGCGTGTGCTTGGTCAGAAGGAGCAAACAGGGTTACACCGAAACCCATAATTAAACTGATGCAAGATGAGGAACACCCAAATCAGTTCCAAGATCAATATTTCTATTCATTTACAAGCATAACAAGGTTAGAGCGGTGAGCAGAGTAAATAATTAAGTCATTTGCAGGGTTTGGTGTTCTTTTTGAAGCAGAAAGAGTCATTTAAATCTCCCGGGTAATTAGCTATGCAGTTGACATTAATCACAACTTCAGCAATTATTTGAAGTATTTGATTAATCAATCCAGAGTTAAAACAGAGCCAGGCCAAACTACTCTTGCTGTATAGCCCCCTTGGTCCATCAGTCAATACATAAGTGCTGGCTCTCAGAAATAGGACATGTTTCCTGCTGGGTATAACAGAACAAGGCCTCTGGCTGGATGGGTACAAGAAGAAGATGGATACAACACTTCAAACGGAGAGGATGCACACCACGATGCTTTCAAACTGAACTAAAGAGTATTTATTAATGCTAGGCTTGCTGAATTGTGATTCTCATCACTTGTGGCCCTCCAGCAACTAAAGGACAAATACAATCACATGCTTGCACAGACCTGATACGACACATGCAAAATACCATTGCACGACATCAGCAGAGGGCTAAACCTCCTAACTCTTTACTTCTCATCTGCAATATAAGCAGTTTTTTCAATTAAGGAAGAATAACGAACTTAGATGATGGTCTCAACATTATTATTAAAAGAAGCAGGTTAGAAAAGGTCACACCTACGTATTTTTTCTTGCTATTTTTCCTTCTGATAATCACATTACAGTGGAATTCCAGTTTACAACTCCTACTACCGGTAGCAGTGATCTTCAGTTTTGTCCAATTAACTTTGCAGAACCTTGGAAAACTACCCAAATCGCATTTCCGCACCTTTCTGAGAATGCTCACACCTACCAACAGACAGCTGGTAATGTGCTGTATTAAAGTACATTCTCATCTGGTTCTGCTCTGGATTAGGTTGCTGCTTTCAAAAATGCAAATGTTAACTCCCAGAACAAACTTGGCGTGATGATGTTAAGCTTATGTGTAAACTGAAACGCTGCAGACTTTCATTACAAGAGCTCAACCGTTTAAAAGGATGAAAAATACAAGATCGGGCACATTTTTTATGACAAATATGGGAACACTCAACCTCTATTTTATTGATTATGTTTCCCCCGTCTAACACTTTTACTGATGCATATAAATGAAACTAATATCTCTTTAGCACAAAAACTGGAAATGATCAAAAATCTTTTGGACTGCTACACTTCTTGCAGGGAATCCATCTGCCTCATGGTCACAGCAATGCTAAATTCTGATGCGTGTCAACTGATTGTGGCCTCTCCTGAGCACAACCCAGGTGAAAAGCAGGCTTCCTGCGTGTGCGGGGGACACCAGACTGCCACACAAGGGAGAAGCACGCTCCCAAACCTTCTGTGCATAGATCCCTCACGCGCAAAGCCAGGAGATTCCCACTCCAGCGCAGAGGACGCCCTGCAGGAAGAGAGGCAGTGTCTAGAATAAGCCAGCACATGCGTGCTTTCAGTAGTATGAACCACTCCAAGTTTTTAGTCTGCTCTTCAAGCAGCATATTTCTTACATCTGGCATGCAAATACTGTAATAGTGAAGAACGTCCCATTTTGATTTAAATGAATGCATTTATTTCCAAATGGGAGACCGTAAGTTAAACAAACACATTTCTCTCTTTGCACATGAAAGCATTGTTTTGTCACAGATGTACAGTATAATACATTTATTTTCTCAATTGTTTTGTATTTGTAAGGCACTGCCAGTTATTTGGATGGGTTTGTAAGGATGAAGCAAATTGCTCTGTGGGGCTCTATTCAGGGAACATAATATTCCCACAAAAGCACCATAATTCTGCATGCAGCAACACAAACTACCACGACACTGCAGCAGCTGGCAGGGTGGATAGAGTTAGCATTATCAAAACCAGCGTGACAACTCTACTCCAAACCCCCCTTACACGCATAAATTAATAATGAATGTACTTTGATTAACCCCCACCCAGACTCGGAGGAACCCTGCCTTCTCTGCAATACGACTTTGAACTTCACCACAGTTATTGTGTCGGTTCACAAGGCCTGGGGAGCACTTCAGCTCTTTCTCAAGTCGCACAGGCCTTGCCCAAGCCTCAAGCCCCGCTTGCAAAAGCTCGCTGGGGAAGATTAGGGACTGCGCTACAGCCCCTAAGCCGTGGGGAACAGCCGAGAACACAGAACGGCATTAGTAATGTGCTGGGGGTGCATTTTGGGAGGTCTGTCCCACAGAAAGCTGGCAGGAAGATGATCTTGCCAAGGATCACACCTATGTTTCAGAAGTACTACAAACAGACTCGGTGGACACTGCTGCCCCAATATTCTCAGGCTTCTCCACCCATTTGCCATTCCTAAACGGCTCCCTCTAACCAGTTTCCACCTGGCTCACTCCAGCTTCCTGAAACTTGACCACAAAGGCCTTCCTACCCATCTTTAAGTCCTTCTGGTTACACAGAAGTGAGGTTTAAAAAAAAAGGAAAAAAAAGGAAAAAAATAAAATAGGTGTTTTTAATGCAGGCTGACGAACCCAAGTTAGTTAACTCAGGCTAAAGCAGGAGTGAAGACAAGACAGCTTGTCCTGGAGACTCAAGTAAAACATAACGTAGCAACTCACATTTCAAGTCAGCTTGTCTTCTGCGATGCCGAATCTAAGTGCAATGCCTTTAGCATACATAGGCAGATAGGTTCATACCAAGCATATAAAATAATAAATAGGCAGGCTGAGTATCTAGATGTGACAGGAAAGCCTCCTGTTTGACTACTACCTCTCTAAAATACCCCTGCAGTTTCCCATGTCAGTTGATTTGACCTTTAGCTAAAGCCACATCTTCACTTGGTGACTAGTTTCTGCAGGTCACCTGTGGAGCTGCTGAAGTCAGCCTTCACTCTGCATACTACTACCGACTCCCCTCAGCCTATAAATATGCTTTTGGGTACTGCTTCTGTCGCGATATGAGCAAGTGCACTGAAACAGAGCAAGAGAGGTAAATCTGTGTCAGCAGGAGTATCAAGAGAGCAGCAGCAGAGGGGAACGTAAAGGAGCAGCCAGACTCCTTCAGACACAAGGGCTGGACGTTCTGTGAAGAGGCCTAACAGTGATCAAGACACTAACTTTAAGGTCTGGTCTTTGCTGGAATCCTTTACCCAGACACAGAGAAGTTGTTTGGGATCCCATGGCTCTTCTAAGCCCATCTGTCCATCGCCTGTTTGTATGCAGCATCATTTGCAACTTTTCTTGATGCAGTAGCAGCTCATGACCTCAGAAAATTTACTACTTACAACACTGATAGAGAGTAACAAAAAACAACGTGCAAGGGAATTCAGATGAAAAGAAATCTCAGCTTTCTAGATCTTTTGCAGGATTGTTTTAGTTTTGATCAGTCAGCTCTACTTGCGGAAGCCAGGAAAGAGCTGACTCAGTGAACACACCGAGTGCTGATTGTACACAGGCACCTAACGATGGCAATGATGATTTTGTGGGAACTTGTGCACCGCTGCTGGACATCACTGGAAGAGAAAGAAGAATACGGAAGAGCCCTGCAATATATTGCTGTATTCCCTACTAAACCAGTAGAAATCCTTTGGGCAGAGTCTTGAGTGAGGTCTTGAGAGTCTGCCTTTGTCGGAGTTCAGGGGTGGCAGAAAAAGGCAGTGCCACTATGACAGAGCACAGCTCTTTCGAAACTCTTTTCTCTAAGCTCTTTGCAAAGGTGAGTCACACCACTACCCTTCTTTTGCACATCTCCCTGCGATTTACCCAAAGTAACTTACCAAAAATGAACCGGCCCATCTTTTCCAATTCCCAGCCTGTCATTCATCAAGCTACAACAGACACCCTGGAAAAGAGCAGTCCCTGACAACCAAGATGACAGCGAGCAAGCCTGAAGAACAGGGGACCTGGGATGATGTTCTCACAAATAGCTGTCAGAGACAAAAGCACGGGGCAGCCCGCGTGTGTCAGCATCCCTGTTGGGACAGGAAGGCGGTGCTGCTGTATCCACCGCATGGGTGGGCTGATCCCACTGCCAGTCACAGCAGAGACACTAATTACATGGAAATAATGCCTATGGGAGCAGGCAGTTTACCTGTGAATTTGCTAGCAAGGCGGATGAGGGCGTCGCAGAATCAGGTCGGCTAAAGGTATTCACCAAATTCAGTTACGCTTAGACACTGGGCTGGTGGGGAGCAAGGGAGAAGACGTAGCCAGCGTGGCTGGATGGAAGCACAAGAGGAGGTGAAACAGATTTACAAGAAGATTTGAAGTAATAACTTCTCAGAATAAGGGCAGCAATCGCAATGAAGCACACCAATATCATACGGCAATCAATACGGATTGAAGATGTGTCAGTTTTACAAAACACCTCCGCATCTCAATGTGGATCATTAAAAAACAAAAGTGAAACTATTCACTGCAGTTAAACCACTTGAAACCGAAGCTTGCTCTTTTTCTAGAGTTAAAGTTATTACATGACCTCATGCCCAAAATGAGCAAATGGAAAAGAAACCAGATCATTCACACAGCACTGAACTCAGCACCACTGTTTTTCTCCGGGTGACCGCTAAGGGTCTCTCTTGCTTAATATGGGCCACAGCAGAGATTTTTCTCCCTCTGTCATGATGTTTTGTCATCTAAATACCTCCCTTCCCCCGCCATGCTATCTAGGCATCCCACAGCTCCCCAGAACACCACGCCACTAACGCCTCACATCACCTCCTCTCACCAGTCTCGAACCAAGTGGTTAATGACGCATCTTCCTGGGTTTCGTGTGTGTGTGCAATCCCACACGCAACCTTTCCTGGGCAAGCAGAACACAGACAGAACCACAGCTGTGGGCACTGTCCATGATCCGTCTGCGTGGTCACGACATCTGCACGTGCCTGAGATGTGTACCCGTGGGCCAAACGCCACGTTCTAGAGGCAAGCACATCCTTGCTTCTTGGAGGCTGCAAGCGTCAGTGTGATACCAGAGTTTGTGGTGTGGATTCTAGCCTCGCACGTCTGGGTGCGTGGACAGCAAATGAGAATGCCGGTGGTTACAAAACATGAACTATAAGTAACTAGTAGGTAATTAGGGAGGGATGTGTCTATGTGGCTCAGCTCCAACATCAACAGAGGGAAGAGCTCTGCCTATTGAGTCACCAGCAGCATTTCCTTCCAGCCCTTGGGTTTTCCCGACAGGTCTCCCCTGTGAGTTACTGCCCAGACCCACAGTGGCTGAGCTCACAAGAGCTGCTGAGCTCACCCCCCCAGGGAAAGGGGCTCCAGACCCCCACAGCCAGGAGCAGCTTCCCAGCCACAACCGTGCTCCAAGGACACGCTGCTTCATCATCAGCCTCTTTATTACAGCAACTGAACACTAACACCACCCCAGTCCCATCCGCATCACAGAAGCCTGAGAGACACCATGTCATAACCAAACAAGGGCTGCTGAAGTCACACAAGAGTTGTATAGTGCCCCATCCCTTGGGTTATCCACGAGTCCAAACTGTCCACAGTCTGAGCACGCCCATGCAGGAATTCAGTCAGCACCTCCTTTGCAGGACAAGAATTTGGTTAATGAGAGATGAAGTGTGAGGAAGCCATTTCTTAAACAGAGACCAGATAGCACCTAAACACCACAGAGGTATGCCAGACCTTAGCATTATCACAAGGTGGATGAATCCACAGCTGGGCATTTTCTGCTGTCCCTCTTCAACAGGCAAGGCTACCTGAATTCTTCCCTACTTGTTTCATGTCTCCTCTTTGCCATATACTTTTCGTTCACTTTCCTGTTTATCCTACTGCCATTTCTCTTTTTCTTTTTTCTGTTCCTTTCCCAGTCCCATGCTCTGTTTCAGCTACTGTCCCCATCCCTTCCAACACAGCCAAACAGCAAACACATGCTGATCTGCCTATTCCATGCAACAGATTTGTTTGCCCTGTAAAATAGTAACTGAAAGGTTTGCAAGGACAAGCAGGACTCGGACCTCTGAAAACATCATCTCGCCGGATCAGGTGCTAGACCACAGGTACAAATAAAAGCAACTGGTTTGATGGGGAACAGAGGGTATTTGCCAGTGCTCTGCAGTAAAGCAGCTGCTCAGCTGGCCATGGGCTTTTCCGTGCTACTGCAGCAGCGCCTTCACATCCCTAACAGAATTAGAGCACCAGCAGAGTAATTTCCCCGGTCTGCAGGACATCTGAAGACCAGATACGAGAAAGCCGAGAAGTTCAGCTTCAGAACTGCGTAGGTCTCAAGCAATAAATGTTTTGAGTGATCAGCATTTCTAGGCAGTGAAACAAATGAGCGTTTCCATTCCCGGGGGAAGTGGGAAGCAAGCGAACTCCACTCCTCTATTCCGTAGCATACAGGAAATCCGAGTGATTGATGGCAGCAGAGAAGGGAAATGCACATTCAGCTTACATCTCCAATGTAAATGACTTGCCACCTCACCCCTCCGCTTCCTGTTCCTTCACACACTCCCCACACTCCGGCTGATGATCTGTAATGCGTGTGCATCAGGGAGGAAGACAGGAAAAAGGACAATCCTTGCTAGACTGCTTCCCCCCACCCCAATTTAAATGGGAAAAGATAACATGCAAAAACAATGGTCAGATTGTTCAGCTCTGAGCTCTTTTTGCCCACAGACCCAGCGTGGCAACACAGGGATGGACTGAGGAATCCTGCAGCACTGCTCCCGGACCCCGCTAAAAGCCAGCCGTCTGTGTCAGGTGCAGAAGGCGAGCCCCTGCTCTCACAGAATTTCTCCTTGTATCACAAAGGTCAAAGCAGTAAGCAAAGAGGCTTTTTAAAATGCTGCACGCTGTTTGAGGGAACCGTCTGGTTCACAGGGACGCTGAGACGCAGCGATTGCCAAGGCAGGAGAACAAACCCAGAGGAACGCCGCGAACATCCGCTTGCAGGAGGCGTGCCCCTGTTCTTTCCCAGGCAGCTCAGTGAGAGGTGCTTATTTTTACAAAGCAGGCTCTGAGATCTTAAAGAACTGATGTTGTCGTGGTGCCCTAAACCAATGAGTATGTGACCTGCTCATTCCCACTCTGTCCCTTGACCTTTTCCCATAGCATTCTCCAAAAGCATCACATGAAAAATAGCCCTTCTCAGCTCTCCAGAGGCTTTGGAGACAGCATCAAAGCTCTGTGCTTATAAACAATTCCAGCTAGGCCAAAAAGCCATTCCAGCATCAGGGGTCCCGGGATTTGTAAGCCTGTCACAAGGAACGGGAGGGAGAGGGGGCAGGGGAGAGGCAGCATGTGTTGCCAAGGGAAGCTGCAAACAAGGGCCAGGCAGCTGGGGTGGGAGCTGCGCTCCATGAAAGCCCCGTAGGCCGAGATGGGGTTGATCCACATACCTCAGAGGCGACACAGGATCTATTTTTGCCTCCATCCTTATGGAAGTCATTTACTGCCTCGATCTGCCAGCCTCATCCTCCCGTTCTTTCCCCCCTCCTCTCACCCAGCACACCCACTAACACTCCATCATCCATCCAGGAGGTGAATTTAGAGCCCAGGTGGAGACAGGGAACTCAGACTGCAGAGGACCAGTCCTTGAGCATCAGGGTTAGTAATTTGTTGACTCTTCAGGATTTGATGACAAAATAACAGCTGGGCAACAAATACCTACAGGAATCCCTGTCAGCTCTCTCTGGCATCTCGCACCATCCCTGGCATGCTCCTACCTTTGGCTAAAATGCTGAGAAAGCTTCAACTGTTCCCAGTTTGTGTGTCGCATCATATCTCCAGATCTAGTTTCCCTTGGCAATAGCTGTAGACATTCCTTGAACACTTTCTAAAAATCAAATACTGCAGAATGCACTCCATAATTGAGTGAGACTTTTCCTCAACCATCATTTTATTCCTCTGACTTCAACCCATTCTTCATTTTCGCCATATTTGTTCCTTTGACCTCCTGCCTGGGTTCTCCTATTCCTACCGCAAGCTACAGGCAAGGCCTTCAGTTGGGCAATCCATGGGAAAGGCTGTCTGAGGACAAGTTACAGTTCAGGGACCATATTCCCTCGTTTCAGTGTACTACTGTTACCATTAAAAGAGACACACACAGAAAAAAAAAGAAAACCCGCTTGTGGCCATCTCCTAGCCCGGCACCACCTCCCCTCGACGGTGCATGGAGCTTCACTGTTGGGTGGCACTGCCAGCCTTGTGGCAGCCTCATTCTCCACCTGCCTCCTTGCACCATGCTCCTTCTCGGTCCTCTTCCCAGCCTCATCCAAGCTCACTGCCTCTCCAGCCACACACCACCTTCCCTCCCTCCACCGCTCCAGTCTGAGTCACATATTCCATGGTACAGCCGAGCAGCTGAGGAAAATCACTTTTTATGTCTGAATATGTGGAACGGCGCTAGCTGCAGCCAGGCAGGTTTGTGTTTGGCTAGCTCTAACGTAGTAATAGGGACATTGCACTCTTGCAGGGCAATAATTTCAGTCCCAACAAGGAAACTGGATAATTACAGAGAAAAGCAGCAGGCGCTTCAATCATGCCTACTGTTGTGTCAGGTCTTTTAAAATGTCATTGAAAAGAAACGGTGGGATAATGAAGGCCTTGACTCACTTTCAAAGCACCTGACGGGACAGCCAAGAGGAAGCAACAAGGTTAGGAGGGCTCCATCATCCTTCCTGGTTCCTGAGGACTGACCCTAGAGGGTGTGAGATCTGGGACAGGAAGGTATGATCATAGGATGGCATAAAATAGAAATATAGTTATGTGAATTCTTTTGTTGTAGATGTCTCCAATTTAAGAACAAACCTCCCGACTTCACCTTGGTTGATCTAGTTCATTTTATATTTTACTTGTGGCTCTTCTTCACCATTTTCCCTTTTATATAGCATCAGAAAAGCATTAACTCATGACTTTGCTTCATTCCACTGACATAACTGCTTAAATATCCTTCCTGATGTTTTGACATATATCACTTAGACAGACACTTAGAAATTTAAACCATGGAAGCTGGAGGACGTTTTAGAAAAATTAGAAAATATGTGGACAACTCTTTGGTTATTTTAACAATATGAAGACTCAACACTTCTGTAACTCTGTCAGCAAATGCAGGAAAATATGTGCTTACGCTGCACAAATATAAAACTGAGCACACTGGTTTTTAGACATAAAACACACTTTTACTACACACTGAGCACACAAATGATATAACCCCCACCTTCGCAAACGCCTATTTACAGCACGTAAGGCAGGGCGGGTTATTTCCAGCGCAAAGCATCTCTTGTTTCTGTAGACAAGAAAAGCACCGGTACTGAGGGAGTATTCATGCATCGAGCATGCAAGCAAAACATCCGATCGTTCTATGTAACAAAAATTTAGGTCTACCAAATCAAGAATTGTACCTGTATATCCATTTAGAATAAATTTGACAGTAGCAAGGGTACAGTTGCTGCGAAAGGAAATAATGTATCTGATGCACCCAAAAAAATGCCCTTAATTGTTCGGCCCAGAAAACAGGAAAACAGAACAATTAAATGAAATGACACACACACACTGCATGCGCACTAAACGTACGCTGGTGAAAGCGCAACGCCATAAACAAACACTGTATTCCCAAAAGACTTATCCATACACTAATGCTGTGCTCAAATGCACACAGGCAGATCCTTAACCATATGTTCACCTGCACAAATACGTATCAGAAGAACAAAAGCCCATCGCACATGATAAGGAGGCCAAAATGCACACTTCAGAAATGAGAAACACTACACAAATACCCAAATACACAACTCACGCGGAAGAGTGTTATATGCGCTCCACAAAAAATAATTCATCTGGCTTAAACGAAGGGTAATGCACCGGGTTGCATTTTACCCTGTAGTTCAGAGCACACCACAGCACATCGAAGAGTAGGTCTGAGGTCCCAGCTGGCCCCACGCAGGTTCAATACCTACAGTTCATAAACCATGTGTAGGATTTAATCTTCTCCTGGAGTAAGCACCTGCACTGCTGGATGTAATTCCCCAGAGCTAGCCTGTAACTATACAAGCTACTGTGCCAGGACTGCCATGCCGCTGCACCAGCCAAGAGAGCGTTTGGAGATTCATCTGCAATTCTTCCATTCTTTCCCCTAAGGGACCCGGGATGTAAGCATATATATATATGCTTATATATATATACACTCCTCATGTAAGCTTATGGTGGTTAAACTACTGCAACCCTCATGGGGCATCTCGATCACCTTGCTAGCTATACAACTACAGTGGAGGGCATCACACAAGTTCCACTACAGCTCGCGTCACAATCGGAGCAACGCAGCAATTGCAGGAGATGGAGGATAAAGGCATTTTACCCCCCTATATTGCCCAGATAAGACCTCTCATAATTTTACAGTCAGATGCTCAAGTACCTAAACAGAAACAAATGCGCCTCATCAAACGCATCAGTGGGCAATGCCAGACCAGCCAGCCAGGCATGACTCCAGTATTCATCAAAAGCACGAGGCAGAATACACTGCTGCGCGCCTGGGCCCCATACGGCCTACAGACAGCCTTCCACTTCAGAAAGATTTGCCTACAATTTTGTGAGGAAGCAGCTTATTCACCCCTATCCCACAGCTTCTGCCCACTACAAGGTGAACGTGAAACCCCAGTGACCCAGTGGGACCAGATTTTGGCCTGCAGCTAGAGCACTAGATCCAGCTTCAGCTGGTTTGCGTTCCAGACCCACTTCAGCTATTTTTGGTTCCAGACCCACTTCAGTTATGGACATAGAAAGAAATCCTGTGGCAGGTGATTCATTTCACCTATGGCAGACCTTCTCAATGTGCCTGCCCTTAAATCATCATAAAGGTGTTTTTTTCTCCTGGCATCCAAAATTGCCCATTTCCCTCTGTTGTGGTGAAATCTAGGTTTGCTTAGATATAAGTGTCCAAGTTCAGTGACACCAGATGCCACCCACATATCTCCCTCGTCCTTCGGCAGGGAAATCAGAATCTATCCTGCTCCCTCAGCTCTGCTCTGCCAAAAATGACGGTCTCTTTAGGGCAGGCTCTATAAATGCTATACACCTCACATGGAGAAGGACCTCCTCCTGCCATCAGAGCCCAGCCTAACGGTAGAGCAAAGGGGGGGAGACACTCAGGTTCTGCTTCATCCCCTCCCAAGCGCCTCGGACCAAGCAAAGGTTGTGGAAATCAAAAAATAAGGGGAATATCTTTTTCCCCCACAGGTGCCCTACGTGGCAAGAGTAGAGCTAACCAACAGAAAAACAAAACAAATCAGGAGAGACTAATGAATAAAAATAACAGACTCTCTGCTTTTCTCCTTGTAATTTTCCCACCCCAGACAGCTGTAATGTGGAAAGTATTGAAATTTAAATCACACCTCAGCCTAACCTCAGCTGACAGGCTGCCGATGCAATAATCTCAGCCTGGCTATCTTCTCTCAGGGAGAACGACAAACCGACTAAAGGAAAGTGATAAATTTTCAATTTTATTTTAAAATATACCAGATGGGAGATTTTATTGGAGTCATAAATATGTCAAAAGCAATGTTGGTGTATGATTGGAGATTGCCCCCACCAAGGGAGCAGCTCTCCCTGTTTAGAAGTGCCATCAGATTCTTAATAAGAGGCTCCAGTTAGACTGCAGCAAAATAGTCTGTATATTAAACCAATTGAATTTCTATTTGCCAGACATCTTTTTCTCTTCTCTGCCCTCCCCAAGTTCCAAAACGTCCTCCCCAAGAGAAATGAGGCTGTTGAGGTCAGACCTAAGTGTTACCAGTTTGTTGGTGAAACATGGCTCGGATGTATTTGTTTTCTCACCATTATTTTAAAACTGAATTTCACGTCAGTCAACGAAGCTTCCTTTGATTTCCTAGAATCCCAAGCAGTACACGTCAACTAAGTTCAGCCTCAGATTAAACTAAATCAAATTCAAGCCCTTAATCCTAGCCATGGGTCAACCTCAAATTCCGGAAATAGTGCTTGGCCTCAGTCCCAAAATTTCATGTGAGCTAAAACCAGTTCTAAATCCCACCAGCCATTTCCAGAAATACGAGTTGCCTTTTGTAGCCTCTGCATCTCTCCTCCTTCCACCGCTGCTGCTGTGACACATCACAGCAGTCTGACAAGCAGCAGCCTGGTATTTATGCCTTTTCATCATTTCAAAGGTTTTACAGACTGGCTCTTCCAGCTATGTCTTTGAGCCTGTTTCCAGCCTCCCAGTTTACTCAGGAAATCCTCCTAGTCTCATACCATTAAATTCAAATCAATCAACTCTACCACCATTGATTCCCATCACCACAGAATCTGGCTCATTGAACCTCTGACACTGAAAACTGAATGCAGGGCAGTGAAAAATAACAATAATCTGTTATTTTATAGGTTTTCATATATATGTTCTGCAGATTTAATCATATAGCCACGAAACTGTAAAAAGTGCTACAGAATTAATAAGAGATCTGATACATAACACATTACAGAATGATATTCTGCAGTTATAGCCAATCTAACACAGTAACAGCACGGCAGAGGGAAAGGCAAGAAAGAGGCATAGGCAAAAAGCATCTCCAAATATGCAGAGAGGTCTACGGTCTTTGTAGACTTGACTTGTTCCTCAAAGTCAAAGAAGTGCTAGATACTATTTCAGCAATCTGACAGATTGATCATTTGCTGTAGAAGGCTTTTAAAAAAACCTTTCTGAACATAAAACACCATCAGATACATCTATCACAAAATACCATCCTCCTACCCACAGCCTCCAGTCCTGGACATGCCATTCATTGGTCATGAAGCAGCAGATGCATCAAGACAAGCCGAAGCTTTTAGCAGCTTTTTAATCTGAAGGAGCAGATTGACATAGAAGAATCATACCCATCAGTCTTAAGCTTAAAATATTTTGACTTAATGTATTACACAGTAAGGCTGGCATTCCTCTGGCTTCTGCAGTGTTTTCAATAGGGATTTGTACAATTCATCATTGATTGGCACAAGGTCAAGGGAATCTGGTGAAGTACAAAAAAGCTGGGAAAGAATTCAGCTCGCAATAAAATGCATTTGACAATACAGAAACCCACGCTGCGGATACCGAAAAGGATGGCCTGGCTCTAAGCTCCCACTCTCAGGAAGACTCACTGAGAAAGCAGAAGTGGCCAGTTCCAAGCACATGTAAAACCCGTTTCTTAAAATTTTGTCTAACAAGGCTCGGAACCAATAAAGCTGGAAAAAAATGGGCAAAGGTGAATTCAGGAACACCGTCGCCTTCGCAGGTTAAAAGGTCTGCTAGACCATTTCCACTATGGAACTCTTCAGGGCACTACATCTATAAGGGTGCTATAGCGGGCTGCAGTACAAGAGTACACTAAAGCCGTAACCTCTCCGGGACAGAGACTGCAGTTACTATACGTCTGTACAATACCCAGCACAACAGAGCTCCAGCTCTAATAGCAGCCTCTAAGCGTTACAGCACTGCAAAACCAGGCGGTGATAAGATAATGAAAATGATATATGCATCAGGAATATCTATGGCATAATTATACAGTTTATTCAAAGCACCTAATCAAATTGTTCAGCAACTTACCATAAACACAGACATAGAGACAGATACTCCTAGATTAAGGAGCAAATTATTATTAGTGCAGGTATAATTGGCTTGAAACTCACCACATTTTCAGTCGGGCCAAGGACTGGCCAGTAACATGTTCAGGCAAGCACCTATTTGTCCTCAGGAAAGATAAGCCCCAAACACTTGATTAAGAGCAGACTGAAAATACAGGGATCCACGAGCACTGCATTTTTGATCCCAAGAGAAACCGACCTCAGGCACCTTGGTGAGCTTCAGACTTACACCAAGATGTCTTTAGGGCATTCTCCAGTTAATATGCTACACTAATAAAGTCTATTTAATTATTTGAATAAATCTTACTGTTTAGTAAATCACTTAACAAAGGACATAACTAATTTAGATATTGACTAGTTAAACTACCCGGCAAACAAGTAGTATCCAGGCAAGTAAAAGTGTTACTTCTCCAGGTTCCGCAGTTCCCAGTCCTTCCAGTCCTGGGTAAACCTGCTGTCTCACTGGAAAGCTGTCCCATTATATCACTGCAGCACACACTAACGATAAAGGTCTCATATGTAGTAGCCATATGCCATGAGGCCACGGAGAAGACCCTGTTGTAATCTCAAGAGCGTATAATGCTGCCATCCAACATTACAGTATCCTGTTCTGCACAGGATGACTTCCACGCCAGAACATTGCCGAACACCCGCCATGTGCTGTCCGATGTCACACACACTCACTTGTGCTCTCGCTATGTGTCTGTCTGCCTTCAGGAAAAACCCAAGCGTCAATTCAGATGTAGAGCTGGAGGCCTGAACACACACACAAACCTTTTTCTGAGTTAGCAGCACCAGGAACAACCCGCAGGGGTGGAGAACCAGCAAAAATATGGTCTGCAACCAGGTCAGCTCCCGTAGTCCTGCTAGGAGCCCTCTCTTTTTGTTTCTGTGCTCCTCTCTTCCCTCCCTAGCACCAAGCCAGGACCCGGACACATGAGCATACGCAGGCTTCCCTCTGATGCAGCAGCACCTTATAAATTATACAGCAAATTAAAATTACTTTATCACAGTGATAACACCATCATCTGCAGTGTTTATGGGTTAATAAATTGTGTCCATGAATGAATATGTGCTGACTCATTAACTAAGCTACAACTGAGAGCCGTTCATCTCCTCTGCAATACCCTGAAAACCAGTGTCCCTCCTCTGCCAGGGAATTCATTTTCATTCTCCCTGCTTTGGAGAGGGGAGCGAGAGGGGGGAGGAGAAGGAGGGAATTATTTCCTCTTGCTCGCTTCCCACATTAGTAAAGCCCTGGAGGTTATTTAAATGGTAACTTCAAAGGAGGTATATGATCGCTCTGTTTACTGCTGTAGGAGTCTCATTTTACACTCAGATTTAAAAGCCTCTCTGACTCAGAGGCAAGCAGCATCACTTACAGGCTTTGGAGCTTCACAGATACTGCCAGCTCAGGTGCAAGGGGACCAGGAGGAATAGGAGAAACAGAGAAAGGATTATTCTATTTTTTTTTAAACCAGGGAAAAGTGGACAGGAAGGATTTTCAGGGATATAACTTATGGGGAGAGCCTAAATGCTCCAATCAGGGAGTAAGAAGCTGTTCGATCTTCAGGACCGTAAGGGAAAAGAATTACGAAGAGCTGTTCTGAAGCACAGGGAGGGAAGAAAATCAGCGATTCTCATGGGCTGAGCCTCCTGCACACTGATCCATCATGCCTTTTCACCAAGTCTCAAGGCTGGTAAGTATTAGCTGCAATCCATTCATTCCATCGCCCTCTCCTCCTGGGGACAGCTGTGGGTCTGGCAATGACTTACCTTGGTAACACTTGTTAAGTAGGTGCACTGATACAGAAGGAAGTTTAAAACAAAAAACAATAACGCTCCTGGCACTTGGATGGGAAGCTGCATTTGCAATGTCTCTTGGTTCTGCTAAGCACGGATTTCTCAGTCTGACATTACAGACAGATTTGGAAGAGAGATGAGATTTAGAGACAAGGTAATTTCCCCATCACCAGCAGATTAGACCCAGCTGTAGGTACATTGAGCAGTCCATGTCACATCACAGCAGTACAGCTCCTTAACTACAGCCTTGAGCCTTTACCACTGTTTTCATGGCTGCACCTGCTTTTGGTCATCGAGAACCTACCACACACATGGAATTCAATTGGGTAGTTTTAATAACAACAATTTATAGGTGTGGTGGGTGTTTTTTCCTCCTCTCCTCCATCACCGAGCTACTAAGCACATGGAAGAAGCAGGCGAGATCAAAGAAACCATCTCCCTGGAGAACCTGAGGGCAGGATTTGTAAATGCAAGTGCTTCTGCAATCAGGCATATGGACTTGCCCCGAAAACTCAGGCTGGTCAAACCCAAGAACTATGAATTTTCAACTAAGCCTATGCATTTTTTCCCCACGGGCGTAACTAAAATGGAATCTTCAGACGGAAAGCCATTTTGACAAGTTTTCTGACACAGTCTCCCTAATACTGCCTACAGCAGGAAGCAGCAAGATTACATGGTAGAAATATCACCTTGTGGGAGAAATAAGCTCCAGGTAATGCCAGCACTTACACATGGTTGAATATAACTGCTCCAAGCATATTTCAACTTCTGTCTCCATCAGGCTGGCAAATTATTGCATTTATATTTATCTGATGCAAAGAAAGTGGGCTTTTTGAAGGATTTTTTTTCTCCTCTGGAAAAAAAAAAAAAGAAAGGGTTGCTTTAATTAGAATCTACTGGCTAAAAGCCTTTTTTTGGAGCAATTGCATCAATTCTGTTCCATTAGCCACCATATGAAGCCAGATTAGGAAATAACTTGATACGCAGCTGAAAAAAGTAAATGAGAACAGTATAACAAAACCCTCTGCGTAGAAGCAATCCAGCATCCGAGAGTATTGTGAGGGGGACTGTGAAGAATGCACACCCTTATTTACGTATTGCATTCTTTTTGCGAATGATTGCAGAGTATACAAAAGCACAGGACTGATCACAATAGCTAATGCTCTCAGAAGAGGTCATGAACCATGCCGAGCACATCTAGATAGAGACGGCAGGTATCTCTGCAGCTCTTGTGATAACCCTCCATCCTAACACACAGTTCTGCCTGTAGTTCCAAAGCATCCACTCCAGATGGCCAACAAGCACATGCCAGGTGTGTTCGCTCTCTCCCAAGTTCATCAAGAACAGCCACCCAAACACCCTTAGTCTCTCAAGGCAAAACTGTACTATCCGTTCCACCTGTACCTCCACCGCTTCAGTCAACACATTCAAGGGTCCACAGGAGATCAAAATTCTGCTCAAGCCCTAGATTATCAGAGCTGGCAAGTGACAATAGCTGGTCTTCAAGTGCTCAGAAAGATATTGACTAGACAGTATGAACGTATTAAACAACAAGTTACTGTTTTTGCAAAATCTCTCCATCACAGAGTTTATTCAGACAGATGGGAGGGCTGTCCTCTGTGTAAGGCTCTGTTCTAGAAGCTCAGAGATGAAAAACAAAATGTAAATTCAACAAGTGAATATTCATAAGATGAAAACTTCACAGGACTATTTTATATTTAGAAGCCTTTGCTTGAGAACATACCTCCCAAAACCAGACATTTAAACTAATGAACCATCCAGACTGACACTAGCTCTGAACCTTCTCGTCACAGAAGCTCAGCAAACAATGTCTCTTGGGAGATCTGGAGCTGACAGGAACCTTTCCCTCACGGGCAGTGACTGAGTTTGCTCTAGACATACCAGTGAAGCCTGAATTTGATCTGTTTTGTCCTGTTCTCTTCTGTCAACTTCATACCATGTTAATATAACAAGATCTCTGACTTGTGACATCCCCCTTGTGTAGAAAAGGGTGAGAAAAGGTCATTTTGACTGACTAGTTTTCTTCTGTACGCAGCTCCATCCTCCCAGCTCTTAATCGCAATGCAAGTTCCCTGGCAGTGCCACTCCCTCCTTAGCTGAAACAGCACTCAGTAATTCATGCCTCTCCAGTTAAACCCCCTATAACCGCCTGTCATTTGGTTTACATCTTTTAAAAAAGCAGTGGAAACGCACTTCACCATGACCTAAGTGAGGAGCAAGACTGAAATTCAGAAGCGATTAAGCAGCCCAGTGAATAGAAGATACAGATTGTGGAGTGTGGTGAATTTAGGATCCTCAGAAACAAATTTTCTGCAATGGCATTATTTACTATGCAGCCTCTGCAGACAATGAACACAGGCAGGGCTCGTTAGTATGCTAAAAATCAGTTTTTAAACTGATACAGTTATGTAAGACTATGGATACTGATTCTAATATTGCATCATCTTGTTTTATTACTGCACCCGCACCCAATTTAAGTAGTCTAACATAAATGTATGTCCAGGCAGACTACACCTTTATGCTTAAAGATGGTTAACTCACCCTTTCATTATACTGAGAATTTCTGGCTAGGTGAAAAAGCCCAGTCAAAAGGTTACTTCTGGCTCCACCATCAGTCATATCGTTCATTCTCTTTTACCCACTACATCTTTCCAATGCATTTTCTGACTGCTATGCCACGCGAACAAAAAAGGCCTGTTTTCAGAAGAATACGCAAGACCTTTGCCACCTCCTTGTATAGGTATTGTTTCCGCTCATGTTCTTAAAAGGCCAGAGCTTGAGAAAGAATAATGAAAATACGATTCAATTACAATATTTGTACTATTTCAAGCAGCATGTCTCAAACAGGAAAAAAGACACCATGAGACTACCTTAAATAACAAAAGCCAACAAGAAACTACTGCTTCCAATTGCTAATCTTCCTAAACATACCCAAGACCAGCATCGGAGGTAGGTGGTTTAACAGAATAACGCCTGCAGATTCCTATTCAGATCACAGTAATATTTCCTGGACACTGCTGACACACAAGCTAAGACACAGCCCCTTCTTCAGGCAGCTCACCATTTAAATGGATGATGTTTACTCTTTTCATTTGCACAATGAAGAACTGAAGCAAAGAAAAACAAATGACATGCCCAAGAACCCTGTCAACATCAGCTCTTTCATCATCCTCATCACTGAAGTATCTGAGGGTCTTTCGCTAGTATGTGGACCAGACCGCGAGACGAGAGAAACAGTCTGTCACACACAGAAAGTCTCTCTCAAAGCCTGGAAACGGAACCTAGGTTATCTAGGTCCAGGCTCAGTCCTCCCACCTTGCCCTGAGCACGCCTTCCTCTCAACACATCTCCCATGAGGTGAAAAACCATGGGCCCTGGATAGTGAAATACTGGATTTTGGGGAATTTACTACTGGAGAACTTCAGAGTTGAACTGAAATTCCCTATCACTAAGACCAAGTAGCAGCAGTGATGGAAAGTAACAAAAGTGTTTAAGTGACACAACTGCCATTTTTGTGATTTGAACCTCTCACATTGCTAGGATTTTAAAATGCTGACATTTTATCATCAAATTGGAACCCAGCCGGTAAGTATCAATGATATGAGACACTCAGCTGAGAAACAGTGACCCCATTATATGTGAAAGAGCATTGCTGTTTTAGCTGAAGAAATGTATGCTTTTCACTCCTGTAGTGCATTGCAGGAGTTCCTCTTTGATTTTTCTTAGGAGAAACCCCATGCAGATTCTTCCGTGAAGCTGTATCACAGGACTCGAGATACTGGACGAGCCCAGGAAAAACTGCAGAGCCAGTTTCAGCTTCCCTACAGACTGACAATCCATAACCACAGATCGAATTGCTGAAGACTGCAGATGAAATCCTGGCTCCAGCCAATTCCGTGACTACATTTTCATTAATGTCAAGGGGGCCAAAACTTTCTTCTGAAGCATCGGCTCTACAAAACAGTTGAACTAGTGGAGAAGTATCTACTACCAGATCAAAAATGTCAATGCCACAAGACAACTAACTGAACCAAGACAAACAGACCTAATACTTCATATTATTTCAGGGCATAGGCATGCTCCAGAAGAGTTTCTGATTAAGTTTGTGCTGTCCATCCTTGATAACCAGCGTAACCACCACAGAATGTTTTCAGGCTAGTTCAGCAGAAGTGACATTGTGCGTCTTGTTCACATTAATCACGTACTGCCTCATAATTTAGCAACACCCAAATGGTATTTAAAGTTCACAAAACTGTTGTGTTCTTATTACGAGGAAGTTGTAAGACCACTCATGTAAGAGGGCTGAACAATTCAGCTTTGTGTCCTAAGACAGGCTGATCTACGCCATTCTCCCTCACAGAACAGCTGAGAAAAGTCTTCATAAAGTCCATCATACTGCACAGTCAGTCGACCTTAAGCTGATTTGTGTTGTCTTTGATTTCCCTTCTCTTTGTTCTGCTGAGGCTTCAGCATTAGAGGAATGCATTTCTTTAACATCACAATTGTTTTGGGCTGTAATTCAGTGTAGGTTCTGCTACAGCATTATTGAACTCGACTACCAAAGAGCGTTATTAGTAAAAACTGACTTCAGAATCCACCGTTATTCTTATGCTTGTTCGCACTACCAAGAACATCAGACACATCTTTTCTTGTTATATGAGACGGAATCAGGACAAAACAAGATAGGAAAAACAAAACCAGAGTGTGATAAGCCTTGATAGATGGTAATCTACAACATAGTTTAACTAAAAATTGAAACCCTAGACAGCAATTGTCCATGAGTCACCATGTGACACTCAGTATTGCTGGTTAGTACCAAAGCAAAATTGCATCTGTATTAACAGTCACTTCCTAAGGAGGATCTTGGAATTCCTTCTGCAGTCACTTAGGAGAGAAAAGGAAGTTTATATACAACATCAGAAGGATTCAGAAATGAAGAAAGCACCAAATTAATGACTCCAAGCCAAAGAGCAAACTCCACCAGGGAATAGCCACAGGGGAGGCCTGGACTGAAGGTGAGTAGGGACAAAGATTAAGTCAGGGTTGGGATATACTGAAGAAGATGTAGAGCTCAAATCCTGCCAGTGGTTATGCCCCTGAAAACCTGCAGAAATCAAAGGGATGCATTAGTCCAAGAAGAGGTATCAGACTAGGAAGCAGATCAGATGCAGTACATTCAGATCTGTTTCCTGAAAGGGAGATAACCCTCAAACTCAAAGCAGGACTACCAGAAAAAGAGATGCAAGAGATGCGATGAGAAAATATAGATACCAGAATAAGGCAAGCACGTCCAGGCATCATTGCCAAGCTCAGCAGGTATGTTACAGAGTATACCTACACTTCATCTGGCTTCAAATTGTTCCTTTTGCAGGCAATAAAACGACTGCACAAATCCCAGAGAATAAACTGAGTTAACACCCCATTAAATACAACAGACTTTCAATTCAAGGTAAGGACGTGCCCAGATTAAGCTACCCCTGTACAAGCTGGCCCATGGGTAATATACATCAGTTCTACTGACTTATTGTCTTAAAAAAAGAGAGAAAAGAAAACCCGAGATGTTTGGGAGTGAATTCCATTAGGAGGAACTTCTACAAGGTAAGAATGGATACATTCTTTGAAGCACGCTTGAACAGCACAACACATTCTTCCACACACATTCTTTCAACTGTCGAAGGCATATCCCAAGGGAGAAAGCTAGGAATTTGTTATTCTGTGTATTTTCTTTTATTGGTAACGCAATCTTGCCCCTCGCCCATCTAAATAAAGGAGCCTTGATTTCATACCTTCAGTTTGCTTTGTCAGTATCTGGCTCAGGAACTGGTACCAGAGAGAATGCCACTGCTGCTGGGGTGATTTGTTGCCCCATTTCACAAAGGATAAGATAATTTAACACACTTATTTCCATAATTTTGCCTCTTCTAAACACTTCAACTGCAGTAGTTGTGGGTCTCTTTCAAATTCACTACTCCTCCAGTGACATTCATTGAGAAAAGACTTTCTCTAGATGAAAAATCTTTGTTGGCAGAGACACTTAATCATTTTTAGCTGGTTTTAAGTTGAAACAGCTTAGCACAAAGGAAGGCAGCAACAGAGAGAAAAGGCAGGCGGGACAGGAAAACATATAGATACAGGCAACAGTATGAAGTGGGGAGTTAGGTTTAGATCGTGATGTATTTGCTGACAGCTTTAGACGCTGAAAAGGGGATGGTTCTCTATAGTCTGGGCTCCCCCATTATTTCAGTGTACAGTTTCATGAAACAGTGAGCCAAAATGCAAACGAGATACCTTCAGAAAGGAGTTCCTGCTTCTCCCCTCTGATCCTCTGCTTACTCTGCGCAAAGCCCAGTGCTTGCCAGACCTCTACGTGAGCTCAGCCAATTCACAAAGCACAGCAAACTTTCAGCAGGAAAAAAGCTGGGTAGTTTTCTGCTATTTTGATGAGTGAGTCAAGCTCACAGTTGGGCAAGGATGCTCTTGGCTGGAGTGAAATCACAGTGAAGCAGCTACCACCATGCTGTGTACGCTCCAGTTCCAGAGAGCTTGCGGTACTAAGTGCAAAGCTGCTGCAGGCTCCCAAAATGAAAGTCAGCTCTGCAAAGACGCTACTACGTAAATACCGACGGCTGCAAGGCTTCCATTACATGGATTTATGCACCCACAGCTCCTGCTAGTTAGGAAGCTAGAGAAGTCAGCCGTGCTGATTTTACATATCAGCCAACACACAGAATCAGCTTTAGCCAACTAGAAACCTTTATCACAGCTATTCCTTGCTGTCAGAACTTCAAAGACGTGCAAAACTGAGTCCATGTTTTATTTGCCATACTAGCATTTCCTTGTAACACAAGCACGCTTGCTGTGCCTGCTTCCACCCTGTCCAGCCCACCAAGCGTGCTAGGAAAAGGATGATGTATCTGCATGACACAAAGAAATAGAGGGAAATAAATAATAAAAAGAAACTACCATCTGCCTGTAATAAAACCAGGGAATTGACTTAAGTTTCCATGCACAGAAGCTCTCTGGCTCCCACTAACAGGCTTTTTCACTCTCATTTTGAGATACCAGGATTTATCATTAGAGGGCACTGCTTCCCCCAGCAGAAAACTGGTTCATTTCCTTATGTGGATAGATGTTTCTGACATCTGGAAATGCACATTTACCACATAACTATGAAGTCCTGAAACTAGGGTGCAGCTGGAATTCCATTTCCACATTTGCTACTTACTCTGCTCAAAAGCACTTTGAGAATGTATGGAATTTGCAGGTCTGAATCCAAACTCACTTAAGCTACAAACTCAACTGTTTCCACACTGGCAGTAGGTGAACATTAACCTCCAGAATAAATGCAAATTTTACTTCTGTATCTTCGTATTCCTGCTGTTCTTATCCTACAAAGCCTCTTAACATCTTTTTAATAGGGTGAGGGTAGAAGGTAATTCTGACCTTTGTCAGAAAAAAAAAAGGGTTGTAGAATTTGACTCTGTGCATCGATGTATCCCAGGGCTACTCATTAGTAGAAGTGACACCCTCCCCTCCTGCATATCAAGTTCATAGCACATGCTTGTAAGCCACAAGCCTGTATACAGCTACATTTCCTCCCACGAAGCTGATGCTCTACTCCTGTAGAGGTGTCTTGAGAACCACAATCTTTTGAGGACAATGTCAACACCCTCCACAATCTGTACTTACACGCAAGGAAAACTGCATGTGTATTGCTGTGCATATGCAACATCCATGCTAGAAAGGCCACCGTCCTTTCCGGGAAAGGCATTAGATGAATTTTCCAGAGCTTTTCACTCTCCTGAACTCAGCCATCCTGCTGGCTTGCACTTTGGATAAACTTCCTGCATCTCTTCCTCCGGTCCAAACAGTTTACTCTTCTTCCTCCAATATTAAAGAAACAAAAACAACTCGGGCAGGAATTTGAAGTGTGACAGAGGAAAAGAAACTTCCTCTGAGAAGAACTAGAATAACTAGTACAGTTGTCAATATCCATTTTGAAGGGTGAGGGGTTGAAACAGTACATTTATAGGCCTAAACTTTCAGCCTGGGATTTCTCTGCAACTGTCTTGGGTTTAAGCAATATTATTTCAAATAAATTAGATGAGGGAATTCTTCCTTGACTAACACTGGAACTGGTTTAATAAAATTAAAACTGCCCATATGAGACAGAAATCCCATGGTACTATTACTCCAGATTGAAAACCAGACCTCTCTAATTCCCAGTCCGTCAGGTATTCAGTTGATGTGAGCATCGTTCTTCTACTCCAACTCAAAAAAGCCAGATGGATATCTAGCAGCCACGGATTTGGATAGGCAGAACTCTTTATACATAGATATTTATGATCCAAATTTATAAACAAAAAGATCAGGCAGACTTCAATGCACAGACACACTTCTAGGGAAAAGGGAAAATGCTTTTCACCTTCTAGAGCATGAGTGAGCGAGCAAAGCAACAAATCCAAAACCAGTAGTATTTAACAACTCTAGGAGATGAACCACTTCATCAGCAGGAAAAGAAAAAGCAGAGAACGTTAGAATCCTCTTATATCCTAAAATATCTTGCATCAGTTCAGTAATATATACACCACCATGACTTACCAACAAGACCACATTTTTCTACCACGCATGGGCACTGGGCCAGAGCAAATCAGCACCAGAACCCTGTTGCTAGGCCTCAGCAGATACGCACATAAGGAATGAATTCAATAAATTGTTTAAATATTTATGCCTACAATATTCAAATTAAACACCTGCACATTACTAAGTCTGGAAGAACATCCTGCTTACGTTCTTCGTAATTCTCTTTGCTTACCTTTCCTCAAACTTATATTCTATAAACAGTAGCACTTGTGAGCAGCTGAAATTTTTACCAGTTATTCAGCAGGAGAATCAAGGTTTTCTGTTTATTAAAACCAGAAAGCTTCTCAACTCTTGAATCAAAACTTTCTACATGGCACAAGCAACTTGTCTATCACATTAGCAAAATGTACTGATACCTCCACTTTCTTGGAGAGCTTTGTATTTCTGCAATTTCTACTGTAAAACAACTTTCCTTCTAGTATTACAAAAAATAATTTGTCCCATGTTACTATCATGAACTGCTGGAGCCCCCAGCAGGCCCTTTCAGAATCCCACCGTATTATTCATCATGTTTAAAAGAGAATATGCCCTCTTCCCCTAAGACATGCAAGCTAGGGCAGAAGTTTTGCTACATAGAACAGTTTCTGACATCAGTGAATTATTTACACACACTTGCAGAGGAGGATGGGGACTTAATTTCCGATGACACAAACCTGGATATAAAGACACAGCCTGAAGGAGATGAAGGAAAAGGAGCATTCTGAGTAGGACAACGTACCTGGTTAGCAACAGCTTCAAATCCCATTAATGGGTTAACTGGGTACACTGTTCTCAGTACTTTCTAAAACGTATTCTTATTAAGTATTTCCAGATATTTTTTGAAGAATACATGCTTCCTAGGGTTAATATGTGCATCATTATTTTTTCTTTCTATTTCTGATGTGTGACACCGATGTGGCAAGTACTTTGAGGAGTCAATTTTTATGAGTGCAAGTCCAGTCAACTCAGTGGAACCATTCACAAGCAGAAAGTTAACCTCATACTTAAGCAGTTCAGGATCAGGACCTAAACCCCTCATTTACCTAGTTTGGAATGACCAGTTCTCCATTGAACTGAACAAACAATCCCTTCTTCTACTTGTTTCTCTACTTCTCCATCTCTAAGCCGATCTTTCCAAATATTACTTCCACAGTTCACAGTGTAATTAACAGAACTGATGGCATTTCAGTACTAAGTTTCCCTTAGTAGTATACACATGCAAATAAAATCTGGAGAGTTTAAAATAAACACTGATTTTCAAAGCTACAGAGCTGTCTGAACACTGTGTCGTGGCTACAAATAGACACAAACACAATAAACCTGTGTTGCACTTGCCCTCATACTAGGGTGAAATGTAAATCAAAGACGGAACATGAGAGAACAGTAGATCATTCATCCCATCTCCCTCCCAATATAACTTAGAACTAGAGATCACACACTAGCTATAGTTCAGTGATATCTGCCATCAGCATCACACCTCTCTTCTCTAAGGTGTTTCTCCAACTCAGAAAACTTTAGAGTAGGAAGCTGCACATTTTCATGTCTAGTATGATTTGTACAGTCATCTTGTCCTCTTGCTGTCTTCCAAAACTGTGCTTGGAAATACCCTAGCCGCATTTGCTTGTCATTACTTTGGTACAAATATTTAAAACCATGCACTGCACAAGTCTCCACATGGCAGTAATATACAGACTTAAGCTTCAAACCTTCATAAACGCCCGTTCTTACATCTTCAATCCACAAGTTACCAATGTCTACACATTAAATGGTAAAAAAAAAAGCCCACAGCATAAGAATTACAGGTTTATTAACAGAACCCATAAATCAGTTTATATAAATGTTAGTCCTTGTATTACATAATGGCTGTGGATATTTCACCACCCCCCAAAGTGGTACAATACATACAAAATCCCAGAGATTTTGCAATTAAGCTAGCAAATCATGAATATATTTTTAAAAGTTTAAAGAGTTAAAAAAAAGCCCTCAATACTATGAGCAATGAGGAAGAAAAGCAGCAAAACTATTGATGGTTCACAAGGAGAAAAATTCCATGCTAGAAGTAGAGGATAGGCCTGAGCATACTTCTGACTCTGAAGGATACAGCTAAACTGCAGCAAAAATTATAAAAGAGACTTAATTTCAGATTCCAAATACATTATCAACAGGAACCTGCCTGAAGAAAGAGGAAGTGATCTTTTCCTCTTGAAAGAACCCAAAGCCCTCAAATCCCTCTAACTTCCCTTAAGCGATTAGTGATCCTTGGTCCAATTGACCAGCAGCAGAGTAAACAGGGGGTAACAACCTGAACAAAACAGAGGAAATATTACACTACACCGTCTTAAATTGAGCATGATTGACCACCATCTGCTCCCGATGCCATGTACAGCACCACAGGTTAGAAAGGAAGTAGATCTTTGTCTTATAATGAACTCACTGCTTCTTTGCTCTTATTTTACCCTCCAGGTGTGCACCTGGTTTGCTATTACCTTCTCCAGCTCCACACTAGCCTGTGTCACACAGCAGCGATTCTCCTACTAGAGATTGCCCTATAGTCCTTCTCTTCTTTGGATCTTTATCACTTCATAATTGGTGTTTTACAAAGATCTCCAAAGCACTGTAAATTTAAGTGTGCAGTCTGTGGCAGATAGAAGATACTACCTGAACCAAGCCTGGTGGTATACAGAAAGACCAGGCATTAATTTCACAATCAAAATAATGAGATGTGACCACAAAAGTAACATAAAAGACAGTTACTTGCAGCACTGCAACCTCAGAAAGAGCACCAGTGCTGGCAGAAGTCATCCAAATGCTCCCGCAAAGGATCTACATCCAAAGTGCAAATCTCACGTGGCTACAGTTTGGATCCATACTCAGCAAGCAGAAGGGAAGATGCATGATAAAAATCTAGTAGGGGAAAAGAAAACAAAGGTGATAGGGGGGCGACAGGTATGATACAGAAGGTTCTTATAGGAACATAAAATAAATACGGTGGTGGGAAATTAGGGAGGACAAAGGAAGACAAAGATGACAAGAAGAGCTGATGGAAAGAGACACTCATGACATTTTAGAAGTTAGTCAGTTGGGGAGCAAAGATGACAGGAAGGACCCTGATAACAATTAGCTATAACCAAAGATCTCTGAAGTTTTCCTCACTATAAATAAGGTCTTCCTTTCACTTTTTTCAGAAGGAGACATGCTTAGGATGGAGAGGGGAAAGGGGCACATTATTTCCTTTCAGAGGTTAACGTGAAGTTCCTGAAATCTCTCAGGCAAATGAGCAATGCTAGTAATAGTTCATGAAAAAGTAGTTAAAACTGAATCAGAATGGATTCAATGTTGAACAATTTTAATGAAGCAAGTGTCTAACAAGTGTCATCAACTTCTTAAAAACAAAGGAACTCCAAAGTTTAATTACAAAAAACATTGCACAGAAAATTGGCATCTCAATTCCAGACACATTAATCCAGCAAATGGATTCTGTTTTCACGTATTTCTCTTAACATTTCTCGAAGGGACAAACACATTTTATCCCGCTCTTCTCCTTGACACCCACTTCATTTTTTACCTTTTTTTTTAATCAGCCAACACTGAAAAACGTAAACTGAAGTGACACTCAGAAAACACTGGTAGGACAAAATCCATTTTTATAGGGTTAATCCATGTAAATAAAAAGCCTCTTAATGAGAGATCACAATCTGTGACATCACTGGTGAGCAAGAACTTATTCTTTCCCCAGATGCTTTAAGATGTGTATACCACTTCCCCTCCTGCCTTGTGGGGAAAAAGCAAAAGGTTTCTCAGCCCCCAGCTAATAATACCACCTCAAATTTCCTCTCCCATAACACTTGCAGACTTCTCAGAATGATGTATTAGCAGTATGCCACGAGTTGACACCTGTGTGGAATTTATGTAAGCAGGGGCAGCCTGCAGCCACCCATACCTTATTTACAATATGTGTATGTTGCAGCCTGGAACTGCATCCTACCATCCATATTACAGAGTCATTTCTGGAGTCTTTATGGGATCCATCTCCAGGTATTTGGTAAGATGCCACAAACTGAACGTTAGAATTTTGTAAATCAATTTTTGGCTATGCAGTACATTTTGGCCACTTCAATAAAAGTTAAACGTCACCAATTCTAAAAAACAAGACACACGCAGGCGATGAAGGTATCGGTGCTTCTTCTGGAGACATTAACCTGTAGGATCTTTTTTCCCCCCACGCAATATTTGTTATAGAATCCACTAAAAAGTTCATGCCAACATCAGCTGGTCTCATCCATGCTAAGAAAAATGGAGGTGAATGCAGCAAATCGAGGTTCCTTTTTGGGAAGTCTTGAAAACGAGACTTAAGACAAGAGAAAGGAGTTTCCTTCCTGAGGGAAGACTTGAATTCACACAGAAATTCTTGCTGCTCGGCTACAGCAATAAGCCTACGAGTAAGCGGAGATCTGACATACAAGGTGTTGACCTGGAGATGGCTTCAGGCAAGCATGAAGTCCATGTGTACAGAGTGGGAAAAGAAGAAACTGCTTTTTAATCTTCAAATACTTGCATTACAGATACATGAGAAGTGCTGCTGACTGCAATGCACTCCAGTAATGAAAGCAATCTCCAATTCGTAACAGGGGAATCTTATTTCTTAAGGAGGAGCAAGGAGATTGTCACATGGAAGAAAGAGCATTTCAACCACTACCATATAAGCCCAGAGATACCCAACAAGTGCTCAACCAAAGTCTGAATTAACAATTTGACAGGAACCAAAGGGCAGCAAATGATTTGTGTAAGTTAGTGCAGGCAGTAGGCACCTTCATCTTTTGACAGGAGATGCAGTGTAGCTCAGCAAGATTACAGATCTAGCATGCAGAGTTTTACTTGATGTAAGGGAAAGGTCAGTTAGGTCACACTGGAACATAATATGCCGAACACCATGGGCTCCACAGGCTGTACTTTAACTCCACTAAAGGTGAAAGCACTTATGGGCTGTAATGTGGAATTCAGTGGGCTATGTGGACATACTCACTAATAACCTTCTCTGCTCTAATAATTCATGCAAATACACGTGTTGCTTCCAGGCATATTGCTTCCCAGCACTGCTATTTCAGGAGGGCAAAAAAAAATTGCAATTCCTTCGCTCATTTCTCTTCTTACATATTACCACTCTCACCATGAGATCATCCTCTCAAAATCAAGGCAGTAACATTAGATTAGACTGAGCAATGTATCACAGGAAGGGCAAGCTTTGTGGTTTCAGTCTAAAAAGGAGACATCCTTTCTCTGCTAACTGAGAACTAATGCTTCGCTTTTTATCTTGATTACTACTGACCTCTGCGGTAGTAAAATGCTCCAAATATTTTCAAGAGGTAACAGCAGACCTTCACAGAAGAGCAGGATGCTACATGCAAGAGATGCTTGATGAGAAGGGGGAGAGCGGAAGTCCATCTCAAGTGACAAAGCACCAGCCACAGCCAGTCTCTAGGAGGGAGCAAATTCACATTGTAGAAGTTGGAGGCCAACACAAAAAGCCAGGATTCTGCTTAAGAGAAGCTTATACAGAACACAGCAGGTAGGGTGGGACGAGACAGTGCACCAAGGAAGACTGCCTGTTAGAGCAGAGAACACAAGCGCTGCTATCCAGTACTGCAAGTATCAGATAACAAGATCAAAAGAGGAAAACTGAAGTGGAGGAAAGTAATCCCACAAGATAAACATGAAAACAAAATAAAAGACACTCAAAGACAGCAGGCAATATAACACAAAGTTATTACTACAACACATAGGCTGACTCCATTTCACGAACTGCGAGACTTCATCTCCGTAGCCAGCCAGTCCACAGAACGTACGCACCCTCACGCCCAGCAAAATTAATAAGAAACTGAAGATTGCACAAAAGTTGCATGCTTTTAAATGTTTACACAGAGGACAGTTCCAAGTGTTTAGTGGGTGGCGTCCGTGGCTTCTTAAGATCTTTTAATGCATTGATCTGTTTGTCTCACTGACAAGTCACAACGGCAGGGACCAGGACAAACCTGCAATTCTGACTCCCACCCCTAGTCTTTCCCTCATGGCTTCTTATTCCACACTGGCCAGAACAATTTTCTAAAGCATCCCTGGGTCACGAGACCTGCAGATGAAACAGAAAAATAAGTGTTAGAAGACCACAATATGCCAGGATTAAATAGGCACCGTGATGTTATTTTTGCATGGTTTATCTGAAAACACAACATGAGGAAGGATAGCAAAGAAGCCTACAGACACAGAACTGTAACTGAATTCCTGTTTCCATCCAAAGAACAGAATGCTAGGTAACGAAAAACTTACTCTTCCCCTCCCATACACCATTTTCAAAGAAGTTCTTTACCATGCAGTACAGAAAACCAAACACACTCACTAGTCAAATAGTCACTAAATACAATGTACCGAGCCACCAAAAACCACCTCAGTTCTGTGAAGTACAGTCGTTTTTCAAGTGTACCGTAATACATATTTTTCTATTAAATTGGTTTGCATGATTCTATGATTCTAATGTGTCTCAAGCCAACAGACAACAATGAGGAAAATACACTTAATATGCATGTTAACAAAGGGACAATGACAGTCTGCTAACAGAGTTTCAGACACCAGCTGAATCTTTCTATCCAAAGCTTCCCTCTTTTCTAGGGAAGCCCTACTTTCTTCTAGGTTTGCATCCAATAAAGCCCAACCTCCTTCCTTTCCAAGATTTTGTCAAAAAATGTAACCGTTGCCAACTGAACACCAGTGTAATTAACAGCTCTATGAACTACTTGATCATCATATCGAGTCACATGCACACATTTACATAATGAAAACTAGGTGATTTTTAATCACGTTTTAAATTGCTTCCCACTGGTTTGCTGCTGAAAGGAGGGAATGTATTGGTGGGAGGGGGAAAGAAAAGAATCAAGTCCTCTATTTTTCAACTAAAAAGCAGAAGGAAAAATTCTAAAGCAAGAATTACTTTTTCCAAACCAATTACACTTGAAATCAGTTTATCCAAGCAAGATACCTGCATGTTTAAAAACAAAGAAAGCGTCCATGATTTAGAAAGTAAGAATCCGCCTGACATGAGAACCAACATCTAGATTTTAGTAGCCTTGAGATATGATTTTTCTGGCAAAGTGCTTAAGGACAAACATCTGTTTCAGGGCCTGGCATGCCCTTCTCATAACTGATTGATGAAAAACTGCTTTCTCTTATACATTCTGCAAAGCCTCTCCATCCCCTGATTCTCCCTCTGAGCTTAAGAGTGCTAATTGAAAAGAGTTTACAAAAATGAGGAGGTTGATGAGCTACTGAAAAATCCCAGACCTGGATCGACAAGCTGTTCCCTTCATAAATAGCAGCAGGAAAGGCACTTCTCTATTCTGCTGGGAGCAAAGTCATCTCTTGGAACTACAGTTCGTTCCATCTGGCTACCCTCTGGAAGGACAATGATCTTTTAGCTTAAGCCACACTGTAATGGGGAACGTGTAATTAACCATTCTACACAGCATCACAAAAGGTCAGAATCAGAAAGGATGAAAAGCCCTGTCTTCATATTTGCAGATGGCACACCACCAGCTTTATTTGCATTTCTAAACACTATTCAAGACATGTACAGTATATCTCTACATAATAAATGCCTAAAGAATCTGGGCAGGTACACAGCTAAAATAGAAGTAGGCAAACTCCTAATGGCTACCTAGTGATGTGCATCATGGGGGAGTAAGTGGTGTGGGAAATGCAAAGCAGCACAGTAATACAGAAAGACTGGTATTTCATCGCTGATTTGTTTTTCTGCTCAGTTCATAAGTTTTCTAAGCTGTTAAACAGAAGCAAAAATACAGAAGCATGAGCTCAGTAATAATCTGTGCATAAGTCACATGATCATTAATGCTGCAGATAGCCTGAACCACACACCAGCGCTTCATTTACATGTAACCCTGCATAACCAGAGCTTGACTGCAGGTGCTACAGAGCGGGCAGTTGGACGGTATTTTCAGTTTAACTGAGATGAGTTCACCGGAAACCTCCTGAGACAAATAAAGTTTCTTTGTGACCATCAGATTCTACAATTAATGCAGAGTTTTACAGATTTACTTCACTTAAGGAACTTTCTTCTGAATTAGTCACCCTGTTACTGAAATGTAAGTAATTTTTCTCCCTTTTTTGACACCATTCTGCCAGTAATTTTCTTTGCCTTGCTTAAATACCATGAACAATGGGACAAACAGCTATTTATGTCTTTATACAGAAGATCTCGGAACTAAGGGGAATTTCAGAACCCTTTAACACTGTTGGATGTTTTCAACCCCACTTGACTTGCATTAAGTCAACCTGTTCCCGTGGCTTTAAGTAAGAAAACTTCTGGATTGTACAATATGGTGCTCGGCACAAGAATCAGTGCCGGAACAAGTGCCAGAGGCAGAGGAGATGCCAAACAAAAGCAGCCTAAGAGCGAGCACTTACCCAGTCGCTAGCGTTCAAGTCTGTTTACCACATCTCGGACCGTGGCTATGAGGTTCTCGTTCTCCTGTGGGTTAGCCATAATAATACTGTGCAGCCTATTCATGTAGGAATCAATAGTCTCCATCGTGGGTGTTTCCCCGCTACCTATAGTTAACATAGTAAAATGAGCCACAGACTATTCAGATGACCGCAGCAATTCCAAAGAGTTAAGACGATGCTAAGGGCAATTTGTGCCAACACGCAAACTGCTGATTTTGCCATGCACCGCCTCTTATGACAGATTCCATACAGCGATGCACTTCTTGGAACTACTGACTTGGTGGTGTTAGGATATGAGGACTAACCAAGCACAGTTTACTTGGATATGGGTCTCAGTTGATTATAACAAACTCCTTCAGCTGGGCATTCATAGTAACCAAGTGGATTCCCTGGCATCTGACAATGCAGGTGCAGCCTTGCTTTTAATCCAGGGACTTGCAGGTCCTGCCTTTTGTATTTAGTAACATTTTCACAAAACAAGTGAAGGAGAGGCAAGGACCGAATATGTGTCTCGGTTTATTAGGAAGAGAAAGAAAAAAAAAGCCATGTTGAAATGAAGCACTGACACAGAACCTTCCCCTGCATGCATTTTAAGATTTCATTATCGAATACAACACAAGCTCAGAAAAGGCCAAGACTTAGAACTACAACAGCAGGTCACAAGTTGTAAACTCACAACATGGTATAAATGTTACATATTGAATTTAACATGTCAGACAGTCATAAGGAAAAAGTCTTACCTGGTAGCGGGACTCCAGCGAAGCTGGTTGTGAGTGCTTGGCGTAAAGTCTCTAGATGCTGTTGCAGCACCGTATTGCGGCTACGCTCTTGTATCACATCCACCTCCAGTTTCTCCACCGCAGTACGCATACTCTCAACGTGTTTCTGCAGAGCAGCATTCCTCTCCTCAAACTCCATGTTGGATTTACGCAGTTGTCGCAGCTCAGCTTCACGTGCTGTGAATATCAACCCATTCCCATGTAGTCAAATAGCTCTAAAAAACATATCTATGACTGGTGGGCAATGAAACAGAATGTTCTAGAGTGCTCAACTGATGACTGCAAATGGTGCAGTTTTGGTTTATAGGTGAAAAAACATTGTATCATGGAGCACCGACAGTGCCTACAACAGTAGGTAAATGGCCTTAATTTCTAGAGACAGACAAATTAGAAGACATTCAAAACATCAGAATGTAAGCAAGGAATTGATCGGGAAGACTGCAAGACTGATTTCAAATGCATTCAGTATGACATCGCTTCGCAGCAGGGTAAAAGGCCAACAGACAAGATACCAGCTGCAAAATTGATCATCAGGAAAAGTATCTGAATATGTAGTTTGCTCAGTCAAGAAAATCTCTAGGAAATCTGGCAAAAAATCCTAAACTCTTGGGACACGGAGTTATGAAAACCAAACAGTAGCAGAAAATCTGTCAGTGGAATCTTCCACTTATCCGGGGCAGGGGGGAACCCCAAAACAAAAACCCACTGCTAATCAGCCTGAATCATCACCATGCTATATCTTAGACGTTTCTTAATCCTACAAAACAGCAGATCCAGCTTGGAACAGCTGAAGTAAGAGCAAGTGAAGTTGAAACATCAGAAGCATTCTCCAAAAAGATAGTTTTGAAAGACAAAGCCCCAAAAAACCACTGTTGCAGCCATGCTGTTTGTACAGAGGTAAGGTAATATCAGAAACACTGACCAACTATACCCAAGTCATTACTTGAGCTGAGATGGGAGAGCACAAGGATTCTGCAGCTGGATGGCACACGGCAAAACATTTGGAAAGCAAAGAGGTGGTCCTGCAGAAGTTTAACTTACCTTTACTATGATTCAGGAACTCTTCTGTGAAGATTGGAATATCAAAAACAGATCTCTCCTTTGTATCTGGTTCCTTCTACAAAAGAAAGGGTAACATATAGCCAAGTACTATTTGCTTTCAGGAATTAAAGAACTTGTTTTGGTGAGGAAATAGAATGAGAAGGGAGACCAAAAACTGAGGCAGATAAAGAGCAGGACGGATGGAAGACACTTCCAGCTCCTACCAAGAAAGGTCAAAGTGTGCATCTCAGCTTTATAAGATATAGGTTTAATAAAGACCAAATATCATTATCAAGAAATACCATATAAAGTACTACAAAATTCCCTTTCACCCTAATGATGTTACACATCAGCATCATTCCATTTTAAAACTATCTGGATTCATTTATATTTTCCACTGGAAAGCATTCCACCATCAATCAACTGACACATTCTGAAACGGTCTATACGGGAATATGAACAAACAGGGGACAGAGCAAGCAAAATGCATACTAAGTTTCATGGTTCTTTGTCTTTCTCTACCAAAGCAAAAAAGAAAACAGCTAGAAAAAAGAACAGTTAAAGGAAAAATAAGTAACTTATTCAGTGTATCAATTCCAGATGTCTGCTCCAAACTGGAAAAGATGTGCATTTTGGCTCTAAGAAGCAGGAGCTGCACAGCACTTCAAGCAAGCCCTATCTTTTTTGAAACAATTGGATAAATGCTGCCACTAATGAAAAGAAAGTGTATAAGCATGATTCGTAAGAATCTATGGGGAAAACCTGCTGACAGTAGTATGTTGGAAGGATAAAGTGACTGCGCAGGCACATGTTGCTGTTTGAAAGCAGCTGTTCACCCTGGCTATGGCAGGTATGCATTAATGTGAAAAGAGGTTCAAGGAACTGGACTGTTGTCTCCTGCGTACTGCAAAACCAAACACTGCAAAATTTTAGACACGGTAGAAGTTTGTCATCTTAAGATAAAGCCTGCAGCCAAAGGTTTCCAGTCAACCTTCAGAGCTCTTCACCTGATTTCTGATAAAGTTGGTGAATTCAACTATGTGAACTTGAGACTACTAAAAATCTAACATGCCATTTCATGTGCAGAAGATATGACGTCAATTTATGGCTTGTAATTCTACTAGGCTTTCTGTAAAAAAACCTTCTACAGCAGGAAATACTCTGTAACTTAGTAAGAAAATTCTAAAAAGCTTAATTTGACTCAAGGGAAAAAAAGCCTACCATAATACACTTCAGTCACCATTTCTGCATGTCAAAACCAACTGAAATGAATGCTTGCTTTAAAACCTGCGTTGCTATTGACAAAGCCAATGCCAAACTGGTTTGATAAACTGCAGCAATTACAGTCAACCTGGTACTTAATATAGCAACAAAGTTAAGCATGAGAGAATCTCTGCAGAGAACAAAAGCTTTCCAAACCTCTCCAACACCTCCGCTGATAGCGCACCATCCTCCACAATTATGTAGTGTCAAACATGATTTGGTGCCCAGCAGAAAACCCACATGTTTAACAGCAGATAAGGGAATTCTGGCACCTGAGCTCAGTATCATATTGGTTTCTGCCACAAAGGGGTTGGAAGGTGTGAGCTGAATGCCATTTGGCAGTCAACCAAGATAGACAAAACTAGATGGACCTTCAGATACACTGTCTTTACTAGAGAAGACTGTCTATCAATTGATTTTAAGTAAAAGATAAGCTGAGTTTTATTGTCTGGTAGAATTACAGCTGGGAAGCTCTGCATTCACTGAGTGAGAACTCAAATCTCACTTGGCCTGAATCAACTGAAGATGCACTAGAAACAGGAAGGACCAGAGCAAGGGAGAACCCCCAGCTCTGTGAGGGGGTGTTCACGATCACACGTGATCTTTGCTCAAGTTTTAACACTTGCTACTATAGAGTAGAACTCTCAGGAGTATGTCTTTAGAAGTCAGAAGTCACATACAGAAGTGTGCATAATGCATTCATTTTGTCTGAATACTCCCTAGATGGCTAGAAATGAAATTCACTCCAAAATCTAGGATCTCAACATTAATGTGCACTAAGAAATGTTGGTAGTTATGAAGCTTGGTTAAAACACTTACAGGACATCCGTCTTAGATGTTCTAATTTACACTAATTTACACTATTGCTGTCTGTGAGCAAAGAGGCACTGGCTGGGATCATCACTGGCTCCTAGAGAATAGATGGTAGAGGAAAGTGTACGGCGAAAAGGAGAGGGTATTCTATTTGCAGCCCTAGGGTACCTTCAGGTAAAACCAAAAAATATTAAAGCTATTAGATGAAACTGTTCAGCTTCTGAAAGGCAACCAAGAAATTCTACTAAACAGAAGAGTGATAATGAAAGCTATCAGCGCTCTTCCATTACAGAATACATTACCCAGCATGTAAAATACCCTCTTGAGAGCTCCCAAGTACTTAAGCCACTCTGAGCTTCACTCAGGATTAAAATCGTAAGGTTTTGATTACCCCCCATTGAAAAGGCTCAGTCTGTTCAGGTTGCATTTCATTTTGTCATCCCTCAAATCAAAAGAGAACCAAAATTATTGTTCCTATCAGTTGCCTTAAAGAAGACTGAGATGCTTTCAGAGTGTCAACAAATAATACTGTTCGCATCTCGTTATTAAAACTGAGGTTGACCTTTGGAGGTTCCAGAACAAATCAGACTTGAAGTTCTTAGAGACACAGTGAAGTACCGTAAAGAGAAAGGTGAGATTTTGGAGAGGTTTAAGCTCATCTTTCCTTGTACGGTCAGGTGCAGACAACATAAGGATCAGATATAATAAACATACTACTTCATAAACAAACCTTCTTAGAGCAGATCGCTTTCCTCTTGTGTGCTCATACTACGGCACCCATTTCTCTGTCTTCAAAGGCTGGAGATACTACCAGGCAAAGCCTAATCTCCCTGACACACGTGTGTATAAATCTCTGCAATCTTGCCAGTAAAATGGGTAACTGACTGCATGAAGATAGACCTACTCTGTATCAAACAGCTCAGGGAAAGAAACAATAACAGAACAACAGAGAACAATTAACAATGGTTTGGCTGCTGCTGATGACAGCAGTTCTAGTGTATATTGCTATACGCCATACTAGAGAAGCCAGGATTTGGAGGAAGAAAAACGTTCTACTTCGTGCCCACAGATGAACTCATTGAGACAGTGTCTCCATGATTTTCATTGCTATATCCATCTATTAAAAGTTTCCTCTCACCTTCCGAAGCCTCATCCTTTTTGTTATTTATTATAATTAATTTTAATTGTTCATTGTGAGACTTTTTGGAGGTCATCTCCGCATACGGTATTCAAAAGTAATTCAACACTAATTAACAGAAAATAAATCATTAACACATAAGTGGAATGAGGGGAAAAAGTAAAGGTTCCTTACGCTCCTCTATTCTCTAAAGAAATAATTTAATCAGAATTTACCTCCTAATTACATACACAATAATAATAGCCAATGTGGGTAAGAGAAGACAACAAAAAGCTTGAGTCTTGCCTCTAGTGACAACTTGAGTATATACTTCTAAAATCAATCTAAATCTCTTCCGTGTGTTCCTCGCCTGTGCAGGGTTATTATAATAACTGACTCCCTTAGAGAAAAGATATGAAAACATATCAGGTGATAAGCATGTGGAATTTTATATTACGAAGGCGAAAAATGCTAAACAAAGGCATGGGCCTTCAGGAGAGGATGCCTGCCTGACAAGTTGCTAGCTCAGCTACATAATAACTATGTGATGAAGCTTAAAGGCCTCACAGGGCATGGAGGACTCATTTTCACTGCATTTATGATTTCACATTTCAGCAATGGTAGCTTGAGTTAGAAGGATGAGAGGTAAGACTATGAATTTGTAGTTTGCCACCTGTATAATTTAGAGGTTACGTAAACATCACCGTCAACCTAGAACTTGAAGCTTTCAGTAACGTGTTTATGTAGAATACAAGACAGACTCAGTGACTACAGAACCAGAAATCCTGAGGACCATGTAGTTCTAAAGATTAATCTTACTGCAAGTACTTCCTTTAAGAGTTAATAAAAAGACATATCAAAAACATGCTACCAAAGCCTTTTCCTGGAAGTGAAACGTATTTTTCTTAAAGTAGACAAGACCAGTAGTTGCCTCCCAGCAGTGCGCAGCCTTGTCACTATTGTAATGAACACATTACAAAGCAACCTGATTGCTTTCCCAAGGCAAAAAGCCTCACAAAGAAAAACAGATCTTTCAGAAAGGCCTATTGCTTACAAGCGAAGAGGCTGCGTATAAACAAGATTTTTCATTGCTTTTTGTTTACAATTGATTGGTAACCATGAGAGAAGCTGTGTGGCCCTGGGTAATACAAATGGAGAAAGTTTCAGCACTTCAAGGGGAGAGACACCATAGTCAGGCAGGATGCACAAGGTTTGTGATACATCTCGTCAGCCAAAGCACAGTCACCTTATCTCCAGACATTACTACTCTTTTCCAGTATCTACATATGCAAAGGGAAGGGTGGGTGTTCAGAGGAGGTTTAAGTCAGAGATCTCCCAATGATTTGGTTACTTCACCCATTTTATTCTCAAGGAAGCCACAAGCATTCATGTTGCTGCAGAAAATCAATACCTCAAAACAGCAACCTAAAGGTGCTAGCTTAGAAGGTTTACCTAGGTCTCAAGCTGTTTGCAAGATTACTTAAATAATTAAAATTCCCTGCTTGAAAAATTACAATGCAAAAATTTTGCAGGTTCAGCCTCTAACACACCAGATACTTAAAGGCTCAATTATAGTGACATGCACCCATTCACTTATTTATTACAAAACAGATCTATGTGTTAAGTGTACCCTACACTCCTACTTTATCTTAGATCATTTGTACCTGCCCAAGACCCAATTTAGTTTTCATCATACTATTGTAAGCATAAGAGTACCCTTTTTTTTTTTCCCTAACTTTTGATCAAAAACTGCATAGGAAAAGGAAGAATTCATACTCTAAATCTCTGATTAGGGTCTTCAAGCAGCATAAATTGGTTTTTATTGACTTCACTAGAAACTTTTGTCATCTCAAAATCTACCCACTGATGTAAGGGTAGAATGAAAATGTTTACCTCATGATCGTGGGCTGGCTGTCTTGCTCCATCTGAAAAAGAAAAAACAAACAAGAAATACCCCAAAATACACAAGACTTGAGACAGCAAAAACAAAATAATTAAAGCAGTTACACAACCATAATTACACAACAGTTATAGGCAGACAACTTGTGCAGCTTTCCTAATAAGTCATACAGAAACTGTGTCTAACTTCGAAGCTTTTAATGCACATCCTACAATACAATCTAGATAGAGTTAAATCTGCATAAATCTGATCACTTTACACACAGCTGATGCATATGCCATAGAAAGAACACATTTGCTTTTTAACAAGGCCTTAAATCAAAGGTTTGAAATGAGTGTCAGGCTACATGACTAGCTGGGAATCTTCTGCTGCTCTACCTACACATGTATTTTTGTCCCATTCAATACCTTGTCTGTGTGATTTGCCTTTTTGTCTGTCCTGTGCTTTCCTGCTAAAGACCTTGTAGGCTTCAGTCTTCTGATACTGCTCCAGTTCCCGCATATAACGCTCCTTATCTCTATCTGCTTCATCAAGGTATCGCTGAAACAAAAAAGTCCAAGAGATTCAGGGAGTTTCCTCCCCTTCAGGGGGAAGGGAAGAAAAACAACTGGTCAGATGAAGTGCTGATCCATTTCACCTATGCAAACAGGAAAGGAGTGAAGAAACTATGAGAATGTATGTGAGATGCAAAGACATAAGTTCTCTGAATAAAATTACTCTATTCTGGTGTCCCTTTTTACCTTTTTTTTAAAGATTCAAATCACTCTTAACTCTTTTTTCTTAGACCTAGAGGCAACATGCTACTAAGCTACTCAGCTGAGTATTTCCTACACGTTATAGGGCAAATACTGAAGAACTGCCTTTCTGTGGCCAGGATTAAATGCTGCCAACCAAGAACGCCTTAACAGATCATGCTTTAAGGTTCAGATCTGTAACAACTGGGTTCCCATACTCATTTTCACACCCCACAGACAAAAAGCACTGCCATTTCTGCAACACACACTTTGCCCATCTCCAAGGTGAACAAAACATCATGGCTATTGGAAAAGAGTAGTAGAAAGAGAAAAGAGCCTAGAAGGTTATATCAGTTTCACCTATCCACATTTAGGTTAAAAGAAATAATTTATTTTCTAGCCTGAAAGTATTTCACACATCTGCACAACGCAGTAAGCTTAAGTGGAGAATTCTTCAGGGGAACTGATGAACTGAGAACCATTCAAGGAGTGGTCACACCACTTGTTCATGGGATCCTTCCAAGAAAAAAGTTGCCTTCCTTAATTTCCCCCAATGAGTTAAAAATTCAGTTGAAGTAGGTATTAAATCAGAGTGAACCTTAGTCACCTGGTATGCCCTTTATTTTCATGAAGTCATCACAACAATACACACAATGGTTATAAATTCCATGCATTTGCAACATTGTTTTGACCCAGCTGAAGGCACCATTAATGTTCTGGACTGGGCAGCAAATTTGGTGACACCGTGTTTGCATTGCTTTTGGATATTGTATTCTTCCGTAAGAGATTCTCTCTTCTTTTCCATCTCCAGCAGTGCGCTGCTAAAAGAGTTCATTAACTGAGTCAAAAACACCACAAGTTCTGCTTTGAATGGATTGTTCTGAATCTGTACGAATGAGTTCTGCTACACTAACTGTAAGTAGATGCCCTAGGTTTTCAAGAACAGATCTATACATCTCATTGGGTACCTCCCCATACAGGGGAACAAGAAGAATAATTATTAGGGTGTTTGCTTTATGACTGTTATAGTGGTGTTTTTCTGGGGAAGACTCACTGTTTGGTCAGTCCAACCAGCTCAATTACCTGTCCTTATGGTCACCAAATACAAAGGGAAGTAACAAGACTACAGGGCTGGAATAGGGGAAATGCAAGGTCTTCCTTTCAGCATTTATGTTGGACAGCTAGTTTGCTAACTGCTGGACATCCGCTGCAAGAACAGAATGGCAGACATGCCTTCCCCACTGACCCGCACAGCGGTAACGTACTACAATTCCGCTGCTTGCTTAAGGAAAATGACTGCACAGTTGTTAGCTAACCAAAACCAAGCTTCCTCAGCTGCAACAACAATTTTGGGCTGTCATATTAGAGACATAGCTTGTGAGGCAGTGGTGGCCTTCATAAAAAAGGGCAGGAGAAGAAACTGAAGGGAAGGAAGCGCTCAGCAGTCCTACCCTGACCCACTATAAGTTAGAAACTCACAGCTTGACTGAAAAAAAAGGACAGATTCCCTGGGGATTTAAAATGCAGCACACAGAGATTTGAACTCAATCTTCTTTTTACTAGGTTAAAAAAATAAATAAATAAATCTGTCTCGGACACGGTAAGAATACGTTACAGGCAGGGGCAGAGAGGCAGCACGTCTTATTTTCTTTCCCCCCTCCTCTCCCAGCTGATAGCAACATCATTCTCACTACAGATTTGTTATCAAATCAGCTGCTTTCTTTTACACACATTTTCCATTACAGTTAAAACACTATACCTACACACCGTTTTGTAATATTTCTGTATTCACGCTTTCTGCAAGCTTAGGAAAACACAACAAAAGGAACTCTTGCTTTTCACATCACTCCATCTTTTATCCAGCCACCATAAAAACTTTTAAGTACTATTTTGTCCATAAAATATTTTCAAAAGCTTAAACATCGCGATAAATTCTTATGACAGCATCAAGTTGCACTGTGATTTAACTGCTGCTTTGCTGTAATCGCCAAGTGGCAATCAGATGGTAAGCCACTCATTAGCAGTAACAAGGTCCACTCCAGAACCAGACCCATCACTGTCTTGGTCTTCATTCGCACGTCAGACAGTGCAGTGCAGACAATTAGAAGACATCATATCCTGACTGAAAGGTGGGAAAGGACCCAAAACTTTTCCTGAGGTAACGTGTATAGAAACTAGAGTACGTAACTCTCCCTGTCCTGTCCATCATACAGATCTCGACTTTCTTTCTAGGGCTAGCAGCACTTTAGAACATTCTCTAAAAGTTTAATTTATGGCTGCTTGTCTTACTCTAAGACTCCAGATGTTTACATACATTGATGAGTTTGTGAAATAAACAGAACTGCAAAATCTTGCAAGCAGCTCTGAAATCCACCAAATTCTCCTCAGCCACACTGAATAAATGCTGGCCCCATCTGCTCAGTGGCTTCGGCCTTGGGAACAGGTAGGTCTCAGCTGTACCTGAGCTGTGTACATCAGTTACATCCGGATGAACCGCATAAACTGTGGGATGTCTCAGTAGAGCACTCTCCCCTGTTCTGAATATATTCTTGCACTATCTAGAGGATACAGTTCTCAAGTCACACCCGGACTAGATGCTATGGTCCCGACAGGGTTCATTATTTGAACTCTGGAGGACCTGCGCCCCTTATTTTGAAATACATTCTTAAACACCACTTTAATCAAAAGTCTAAGTTAACTTCCTCACTAAACAACGATATTCCCGTTCAACAGTAATCATAATCCAACAAGGAAAAGGGAGTTTAATGGTACCCGTTTCTCCTCAGGAGGCAGTTTACTCCATTCATTGCCCAGCATCCTGGTGATCTCTGGGAAAGGGACTTCAGGCCTCTTCGCTCGAAGCTGCTCCCTACGCTCATTCATGAATCGCACATACCCTGTGAGGGGGGATTTGGGGGCATTGGTGTCCCTAAGAGGTTTCTTCCTCTTTCTCCCTTTGGCCCAGCCTCCTCGTTTAGTTCTTTGCTGCTGCAAAATGAAAATGGAAGAAAATTTAGATTGAGGGAACAGAATTACCACGTCTGAAAGGAATAAATGTTCATGTCTCAAACATTTTCATCAGGAGCATATTGCTGCGATACATCCTCTTCATGGATGTAAGCTTCAAACCTCACTTTAGAGCAATCCTGACCTTTCTCTAAGCAAAGCCGAAGAAGTCTCATTGTGAAAAGTTGTTTGCAGTAACTCCTGGTCCACAGAGACAATAAAATAACATTGACATCAACTTCTGATTGTAAAACCACGAGTACTGATAACCCACAAAATTATGAACCTAGCTTTAAAGTTGGGGGTTTTAGGTTAGGTTTTTTTTTTATTTTATTTTTTTTTTAAATTATTCTTACCTTCACACACCTTCCTCCCCCTTTCATTTGCCTCAGTATCATGTTTGGAAAGATTTTGTGTGTTAGTTGAACAGTTGTTAACTAGATACTTTGCCCCTTCCAAATTTTCTGCCTTCATGCATTACGTGCCCAAAATCCAGGTGAAATAACGCTATACAGATTTTTCTATTCTATTGGCTTACTTTCCCAGCAATCACCTCCAACAGAGACACGAACAAATTCCAAAGGAAGGAACATTATAAGATTTGCTTGTGGCACACTTCGCTCACAGGAATGACATAATTACCACTCATCCTCTTGGCTTCTTACTACTCCTGTAGACTCTAATGCTCTTTTCTTACGCTACGTACATACAACTGTTTCAGTACTTCTAAACTCTCCCCAAATCAACATGCTTCTGCCATCATGTTACCTCAGATTTCCTTTCTGGAATTTTACTACTTCCTTAAACAAGGACTTCAGAGCTGAAGACAAACTACAAGGAGAAATATTACAGCATCTGTGAAAACAAGCCCAAAACCACTTTCATGTCAAACTTCAGTTCCTTCATCATTTAGTCACCAAAAAAAGAAATCAATGTGGGATGGTACACACCATATAGTCTAAGGAATTAAGCATAATGCTTTCAAAGATATCAGTTACTCCTAGAAGAGTACAATGATCTCACTTTCCTGACTCAAAGACTGAATGCAGTTCAAGTCCATGGACCCTGCTGGCTAAGCTAGAGGTACACGTGCTGATCTCTCTACATTACAACTGCCAGCTTGCTTTGGCTACCTGTGTGCAGTCGTGCAACACAGGATATAGAGGCAAAAGATGAAAATGGCAAATGGATGAAAACTTGTGGTCCTACCCAAAAATATCTGAGTAGGTAAGAAATTATAACAACAAAACTCCATGCTTTTGCTTCATTGAGAAGTCACTATCATTTCATCTCACCTCCTCCTCAGGCTTCTGCTCAGTGTTTTCAGCAGTATTAGAGGACTCATTTTGCAGCTGCTGAACCTGTGACAGATCCTCCACCAATTCTGGGTTATTCACAGGCTGTGAAGTTCCACCACTGAATGAACTCTCAGAATGAGCTAATCTGAAAAAGCACATAACAGTAAAATAAAAATGTAGTTATCATAGCGCTAAATCACTTCCTCCCTAATCTTCTAAAACATGCAAAAACATTGCAAATATATTCAGTTCTTACATCAGCAAGAAAAAAAAAGATTTTAGAGTCATTTTTGAAGAACTGGCTGTTCCATTTAAGCAACTGCTATAACTACCACAGTTACTACCGACTTTCAAAGACAGTTTGATTTTTAAAGTGTTATTTTGTTTCATTTTCTCTGAAGCTTTTGATTATACAAACAACTGTCAAGCAAGTAAACGTTTGGATCAGAAAGCATGAATCTACACTTCTTCAAAAATACCCTAAGGAATTTGAAATGAATGGTCTCATCTTCAACCAATATACACCTTTCTGGATGCATTTAATATATTTCTCCATAAATACACTTATAGGTTTGTGGTCGTGTATGATTTTGGATCAAACTTCATTCAACATAATCTCCAGTTGATACACATGGGTATTTAGAGAACAAACATGACTAGCTCCCAACAGGCTCCTGAATAGCCACTATTTAATTTTGCTCCAAGAGCTGTATCAATCAACCTTACTCTGAGAAAAGGCAAGCTGTATGGAGGCTAAAAAAAAAAAAGCATGTATGCTGAAATGTTTCTCAAGGTAAACAGATGAGTCCGTATTTTGGGGCAACAACTCCACACTCGCTCTCACCACTGCACTCGGTGGGCAAACTAATCCAAACATTTTGGGATTCTAATTCCTTCCTGAGCCAGCCCAAGGATCACTTGGCCTTGCTCAGTTACATTCATGAACATTATTACAACAGCAGCATATGCCTCAAGTCTACGTTGTTCATTTATTCAGCTCTACAGCTGCTTACATGCATGCCAAACATTTGAAACATTCAAAATAATTGTTCCTGTTAATGGAGAACACAGCTATAGAAAAATTGAAATATGTTAACGGAATTGTTAGTTGAATGCCTACAGGAAAATCTGTCTTTAGAGAGAACAGCATATTTTCATTACTCACTATAATCAGCAATCGGGGCATAATTACTGGTAAAGACACAGGGGCTGGAGAGATCCATGCCTGACTTTCAGATATCAGATTGACTTCCCATTACTAACAATTAAAGAGGGAGAAAGGGAACAAAGCATACACGCTCGTATAAGTTAATTACATTTGGTATGTGTCAAAATGAAAAAATGGAACAATGCCATTTCTTGGAATCACTCTTAGAGTTTGAGAGCATTTCAGCTTTCCTATCTGTTGCCCCTTAGCAGGGAAGCTTTCTAAACCACACATACAGGAAAAACTTCAATGTGATGTAGCCATTTGCAGGGAAAGCTGATGAAACTTCATACAACACATTACAGAAGCAAACTTTTCAAGATAAGAGCTGTTAAAGAAAAGTTTGCGATCATTTCCATCAGGTCAGAAGAGCCCTGGTTTCTTCTAAATAAAGTCCTCCTGTGATCAAGCCCAAGAGTGTTGTAGGACTTTTTTGTTGGATTTATTTGGGGTTTTTTGTTACTTAGAATGCCCTCTTCCCACTGAAAGGGTTTTCCTGGCAAGTCTAGAGATACCACCTATCAGCTGAAGGTTAAGAAGAAGCAGTTGCTTACCCAGCTACAGTAATTTCACTACCTTCCTTAGAACCATCTTCATCTGCAAAAACTGGAGGAAGTGTGGAGCCAGCCACCAAGTTCTCCATAATTCTGGTAAAAAAAGGCAAAAAAGTTAATTATCATATTGTTTCCCTTTAGCAGCACTTCAATTTAAACATCACAATATACCACAGATTTTATTTTTTTTTTTACCCCATCAACCAATAGGGTGGTTGGCCTCAGGACAGATCCTACAAGCAGCTGTGCTTAAGGTTAGGGAAGAAAGATCATACATAATGCTTCAATTCAGAGTTTCCCTCTTAACTGACCCCTGTGCCAATGCCACAGTGTTGCTGGAAATCACACTACAGAATTCTATTTTATCCCTTCAGACAAATTTTCATTCATCATGCTCGGCACACAGGTACACAAATCCCACTCTTGCAATCCACCTTCTTGTTCATCCTCAACTGTGCACCCTCACAGGTTGCCTGGGCTTTAAGCTTGGAGGAACTGATGTGAGTTATAATCTTGTGCCGCTTTCTCCTGGATCAGCATGCTTCCCACACAGCATTGAAATCAAAGTAATCTGAGACACCAAGTCCTGCTCCATGTTTTTAATATTACATGTGTTTTCCCACACCCCACCCCACTTCCACAGGTAAAGGTTTTCCACAAAAGTAATGACCCTGTTTCTTGCATCTCCTATCTCTTGCAGATCCCTGTTTTAAGTACTACCTGTGATACGGTGCAAATCTTGCGTCAAACCAGTGACTACAGCACGCCAACAAAACAGACAAGCACTGTGCTCCTACCAACAGGCATTGGATGTGAGGGACATATATTCCACTGCTATATTTGGTTAAAATTGGTCAAAGGACTGAAAAGGCTATTCTCAGAAACCAGGAGTATAATCATACATTTGACATTCTGTTCTGAGATTGTGAGCTCTGCTCTATTCATTTCCATGCCTCACTTCGAAAACACAGGAATATCTACTCCCTTTACCACCAGCTCCACACCTTCATAAGCTACTACAGATGTTACTTGATAAATGAATCTCCGGTAAGTCTCCCATTTGTCAATTAAGCAAGTGTTCAGTTAACGCTCACAGACATGTTCAAAGGCCTCCAAGAAACAGACATTATGTCAGTCTAATTTCCACCACGAAGTTCATTTAAGTTTCCAAACAAGACTATCCTTCCTATACAGAAGGAAAGTGCAAGCAAGAGGAGTAGTTACCTTCTCTCATTTTCCACATGAGAAACAAACTTTTCTCTTCTGCATTTCCAACTGTTGAGAACCTTCAATAAACCTTAAGAATCCTATTACTCTGATCCTTTATCTAGAAAATAATTAAACTAAGCAGGCCGCTTCTCAGTGGTACAGACTTTGACATCTAGCAGAGAAATATCCTTTACTGATATATAAGAAAGACCCAACCAGGAATGAAGAAATCTAATTCCTATTTTACCATTATATACCATGAACTGAATATAGTTTTGAGGCCTCAGCCTCAAGAGAGATGTGGCAAAGCTGGAGACTGTGCAGCAAAGGGCTGCCAGGATAGTCAGGGCCCTACAAGACCTGACAAGGGATGTTGAGCAATCTGGGCTTGCTCAGTCTGGCAGAGGAGGCTGACGGCAAATCTAAGAGGTGCCTAAAGCTACTTGAAGGAAGTAGTAGAGACAACAGAACCAAACTTTCAGTAGTCATATTGGTTTTGCAAGTTCAGATTGAATGGTAGGAAAAAAATTTCACCAGGAAGGCAGCACAGCACTTGAGCAGGTTACCAAAGAAGTGGCAGCAGTGGAGTCTCTGCAGATTTTAAATGCTCAGTTAGACAAAGCTGTGACTGACCTAAACTAGTGTTGGCAATAGTCCTGCTTTGAGTGGGAGGCTGGACTAAAATGACCTCCAGATGTCCCTTCCAAGCAACATCTGCAGTTCTACATTATGCTTTCATTCAAATTCTAGCATCTTTGACATAAAAAGGAAGAACACACCAAAAATACTTCTATGGACAGTGGTGAGATACTCTGATGGAACATACTGCATTTTAATTCTTAAAGAAGAAAGTGCAAACAATACTTACTCACTTGTAGAAAAGAATTTACATCAAGACTAGGGTTTTATGTATTATAAAAAAATCTGAAAATTCAACTGACCTGAAGTTGAATCTCTTCTGATGCCCAGAAAACTCTTTAAGAACAGCTATTAAATACACTACAGAAATTGCTTCATGTGGTTGTCAAGTAAGAGACTAATGAAGATTTGCTTTATGATACACAATCTTTTAGTTTTGTCAGTCAAGAGAAGAGTCCTAAATTAATATCTTAAAAAAAAAAGGAGGCCTAACCAATTAGACTAAAACCTTGCAAAAAAAAAATTATGTATATATATGAGAAAAAGCTTTATGCAGTCTGAAAAAAATAAAATAGCTTGCTTTGTTGTCCAGGCACCTCCAACAGCCTTATTGGGGTCCAGAACCTCTTTTCAGCTTCATTACAGCAATCTACTGGCACTTAGCACTCCCACACAAGCCTTAAAAGGATACATATCCTCTGCATCTGAGCCTACCATTATCAAGTGCTTCTGCCCCACATGCCCGCTCCGACCTTCCCACCAGGTCCCCAGTATGTCTGTTCACATGTGGACCTAGTCAGCAGCAGCAGAGCCTAAGCTTACTTTCAAACTGTGGGCAGGCAGCTGGACATCAACCTTAACAACGTATAAACAGAACACAAACACAGGAAGCTGGGAGAACACACACTTCATTATTTTTTTTATTTAATCCATATGCTTTTGATACTAACTCTTTCAGTTGATAGATGAGCCACATCCTAAAAACAATTTAACATCAGTAAATTCACAATGGCTTCCAATCTATTCCAGCAAGCATGAAAACAAGGCAGTTCCCCAAAACTGAGAACAGATGAGAACCTACACAAGTCTTTCAGCTACATTACTTGTGGATAACTGTCCCATGCCTTTGCTCTAAAGCTAGCAACTATACACCAGTTTCAACTCCACTGCAGACCTACATGTTCATTTCAAATATGTAACAAAATGGGCAAAACAAAAACCTCAGATAAAGAACAGAAGGAAGGGAAATGCTGCTTCTCAAACTTGAGCTTTACAGAATTCACAGAACTTAAAAGGACACTTGACAAATCCCATCTAGATTTGTTCTGAATATTTGCACAGCTTTTCAATTTAAACTCTGGCTAAAACATTTGAGATGTTTGACCAAGTTCAAGGCACAAGAAACAACGCACACTTTTTAATGACTAACCCATATATCCTGTTTTCATTTTTTAACTATGCCTGCCCAAACGCAAAAATAAAACTGGAATTTATGCTAACTTCTATACCTTCATAAGCACTACAACTCAATGCAAGTAACCATCATCTCTGAATAAAACTAATACAAACTACAGCAGCTCCTGAATTCACGGTACTGCTATACTACTAGCTGTGTTGGCTCAAGGAAGCAACCAGCTAAGCAGGAATACAGAAAGACTGATTTATTAGCAACAGCATTTGATAAAATGCTTGAAAAACAGTGGTTTATTTGGGATAGATCAGTTCTGGAAGATCTGGCATGTACTCAATTGTATTTCCTTTACAACTTTCGCAGAGTGGAAGAAAGACTACAGCCAAACCAGAACTGTAATGCTCAATCTCACCACCACTTGGAGCGTCCATAGAGATTCTGCTTCCACTTCAAGCACAATACTGCTCAACAGAAACTCTGCTCTCGGAATGCCAGCAGCAGACATGCACCTCCCGCTATACTGTGGGTAAGCCGATACAGTCAGAAATACATTTTCCTGACTTTACCTTAGTTCCAAACACCTCAGGCTCTCCTACACACTGATTTTACTCCCAAGTGCAGACTCCAAAGGAACTTGAGATTAATTTCTTTTCCTTGTATTTCCTCCATTCAGCAAAGCAGTGGTCAGTTGTGGATCAGCAGTAACAACCTGACATACAGAGGCTGGAAGGGTTTTTGGATGTCTGGTTTGGGGTGCACTACCAACCAACACTTAAAAACGATTTACAAAAGGCAAAAAAAAAAACAAGTACAAGGATCAAGGAAGAAAGGTGCAAGCTTGAGCTCCAGAGAACAAAGCAGCATTATGTGTGCAAAATTCCAAGATGAGAACAAGAAAAACACAAGTTTGCTACCCTTCCATGCTATCGATGTCTAAACATTGATAACACTTCCAAAGACCCATTAGTCACCCATACTCACGTTAGTTACACCTCCTGATGAGCCGAGAATAGATTCAATGGTATTCTAAGAGATCAAAAATCTGGCTTAATTTATCTTGACCTCCCTTCCCTCATCTCTCAGGGAAAATGAAGGCTTCATGGTCCAGAAAATCTAAAACAGGATTCTGTAACTGTCAGCTGGACGCTTCACTTGCATGCAATGAGAGCTCATACTTAATACCACAGCTTGGGTTTGACAGTATTACTTGGGAACCAAAAGAACTTCTACAGCATAAAAGATCTAAGTGCTACTACCTACATAAATACACAGGAAAGAATCAAACCATAGGAAAGGAAAAGTTAAAATAAGGTAGTTGTAAAGTCACAGGTGAGAACAAATCCATGATAAGGGCTAAACAGAATGAGTGGCTTTTCCATAACATCATTACTATGGCTGCATAGTTAACAGTGCTATTATAGGGCAGCAGACCTAAACACGTGGGTGATGCACAACCTAAAGACTAATTTTTTTTAAGATCCTTTTATGCAAGCAATAAATGAAGAGTAAAATTTGTCACAGTCACCCTTTCCTTCAAATAATCAGATAATTTTACTCAAACAGCAAAGCTGCCATTTAAAATGTGCAATCAAACGATTTTACCTAGCACACCACCTCAGCGTAGCACATCTACATTCCTGTTTTTCAAAGGGGGAGACTAGGGCCAGAACAGAACATATTCATGGCCAGACTGTTACAACAATGCAAACTACAGTTCTTCTCTAACACTGCGCACTGCTGTCTCACAGCTCAGCCCAGATGAAGAAATTATTGTATGCTCTCTAAAATACTCATTACTTCCAGAAAATGTAACTTGCTTTGCTTGTGTGAAGCGATTCACAACATACGTGAAATGAGGCTGGACTCTACAGTGTCTGCACAGGTCTGATCATGCAGTAAGTCACTGACAGATGCAGACTGACTTCTTAGTCATCCCAAGGTCATGTGGAGTCTTTAAGATGGCCCTGAACACTGGGAAAAGGCGAAGAGAGTCCTCAGCAATGTTGCCTTTTCAATAGCTACAGCATTTCAGATGATCTTAAGCAAATAATAAAGAATTAAACTATTTAGTCATAAAATTAAAAGGTAAGGTTATAAATAGATATTTATTACAGTTAAGCACATTTAAATATGAAGTCAGCATCAGAAATCTAACTTACAGCCTGATTATAAAACACTGCAGGAGTTCCAATTATCTCATTGCCAGCTCTGGTTTTAGAAACGTTACTGCTGAGCAGAGCATTTTTCTCCCATACTTCCTATTCCTGAAGTGTCTCATCTTTCTTTGACAGAACAAATAGCTCCACGCCTTGCCACTCAGAGAACAACAGACTAAAAAAATAATTTGCTACATCACAGAAGAATCACAGCATTTCTTACCCAAGCATCAGAATCCAAGCAGTTCATAATGTAAATTTAAATTCAGACAATATATTGAGAGAAAAGCCCATAGGATCATCACTTCCATTGTCTGTCCACACACAGCCAGAAAGAAAACTGAAGCAAGTACATCTCCAATTAAAACCACAATGTTTTTGGAGCTGTCAGAGGAAGTTCAGATTCTCTCGACAGCAGCATTTTCTTCCATCAAACTGGAGCAGAAGCATATTATCCAACATCCTTGACTGCAAAAATCAGATTTGACTTTTTCCCTACAGGCAACTCATTTGACAAAGGTCTTTGCGACTTCAGAAAAATTGCAAGCCAAACCTAATGGGATGAAGGTCAGACCAGAAAGTATATACCAGAGAACAGCCAACTGCTTTTACTGGCAAGAAGTAAAAATAAAAACAAAGAAACACTAGAGATCAAAATAAAGACTTACAGGAAAAAAATCCAGAGTTCCACTGCATTTTCAAGCAGCTTAAGGAAAGAAGGGAAAGATGTAAAGCTTAGTTCATTTAGATCTGTGTGGTAAACACTAAAAAAAAACTATTAATACTCAAACCTTAGTAACGGTTGCCAAACATCTGCAAAAGTATTTTTAAAAGACACGAGTGTTCAATTCTACATTCTACTCCAATTTATAAAAATGCATTAAGGTGGGGGATATAAAAGAAATCTCATATATATAAAATCCTCCTGTTTTCCGAAATTTAAGCCCTTATTCACAGCAAAAGTATACACTCAAGTCTGGACAAAAGCACGAGCAGCTCCACGCTGAACCCCCTCTCCTTTCAAACACATGAAAGACATCTTGCATCAGCAATAAACAAGCTTTTTACATCACTCAAGGGAAAACAAAACCCCACAATGAGATGACTACAATTAGTTGTGCTATCCACCCCTAGACAGCTAAAATTAGTAACCATGGCACAGATACCCAGAGGGAAGGCTTTGTCATCCAGTCCTCCTCTGCAGGTATTAAGCATCTATGGATTAGGATAGTTAATTTTCTTCTGAATTAACTTTAATGATAGTATCGGTTGCCATTTAAAATAATACCGCTAACACACACAACTCTGCAAAATTAATCTAATCCTCATGTAATAGATGTCACATGAGAAAATATAGACCATTCAGATCACAAAAAAGTAAGTGCAGAAATAAATCTTCAGAAATTTTTTTTCTATTAATCACTCTACCTAAGGTAAGTCCAGTATCTGGCTACCACGGACCGTAGTGAGTTTTGTAGTTTGTCCGTAAAAACCTCCTCTGAAATTCCAGTTGCTACAGGTGATTTAGTCTACCTCTTCTCCTGCTCTATCATTTGAAAATTTCTCTAGGATCTGAGGATCTCATTTCACAGTACAAAGTTTTCCAATAGCTACTTTTACATTAACAAGGCAAAAGGGATACCCCATAAAAAACTCACAGCCGCCAACTATGCAACAGACACACAAATCACCCCATGAGCACAGACACTTCTCTGAAGCCACAGTGATTATAATTCACCCAAGACCTCACCAGATCCTGCTAGCTTTCCCCATCAGTAAGTAAATGGTTACTTCCCTTCCGAGGTTCAGTTCCTCTGATCGCTTATGTCAGTAAGACTCAATCACTTCACTGTGCGGAGTGCAAACATAAAAGTGCCGTGAGCAAAGCAGTTTATTAAAAAATGTAAGTGAACAGACTGAAGGTTTTAATGGTGTTTGTCCAGCTCAAACATTTACCAGCACCACACAAGTGAAACAAGAAACAGTACTAATTAATGCTTGAGAACTACTTTCATTTAAAAAACCAAACAAGTATTCTGAACTAAAGATAACTCCGAATGTCAAGGAATCCTGATTGTGACTGGCCAGTGAAATGAAAAGTTACATATTTGAAAATTGAAGAGTAGATGCACCTGCTGAGAGTGAAAAGTTGTTTTAAAGCTATTTTAGCACTTTTGCTCTCTCTCTCAAAGCCTTACTCATCACAAAAGTTGTCAGGGAAGTACAGCCTATACTCCTAGCTCACTTAATTTCTGGGAGAGGAAACTCTGGTGGCTGCCACAGAGGAATACAGATTGGAATTCCTCAGGCACATACTCACCAAAACAAGTCTTTACTGACCATTTTCCAGAATATGGGGTTGAATACTTTGGATGTGAGAATATACTGAAAAAGGGATTGAGTATATACTTGAAAGAATGACTCACCACAGGCTTCATGACCCAACGCAAAAGCATCTACTCTGACCTCAAGAGCCACAAAGACAGCATGGAACTGGATATTTTAAATGCACTGATACGGGTACAGGGACAAAGGTTAGAGGAAATGAAGTGTGGGAAGAGACAGCGATTCTCACACAAAACAGGCAACTAATTCTGGTTGTTTTCTGAAAAGACCCATCTTCAGAAAAAATATGACATGCCAACTTCCATACATTTTCGCTCGTTTTCTTGCTGTTGCCTTGCACTATTCCAACAGAAATGAGTTTAAACAAACCTAAACCTGTCATTTAGAAGTGACGATTTTTAGATAGCCTCAGTTGTGTAAAGTTATACGTATATAAACATTCACTCTGATCTGCTATTTCTTTCCCTTTAAGAAATCAACAGAACCAATTCTAACAATTTCTTTTCTAATAGCAAGAGTAGCAAAGATATGTATCAGACTGTTTCTAATCTGTTCTTACAGCTCTCTAGTAATAGATTAGTTTGTATGAGAAATGAAAGTTTGGATGTATATTGCACAAAGCACCCCAACATCCCTTTTCAGACAAGGCTCTTCTAACAGTATTTAATGTAAGATTGTTTTGCCCATGTCATGTCATTGTCATCATAGGATAATAACACCTAGACCTCAATTACAGAAAACAAGAAAAACAAGCACGAAAGAACAGACACTAGGTCCAAGCAAGTATCAAGGTATCAGTGGACACTGCTTACAAAACTGTGTCTGGATTCATGAAAAGAAAGAGAAATGACAGCACAATCCTATCAAAGCATCCTATCTCCTGGTGAAGGAGGCAGCTCCTTTGACCAGTGTTAACAAGATTTTAAAGTTATCCAAGGCCACAGATGAAATGTGTAAAGGTAAACACTACAGGGAAAGACTACACGCAAACATGAATAAAAAATTTTAGGGAAATTGAAAATCATAGAATAGTTTGGGTTGGAAGGGACCTCAAAGATCATCTAGTTCTAACTCCTCTGCCATGGGCAGGGACACACTCCGTTACGCTCTCACTAGGCTCATACCAAGGTTCTCCTCTCACCACCAAAAGGGGAAACACACAAGTTTTAAAATCATACAAGAACCCACATGCTTCCATGGCTCCATAAAAGAATTCATTTATATCAACAGCAGAATGTAGACAAGTTAGAACAAAGCTTTACTTATCTTCATCCTCCAAAGGCAACAGGGAATTACACTATTTTGCATCATCAATGGAAAACAAGGAGGGGGGGGAAAAAACAAAGGTACAAGGAGTAGTCTGAATGGTCTCCAGTTTTAAACACTAAATCAGACATCCAGAGATGTGTGTGAGGTATGGGAAGAGGCAGAGCACACAATTCTGGAACACGTGTGGCATGCATAATGAAAATACTTAGTTTTGCAGCTGAAGTAGAAATGAAAACAAAGCCAAGCCCAGCATCATGGCTAAGTATCTTAGGCTGAGTGCTCACAACAACAGATAAACATCTGCAATATTTCATCTGATCCCCAAGTAGCTTCCAGTAGCTTGAAAAATTGTTGTGAGGACAGTGGCTAACTTCTTTCCACTGTTTGCTTCACTGATGCTGCAATCTCTTCTTTGTGCTTACCATAAAAACATACAATGGTTTGGGCTGGAAGGGAATGACCTTAAAGATCATTTAGTCCCAATCCTGTCATATCATAGGCAAGAACTCAAAAGAAGCCGGGGAAAACAGCAACTAAGAGCAGAGCATCATTGCCTAGAGCTTGGAGCCAAACGGCAAACAAGAACCTGGGAAAATTGTGACTAAGACCTATAATAATTCCAGTTTCCTTCTTCCACAGCTGTTCCTCTGATGGTGGAAACAAGGAACTGCAGATGGAAAACATACAGAAGCTCTGCAAAATAGAGTTGATCTACGAACACAATAAACTTACTCCTAAAAGAGAATGTACATCTTCCCAAATAGGCTGAAGACTAAACAGACACGAGGATGGAGGTCTTACACATAACAGTCTCAAGCACTTATGTTTGAAAGGATTCCTAATACATATTTAGTTATAAATATTCTGAAATATATTTGGCATTCAGGTTTGAGTATTCACCATATTTAGCAAACAGCACAGATTTATAATGCTTTTACATTTTCTTCTGATGATTTCATTTCTATATATATTTGTTAAGTAAATACGCTTCCTTTGAGCTAAAGCATAAATATTATCACAACACCCCTATATATGGGTAAAGACGCATAGTTGGTTTTAAGAAGGTCATATAGGAAACCTCTAGGAACTAAGAATACAGCTAAACTTCAGAAACAGTCTTTAAAATGCTACCAATCTTAAACCTTTTATCTTGGATATCTCAACTAACCATTAGTCATTGCTTGGTTTCAGACATCCAGAAGTAGTTGTGAGAATCTGACTTGAATACACATTATGCAATTCTTACTGCAAAGAGAAATAAGAACTAAAGTCTGCGTGATCCTTGACAAAAGGTCAGTAACACTCTGGTTTACACAGCATTAAATAGTGGGAAAATGGAAAAAATATTTTTATTTTCAGAAGGGCTACAACAGATTTCACCTCAGTATAACCTCATAATCCAAAGTTCATTGCCTTGATCAGAAAAAGCAAACTGGTGGAAAACATGAGTTCAGGCATACTCTTGTCATCTTTGATTTGTTGAGCCTAAACATTGTACCGCAGAAATGCGGGCACAGTGCTGCAAATTCAGGAAACTTATTTTATTGTTACCTTTTGCAGTCTGTTAGAAGTCAGTACACAGATTACCTGAGGATCCATTACCACATTTAATCCTCAAAGTTAACTCAGGGGCATTTCAGTTAGACAACTGTCTCTTCAGTCACCAGTACTACCTTCTCATTTAGAAAAGGCTCCTCTGAAAAAACACACTCACTGTATTTTGCTCCTCTCCACATCTCCAAGAACAAAGTCAAAAAAGCATGACGTGGCTTTTTAAACACTACATTTTTGAACGCAGAAAGTAGTCAGCTTTTATGAAAACTCTTTAACAAGCCTATGTGAGCTTATGGACCTCCTGAGATTAAGAATTTCTTACAGTAATGGAAGCTTGCTTTTCCCAGTCTTTAACAGTCTCCCAAAACAGCTAATTCCCACCCTGGAACTGTTTCCTGACCTCTAGAAAGGGTCATCTATGTATAACTGCAGACAAAATATGCCCATGGCATTCCAAAGCTCCATGGTAGGCTCACTAAAAAGAACCCTGCAAGTTCAGTCCACATCTCAACTAAGCTCTGTTTTTCATTATAAAATAACCACTCCAGAGGAAACCCTTTAAGTAACCCTTACCTGGCTGCCCTAAGCAGCACACACTGGTTCTTCAGTAATGAGTACATAGTTCTCAGACCAGGCTAGTCACCTCTCCTGTTGCTTCCTGACAAGTAACAGCAAGGAGTAAACGTCCCACCAGTTGCAATGGGTACATAAAGAGTCCTGAGAGACCACAGAGCACTACTGCACCAGACACTACTTAATATCTCCCATCTGCAGCATAATATGCCTAGGTCTGGGAGATAAATAAAAGCCTATCATTTGAAACTACACCAAGTAATCAAGCTGATTAGGAAAGACGAAAATTTCAGCTCAAAAGCAGTATTTTTTTGACAATCAAAGTATGTTTCATTTACAGCAATAGTTCAGCTGAGAAGTAGAAACATTCATTCACTTCACACTGAAATTTTCCTCTGCTCAAGTATCCACGTCTTAATTACTAGCAACTTGATTATATTCCTATTTAAAATGCTTTTCTCAATAGCATTTCCTAACATCACCTGATAATCACACATTTTATATGTAAATATCTTCTAATCACAGAAAAAAGCTGCAGATTCCAAGTAGTCTTGCTGACTAAAATCCACCCAGCAAAGCCTTAACAAGCAAGCCGTGTGTCCAGTCACCACATCATCTTTGTGGCTGTTCATGCTCAGTTGTGGAGGAAGAAAAGTGAAACAATGTGAGAAGAGATCACATTTTCCGCTCTACTGAATTAATCCCACTTCCATAAACCATAAAACACGACTCTTGTATCCTTCATATTTAATGACTCCTAGACTGCTTTAGACTAGAAGGGACTGCTGGAGGTCACCTGGTCCCAACACCTACTCAAGACCAAAGCAAAGGTCATCTTTATGGCAGACATTACCATGGCACACCATATGGCTTGAAGCTTCTGGTCAACACAGAAGTAAACCAGCAAACACCTTCACTGCTGGGCTTGCTGGTTTGTTTTGTTTTTTTCTTTTTTGTTTTTTTTTGTTAGGAAGGACACCAACAGTTGAAATAAGCACGGTTTATTCTGAGGACATAGACAGTGATAAATAGAAGACAGGACATAAAAGCTGTTGAAAACATTCCTTACAATGGCCACAAGAATAGAGAAGAGGATCAGACAACTCCTCCTCCTAGTCCTGTAAAAGCTTGAGGGCCAGAGGAAAAAAAAACAATTCTTCTCTCTACCATCAGAGCAGAGATGGAAAACTTTCACTTTATTCATCTATTAACTAGAAAAATCCATCACAAGCAACCTGACCAGGCAATCCAGGATCTTGTCTCCAATCACTGAAGCTAGAGGTGCACATCTAATATTACACTACCCCTACACAAAGATTCCTTCACCTTTTATATTAAGCTCAGCTTTACTCTCAACTGAGTACAGCAAGCAGGATTCACCCCAACTCAGATCATTTCAAAAAACTGTAAAAAAAAAAATAACAGCAAGGTGCCTGAGACCAGTTACGTATTAGGCTCACTATACAGAACCCAACCTTCAGTGACTTCAAGCAGGGTTAGTTCAGTAGCAGTTTTAAGTAAGTTTTTCCTTTTCTTCAAACGAAAAGCTTAGCTCCAGGCTGCTGTGCTTGCCACTCCACCAATTAGACCACTTGTTCAATACATTCTGTCCTTCAAGTGGAGGACGCAGCGTAATGAACTGCATACACTTTCACAAGATTATAGGGACAGACAACTGAAGGACCCAGAAGATACTGTAACATCAAGCTCTTCATTGCGTAAAAGCAAAAAGTAGGTTCTCATTTCTAGCCTCACAGACAATATACTATTATTTGCATAATAACAGGGGTTTAAATCTGAAAAGAAATGGAGCCTCCACTGTATTAAAAATTTAAGACATATTCTTTGCCAAAGCTAGATTAAGGTTCACAAACTAACACTCACGCCACTAATAGCACGTAACCAGCTTCACAGCCATATGCAATCCCCACCTAAATAATCAAATATTTCCTCCTTACTACAAGTATGGTAGTTCAAACTTAAGAGTGACTGATGCCACAAGTGAGACGGGAGCTACTATCTTTGAAGGTAGGTCTATCTGTGTGAAAAAAAGGTCACAAAAATCAGAGGCAGACACCAGTGGAAAAAACTGCCAGAGAACTCACTGGAAAAAAAAAGCCAGAGAATATTCAGCTCTCTTGATTCCTTCAAGATCAGCTGCTTGACCATACTGTAACCTCAAAGTGGTCATTTAATTCTAAAATGAAGGCTAAAGGCACATTAGCTTCAGCTAGTGATTGCAAAGGCAACATCAGAGACAAACTCATTTTTACTATGAGAACTGGCACCCGATGCCTTAATTTCTCACTATGCCTTTTAAAAATTAGATCTTATCAACCGCTCTGCATCCTCTCATAGATACAATTTTCTTTCAACTCCATTACCCTCTTCCCACACAGTACCATTTCTTTACAGGTTTCAACAAGCATGCCATACGCTCTGGATTTCTCAAAGGCAGTTACAAATCATTGTCACTGCAGTATCTAACACAATACACTTGCAACCCTTCCCTCCTACATGTTCAACGCTCAAAAAGCAACTAATTTGTCAACTATTTCACTGATTGTCATTTCTTCCCCGTTCCTTCAAATATCAACCGCCACTCTAGTTCCTTGTCAGCTATTGCTGATGTACTGTCTAGCTTCTTTGAGGTGATTACTTTGTATTTAATTTATCTTTTAAGCCCTAAGTTATTTAGCAGTAGAAAACCACAGTAAATGCCAGGAAGCTTGTTTCTCTGATCTGTGAGAGTCTCCAATTGCTCAAATTTCTGTATTTTTAATTACAATGGTATACAAATATATCCACAGTAGTGAGATGCTACTAAGCAAGTTCAGAACCAGAAACACAAGTCTCAAACGGAGGTATGACAGATACATTTCCTATTTTAAACTGACAACTTGAGTAAAATTTATTTGTGTATGACAGACTAGTGTACCTTCTTCATGATAACTTTCACTTAATATATTACTGCAAGGCTGCATTACACTATCCTGCCTCATCACTGCCCAGTCAGTTGGCCACTGATCCACATTCACCCAACCAATGAAATAGAGCTATAGACCAGCAAGTTCCTACATGTATATAGCACTATTTAAACATCTCCAGTAAAGAGTCAATTACAGACATTAATGACCTCAGACTAAAGAATAAAGAACTGTGCATCAATAAAGAAAAAAATATATTTCTAAACATAATTCCCAGAAGCCTATTATATAAAGGCACTGAGATTACAGCTGGTTAGATTTTTTTTAGCTTCTAGCCTTCACTGTGCATTTGAAATCTCCTGTCTTCCCACTCTTCCTCACTATAAAAAATTAAACCCTTTGTGTGTGCTTACTTGCATATCAATACTTACAATACTCTTCCATATAATAGCAATGCAAGAACATAAACTTTAGAAACATAATGGAAAGTTTCTTGTAACTTGTCATTTTCTGTATGCTTTGCAAACCTTTCTGATAAATGCGTTCTCTGTAATTCCCTTGAGAAACAGATTGTTGAAATGGCATTGGGACAGAATGTATGTTTTTACAATTAGCATCTATATGCTAGCATCTATATGCACATCTATAATGGAGTTCACATTTTTCACACTTGTAATGAATTTAAGTTTTTCTAAGGTTGAGACAATACTAACAGAAAAGGTTTCTCAAGTAAGGAAAATGTCTTTGATACTAGGCTAACTTTCATATCGCTATGCATTCAAAACAATTCAAAGTCTCACAGTCTAAATTTAATTCATAAACATGCAGTTATTAATTCTGTAGCTTTTTCACATCCAAATGTGAACAGATGAACAAGCAAATCAAATCTTATGTCAAGACAAAGATCACTTTGGTTAGTTTAATACAAACACTCGCAAGATTTTTTTTTGTACTTTTCAAGAAAGTTTCTTGGGTTAGAACCGAAAAAGCTTATTTCCTGTCTGTAAAGCTGCAGTATACCCACATACACAAGCTAGAAGGGACGATTGCCACCACCCAGACTGACCCATTTAGCATCGGCCACCTATGCTCTGTTAAAAAAAGAAACACAAAGAGGAATTCAAATCTACATAATGGTTACCCAGTCATGTTATAAAGAGTGACAGTAAGAGAAGCATCGCTGCATCAGCTGTCCCACACAGTAGTTATGCACACAGTAAATTCGTACAACTTTCTATTGCAGCAGTCATTTAGATTTTGTGATGCTTTTGCAGGATAGACCCTATAAGCTAAGAACCTATATCAATAAATTATGATTAAGTTCTGATTTGATAAACATGTCCTTGCAAGAAGTTAAACAAATGCAGCGCCTGCATTCACTTTTAGGACTGACAAATACACCGTTAACTCATTTTCAGACTCATCTTTTTCCAGTGTGCTAGCAACCCTTTCTGAATTCCAGAAATAGCTGCAGCAGTGCCAGCTGCAGAAGACATGTTAGCCTCCTTTGTTCTTACATAAGGATTAGCTGCTCAGAGCTTCAGTAGATGCTAATGTTCACAGCTGGATTATCCAGTCACCTCCAACACCTCTTCACAGTGCTTCCAAGGAGCTCTTCCCTGGCCTGTACCTGTCTGGAGTCATACTAGTTTACATGTGACCAAATATGAAGTGTGGTTTGCTCGAGTATAGTCTTTAAAAACAAAAAGCTAAACCAGGTTAGTAAACTATTGAAAAAGCAGGTGTCATTACCTCTCCCCTAGTAACGAAGAAGTTTTAAATTGATGCCACTTTGTTCAAAAACATGAAATTTCAGAAACCAGGGTGAGTCAGGCACTATTTGTGACTTTACACTGACATTTAAAAAGCCAGGGATCAAACTAATATGATTCAAAATCTTTTTTCTGCCTCTTTCCTACACTCAGAGCTTAAAAAAATACATAATTTGTGCTTCCACGTTTCGATTAAGTGCTTGATGTTGGTGAACAGTTTACAGAATCCCGATAATGTCACAGGATGATTTATGTACTACTGTCAACTGATGAAGCAGAAGAGGCAACCAGCAAAATGCTGGTCACATAAGTTTAGCATTAGATGAATACGATTTTCCGGCCTCTTTCTCAAGTTTTGCATATTTGGCTACAACCTAGATTTAGGGATAAGTTACACAGTAGTAGCTTGCTGCTGTAGAGAGGGGAAGCTCTTACTCCTTTCTCCTTTCCCACCTGGGTTATGGTAATCTCCACAGCTTAGTGGATTTTCACAGCACTGCTCTAACTCCCTAACTCTTCCCTTTGGTACCTCCCCGGGTATCTTCCACCATCTCAGACAGACAGGGACTCAAAGGGCTCAAATAAACTCTAGAGCCTATTAAAAAAAGAATGTGTACGGCAGCTCCCACTTCCATGCATGGTAAATGGTCACATTGACCTACACAAACCACCTCCAATCACCAAAGATAACTTTTTGGACTCATTCTGCTAGCAGTAATATTTTTCACATGACACCAAGAGAAGCATTCAGAAGGTCATCTGCCCACATGAAGATAAGCCAAGTGCCAGAAGGTGTGGCTCTCCACTGCCGAAGGCTACAATTCTATGGCAGCCTAAGCCTATTTAACTACTAACTGTTCCTGTAGCATCATCTTCAGCCTGGCACCTCTGCTCACTGGACAAGTCACATCATTCAGCATGCTAAAGAAACAGAATAGCTTTCAGTTCATTTATCCATTTATGCCAGATTAAAGGGTGAAATGGCTCAGCAAAGGATCCAACAAGCATTGCAGTTGTCGGAAGAAAAAAGGGTGCTAGTAGCACAGCCAAGAGTTAGCACCTTACATTTCTATAACCCTATAGCCTGAGATTCAGTGATCTCACTAAAATTCTAGTGGTGTCAGAAATGAAGAATACTTGAAACTATTCCACTAACTGAGGGCCCCAAAATAGCAATCAGTGGGAGGAAATACGATTAACAAAAAAATTGAGATTATCTCATAAGATGACTTGACATTTTCAGGCTTTTTCTTCCTTCCAATCTAAAGCAAAACATTTATTCTCCCGATGAAAGCTGAGATTCTTTCCCATAACTCTGGAAACAGAACTTGAATTCCACAAATTCTGATGCATTTGTTCTAAGAAGGGATACTTATTACACTGGCTCATCATATCTTCTATGAATTGCAGCAAATGTAATTTCTTATCTTAATTAAACTCAGAAGAGCAGTTCAAGCCTATTCAGTCATCTTCCCCAAGTATTGACACAGTGAGGATTTAGTCAAACACTGGTTATCTCAATTTCATTTCAGCAATAGCATGAGTCATGTGCAATACCAGCTAAAGCATACTGCAGTAAATGCACCCTGCCCAAGCCAGAAGTCTGCTCTAAAAGACAACACTAGTGTGGTTACCTATGTAGTAACTGACTAGATGTCGAGACCAAAAAACTTGCTGTGCCATGTTTGGGTTTGTTTTTTGGGTTTTTTTCTGAGTTCTTGTTTTGTTTTTGTTGTTTTTTTTTTTTGTTTTGTTTTGTTTTTTTTTAACATAACTGCACTGCCAACCAGCCACACATGAAGAACATCTTTTTTCTGTGGTTATTACTCAATTTTGCAGTGGTAAAGTTTAAACTCCAACAGAAACAATAAGCACATTATATATTCCGATGCTGTACTGCCTCCACTAAGTTTTCCAAATTTCTCCAAGTTTATAACTGCTTTGAATCACAAACCTTCTGCTCCTGTTTTAGATCCCTCCTTCGTTGAGACAATCACAAACATTCATATCCACGCAGCAAGAACTAATGCAAAACCTGCTCGTTAAGAAATATGTCCTGAAGCAGAAATAAGACCATTCATTAGAATGTGAATTCACTCATTGTGATGAGTGAGATGTTTCAACAAGATGCTTGCGTATTTGAAGATATGGCAGCTTTAAATGGAGTAACTTTCTATAAAAAGCCTTAAACTTTTCATCCTTTAGGTTCCAGGAGATGTCTTGGTCAATGACATGGACAAGTGAAAATGCGAACCGGGAAGACTGCACTTATTCTTAAAGTAAGGTGTGGAGAAGTGGGACACAAGAGGACCACTGTATCAAGGGAAAGGTTTAGAATGCTGGTTTTAAAAAAAAAACACACACCTTAAAACTAGAATGTACACCAAACTTCTCTTACCTTTGTGTGCCACTTATCCTGTACTGGGAACATTCCCCTCCACCCTCCAGTCTTCTTGGCAGACGTGATGTTAGCAAACTCAATTTAAAAGTGTGAAAGAAGATTCACAGTTTACTGTATTTAGTACTTCGCTTGGTGTTGATCTGTTTTCACTGTCATATAGTCTCATACTATTACCAGAACTTGTTTTGCCACAGCTCTCCGCTGCTTTTCCAACTATGGAGACTGACACCTTTCTCTTTCCGTATATTGGTAGGCACAGCATATTTTTGAACACTAGCCTGGGACGCTAAACTCCATGACATCAGAAATTCAACCTTTGATCAACAAAAAGTTACGGTCCCAGAGTCATAAGCCTGAGATTATTACTTCACCTATTCCTACCCAAATGACAAAGACAGTCCATTCTTCAAAAAAAGTTAATTTGCATTACTGATATTCTGCCAATTACTTGTTTTCAAACAGTACACCAAAGTTAGAAAACAACACACCATCTTACATCCAAGGCTTTGAAACAGCAGCCAAGGGAACTCCAAGAGAAACAAATTGTTTCTTAAGTAACAAACACAAAAATTCACAAAAAACATACTAATTCATGTCATACCACTGATCCGAAATAAAAGGAACTTCAGAACAGACATAGCTAAGTCAGACCTGCTTTAACCACTATTTGGTTAGGACTGGCTGAGAACCCACCCAGCTAAAGCAAGCAACCACCATACTGCAGGCCTATGTATCTATTTAGGTCCCACCATAATAAAAATTTCTTTTAGCCATCCAATAAGCTTGTTTTTAAAAAAATCCCCAAATCTCTCTCATTCCCTGCTCTTGCCAGGACATCTGCCACGTCCAGGGGACAAACCAGGTAACAGCGGCACTATCTGAGTAGCTAGTTACCCAGTGCGGTTTAACTTCACACCACAGCTAGTGGCACCTAAGAGCACTGAGCTATTGCTCCCACAAACCCCAACCTGGTTCTCCTGAACCAAAGTGGTGGGTACAAACGCAGCAAGCTGGTTCAGGGGGCTGATGCAGAAGCAAAGCAATGCCTACTTCTCACAGTAACATTCCCTGAACTACTGCATAATCAGATAAGCATCAGATTAAGTAAAAGGCACAGAACTGGCCTTTCAGCAGTTGTTTACTGGATCAGTATGGACCCAGAGCAGCTAAAGTTGAGTACCTCCTCAATTTTGTACATCATAGTTTTATGTTACAGTTAAACCATGGGCTTTACCACTTCCCCCTCTTACTACTCTCAGTCTTCTTTACAAGCAGTCACGCTCACCTCCCCCACACATACACTGGCATTCATACAGACTAGTTCTCAATTTGTCCAAGTCCCTGAACTAATTTACCAGCTAGACAAAAAAGTTCTCATCTCATAAGCGCTTTGAGAGTTTGCCACAAAACATGCGTGAGCACTAGCATCAGAGGGCAACAGCAGTGAAGATTCACCAGCTCAAGCTCCTCCAGAATTACAACCCCAAGCAGAAAGCACAAATCATACATACCACCACTTAAAATCCTAGCAAGTTCTATAGATGATAAATATTTTGAAAGGCAATTAAGAACACTTTGTTAAGAATTTCTTTTGGCTGCAAATAATCCCTCATACACCATTGTATAATTAAAGCTAAGAATTTATCTTTTCAAATTTGAACACAACAATAAAAAAGTAGACTCTCCCCTGGTGATTCACTAAATTGCCAAAAAATGCAGTGTTACGCACTAGTTAGTGGAAAGGAAAAAAATGAAAAAAGCATTCAGAAATAAATCCTGTCAGACTTAAGTCTCTTGAATTCAATTAATAAATGACAACTTTCATTATCATAATTCTCTTGTTTATGTGCTTCACACACAGACATCACCAATAAGAAAACATTATGTCACTCAGTCATTTGACTAAAACACACTCTTGGCATTTTCAGGCTATCACAATTTTTTTTAACTACAGGCTAGGTGGGTCAGCTGCTCACTTCATTGCTTATCCCAGTCATAATGCCCAAAACACACAATGCAAAGTCTTAAGATTCCCTTTTACCTGAAGAAACAGTACAAACAAATCCAAGTCATAAGAATTTCAGAAGCAGAGAAGCACAAGATTGACTTTGTCATTCCTTGTATACAATGTGAGATGTATGGTCCAAAGACTGAAATCAGTCAGCCAAAGTCAGTTATTGCTCTAGTCCCCTGCAAAGGAGAGCAGGATCATTTGTTTCTGGGATCAAAATCTTGCACACAAAAAGCCTTGACATGCCAAAAATCTCATTATAGAAGACATTATTACAAGGCTAGTCTGGTTTAAATTGCTTACCACCTGATCTATCCCACTGAAAGTTACACTGGCAGCACACATACAAACTCAGATGCAGTTGTTTTGCCCTCAAAACTCAGAGACCAGTATTAGACTACACATAGTAGCAACTCATGGCTGTCATCTGAGCTAACAGCTGCACTACTGATACCACAGGAGCAACTACACCATTGGTAAAGGAACAAACCAATTCCATAGCCAGACAGTAATACAACATGGCCAGACATTGCCTATGGAGGCTGACCTACACTGATAAAGTTGCAGTTACCACTTGCATTGCATATTTCAAAGAGACACCAGCTAACTAGCCTCAGCTGCTTTCAGGAACAAATCCACTGGGGAAAATAACAAACTGTTCTTAGTAAATTCACATCTAATGAACACTGTGTCAAAGGTTTTTTATCCACCACTCTTCATGTCTTAAGAGTAATTTAATTTTAACAATTCCCATGAACACAGGAAATAATCCCTCTGTCTAAGGGAAATCATGGATGTAAACAAAATTTTAAAGCTTAAATGAATGCAGAAAGCAACCTAGTTTAGGGAGCTCTCTAAAGCCAATCAAATTAGAGCTACAAAGGGCATTTTATTAGGGTACGTGAGCAACTACCAAAAAGAAAAATAGACAACCTTTTTTCACTCACCTACTGTCCTCAAAATAGTACATGCATGTTCCCATGAGCTACCCTTCTCTCTCAGAGACCATTATCAGAAGAGTATTCCCATTATTATAAGCACAGCCTATTCACCTGTGCTCTAACAGTTTCTCACCACACATGCCACAATACTCAAAAAAAATCAGCACTTCAGTAACATTGAGTGAGAGCACTTCAGTTTTTCAACCACAGCCAGGGGAGGGGACACAGCAGGAATTCAGAAACCTAGATCAGCTTGGTTTAGTGAAACATGCTCTAAATCTGTCTGCAATCTTTGGCCCAGTAGGTAAGCTCAAAAAAAGTTCTCATGCAAGACTTGGCCCTAAAACAAATCCTACTTAATCAAAGAGAAGCACTTACTACAGAAGGCTGAGCTTGCTTTAGCAGGTGAGGAGGTATACCTTGATAATTGGCCACACCTTGATACTAAGTGACCCTTTAAATACATTGTGAATAGATGCACTAACAAAGAAAGCTTACAAAGTTAATTTGAACACATTAGCTTACAATTTTCTCAATTTCTGTGCTCTGATACTAAGAATAACTTTGTGATGTGGGTACAAAGCAAAAACACAGCTCACAGTCGTTGCTTTCATTCAGAAGTCTAGGAGCACCAGGGAAATCAGCACGTCTTCTCGGTCCTCTGCACAGTCCCTGGCCATCAGACAGAAAGCCTGGGCTTGTCGAGGGAAGACGTCCTGCAAGACCAGAGGATGAAAGACAATAAAAATCCTCCTCTCCATTGTTTTATTGCAAAGTACTAGAATTTGTTATAGTCATCTCCTAACAGTCAGGTACACAGAAGAGTTGAACGCTATTCTCAGGTGTAAAAAATCTCCCTGTAAGAGACACAATTCTGTTCTCCCTTTCTGAGCCATAAAAAGTCCACCTGTCACATCACCCTTTATGTGCCTCACCACAAGCACCCAAAGGACAAAAAATACTCAATTTACAATCAAGACCATGGGGTTAGATCACACAAGCTTGAGTTTTTCTATTTTGAACACTGCTAGTGTCCTATACAAAACATAACTGAAGAAATTTAAGACTAATCTCTATACTCTGCTTCAGACACCATTTCTAAGCCTAGAACTCCTTAAAATTAGTAATCTCGACTTCTATTTTGAGACAAGCCAGATTTCTAAGGACTGAGTAAAAAATTTAATCACTTTCCCTCAACTTCTGGACTCTAAAGTTGCAGTATTTGCCAGCAATTGGTATAGTTCTAGAAATGCTGAATATCTCATCCCTTCTTAGAAGCACACAACATAGGTGTGTGAGAACACAAAAAAGACAAAACAGAATTTCACCCATAGCTTCAAATACCAGACACTTTCTGTCCCTACACCTACAGCCTAGACTTAATAAACTTATTAGAGCATGGTTCCTCCAAATTCTTGTGCCCAGTTCTGTCACTACATGGCCTTAGCCAAGCATAGTCCACCTATGCAACTTACATTCCACAGAGAATGATATTTTCAAAGATCTAACAAGACTTTACCTGCTGAAAAAAGGCACTAACTGTAAACCAGTGCAAAAGTTTCCCCTGCAGTGGCACCAGCACTAACATGACACTTGGCTTCCATTTGTTTAGAAGAGAGTTGTCCAAAAGAAATTTTGAATTCTAAGTGCTCTAGAGCAGTGATCTCTGAAGCGAGTCACACACACACGACAATCCACTGAGGCATGGGAAGAAAACAAGTTTTTCTAACATTAATAAACAACATTTCCAAACAGCATTTATTTCATTTTTAATCTTATCATTTCTGAATTTCTATTTTTGAGGATGTTTTATAATGTATCTATCAGTACAATAGTACCTGTATATAACTTACAAATCAATATATTGAGGATGTATGCTAAAAAGTCTTTTTTTAACTGATAAACATATGCAGAAAAAAAAAAAGAGGCCATTTCTCTAGAAAGCAGAAACTCCATCTGTGAACAGGGTTTTCCTATGTTGTACTGAGCAAAAAAGTACTTATGTTTGTTCCCTCATTTTCCTCGATGCCACTAAGTTAACACCAAGTTATGCAAATCTTTCTCACTCACATGAAATTGGGGTTCTTTCCTTTGAATAACTCCAACAGCCAGCTCTACATCTACTCCCAGCTCCCTTCCAAGGTCCAACAGCACACCAACACTCAGCAGCTCTGCTCCAGGCAGCGAGGAGCGGGCCAGCTTCACTCTAGGGCTGGTATTTCAGGGGGCCCACAAAGCACATGGTTCCAGTCCTTTCAGTGCTAGGCTTGGGGCTTTCTATTTTTTCCATCTCAACGAGAAGAAACTTAAGTTCCTCAGGAACAGGCAACTGAATCTGTAAACCTATTGCTAGAAAGACGTATTAGAAAACTAGAATACAATACATGACCTGCTTGGCAAGGGAACAGTAAGCGGACATAATGAAACGATGAATAAGTAGAACCCAGCATTATCTCTAACGCTCCGCGGGAGCCGAGGGAGGGGACGAGAGGTACAACTAAGGCCCCGGAAAGCCAAGCGCCTACCCCCTCCTCACCCAGCGCGACCCCCAGCCCCCACCGGCAGGCCAGAGCACGCAGGCAGCCCGCCGACCCGCTCTGGG
>VWZZ01005544.1:442316-690629 GCA_013399095.1 Psophia crepitans
CCTTCGCCCCCGGCTGTGGCGCTGGGCCCCCGGGTCGCTGCCGACAGTCCACGGGGCCCGCGGCGGCAAAGGCCGCTTTTTTCTGCCTTGTACCTCAGTTAAAAGTTTTGCGACGTGGTCCTGCGCTAAGTATGTTGTGCGGGAGCCTGCCGGCTTCGGGGCTGACACCTTCTAGGAATTTCATGACGCTGAAGCCTTTGTAGGTGCCAGGTGGATGCCGTCTCTGTCTGCGCTCTGCCCTTGCTCTGTTATTACTGTGTATTCCTCACATAAAAGGCGTTACGTGTTAGTGCGTACGCGTGTAGCTGCATTCCATCCTTGTTCCAGGCTTCGCGTGCTTCCTTTTTTCTTAAAGGTTATTTTGGACTTTTAGGTGGGTCGGTCTGTTTGCCTGCTTTTATTGCGGGTGAGGTTGAGACTAGACTGGCGAGGCCGGGGTTTGCGTTGGGACAGCAAGTGGAACGATGTAAATGCGTTGTGGTAGGTGGTTACTATCCGGTAGCCGATACCTAACACAGAGTGGCCAGGCTGCTCTTAGGTGAGCACCAGGAGGAGGAGCAGCAGCAGCGTTGCCTGGTGGATCCCTGACCTCAAATTTAATGAAGTTCCTTCTCAGAGAGTGTAAGTTCTGTTTACTTTAGTTTTTTTACTGTTTTACTTTGTGGAGGTTGGCTTTTTTCTTCCTTAATCACTTCATGAGGGGCTATAAAGTTCTTCCCCTTACTTGTTGTGGCTTAAAGGCTGTCTGATGCCTGTTAAAGCACTTTTCTCAGGTATTTGGGGGAAAAAATACACAAAGATACTTGGGCAGGAAGGAAAGAACAGGCAGTTGTTGTAGGAGCCAAGGCTTTATGGAATTCCAATAATTAGGTTCTATAGCTAGAAAGTTCACTTAAACTTGTGTGAAGTTGCCAGCTGAACAACTACTGTTGTTACAAATTAGATGCATTTAGTTCTGTGTGACTTCTGGTTGACTTATAACCTCCTCTAGACAATTTGATTCCAGTGGTGCAGCAGAGCAGGAAATACTTGTGGATATTTTATTTGGTCGTTTTGACTAGTTAGAGCTCTTAATCTAGTTTCAAACTGGCTTAAAAGATTTTGTCTGTGAAGTAGCTAAGATGATTTATCCAGATGAAGCATCTTCCTGGCAGAGCTGCTGCTCCAGTGTGTTTTCAGGAAAACCTCATTTTGTTCTCTAAAATGTGGAAGTATGCAAGAAGTGAATTACCAGTTTTTCCATGAGTAACTTTCCATGGTTAATGGTACATACTCATTTCATGATGGATTTACCTTATTGTTAGGATATCTCATGTAAATAACTTAACTCATGGACTTCCCAAATGACTTTCTTGTATTGTTTTGTTTGACTTAAATGCCTCTTCCTCACCTGAACAGCAGCAGGTGGGGTGTGATTCCTGAGCCTGACCAGCTGCAGAGGGAGGAGCCGGCAGGCTTTCCTGCCTGGCCTTGCTGCCAGCAGGCACTTTCACCCAGCTGTGTGCGTGTGGAAACGAGCCACTGATAAGGGAACAAGCTTCACTCATAAATGTCTGTATTTCCTTCTGTTTTTGAACATACATTAGTATTATAAATATATTGTTATTTTGAAACGACAACATTCCCTATGTATTGTTGCTTCAGCAAAAGAGAGTGTGAAGAGGTAAAATACCATTTCAACTTGTTAAGTAATTTCCGTTTCTGACTTTTCAGCTCCTTAGAAAATCTAGTCCCAAATGTATTTACCAAAATATGGGTTCTTTTGTACTTTGCAAATAAAGGAATTGATTGGAATCAATCATGTGAAGAAAAATGAGGGGAGGGTGTGCTGTTTGGCTAAATGGCTCCTAAATGTTTTCTTGCCTCTAACAGGATAGTAAAATATCAAGGTAATTATTGTAAGTTATTGATTAGGGTCATGGACATTGGTAATCGCTGTTATCCTTCTGTATCATGCTAGGAGAAAATACGTATGTGAAAAGCTTACTGTGAGTTAACAAGTTGTAACATGTTTTTCTCTACCTTGTCCATAGACGCTCCTGTGTCTCTACTTTCCTTTTCCTTTTTCCTGTTTAGTCTTTACTCTTAGGTTTCCCGTTTTTCTCAAGCTGATCTTTGAGTTAGACCCTCCCATCCCTGCTAGTTGCCCATGTTTTCTTTCCCCTTTTCTCTGAAGGGATCTGCAGCTTTACTCCTTGCAACTACTTCTCTTGTTCTAGATGCTTTCTGATGAGATTGGATTTCAGATGGTGTTAACTCAGTAGTCCTTTCTCTTTTTTTTTTTTTGTATGAATGGCTGCTGGACCCTCTTTTCCCCAGCCCTTGAAAAGAGAGCCCAAAAGATCTAAACTAGGGATTTCTAGGTGCAGATCAGAGATGAGGTCTATCTCCTGCCAGCTTCCACGCTATTCCCACTTCCTGTGCTGCTGCAGCTCCCGAGGAATCCTGCCGAGCTGCTCCCTCCCGTGTAGTCAGTGTGTCATAGCTGACATTCGGGTATGGGCAGAATATCGAAACGCAAATGATACGGGTATAATGGTGAGATAGTGTTGTGCTTGTGAAAAGTACTGGGAATGTGAATGTTGTGGTTGATGTATGTGTGATGTGAAAAGAGATCGTGAAGAAAACACCTGAAACAGGGTAATTGAAAATAAAACTCATCTTTCCGCTTTTACTGTGGGATGAGTCCAGATGTTTTTAACCTACTTTTGATCCAAAAATAGTAATCTGTAAAATGTGGTTTGGTTTATTAGTGGAAGCAAAGTTCAAAGTAGTAATGTCAAATTACTTGCAAGTCATATGTAGCATTTACTGGCTGTTAGTGGCAGCCAAAAATCACCAGTGAAGCCAAATCCACTCTGTATGTATGTAAAGGAACATGGATTTTGGAGGAGGATGTGCACGGCCCCAGTCCATGGCCAAGGGAAAGGTGTCAGACTCTGCATGCTCTCCAGGGTTGGTGGAGCACAGTGCCACATTCTGTGATTGCATTACCCGTGATAGGCTGGTACAGGGACTTTGTCTGTAGAGTTTTTATTGGTATTTCCAGTTCTCCCACCGTCTGTGCTCCCACACACGACCTGCTGGTTAAGGACTGAGCACTGCGCTGGGATTTACATTGCCTAAGGCTGAAATACTTCCATTGTTTCATATGTATCAGCACAAAAATGTAGAATTTCCATTACCATACAGTTTTAAATTTAGAGTGGAAAAATACAGACTATAAACTGGAATAGGACTGACTGGTTGACTTTCACTGTTTTAAAATGGGGTGAAGTGAAACAAGTAAAAAGTGAGAAGAATATGAGAGCTTTAGTATTTCTGAAGTGTTAGAGACAAGGATAAATGACTTGTTCTTACTTGATAACAATTGTAATTAGTTTTCCAATATTTGAGCTGCAGTTTCAATAAATTGTGGTTTAGTATTTTAGGCTCTATGTTTCTTTTTGGGTTTCCAAATCATAAGGAGAAATTATCAACCATGTGAGAAATTCTCAGTCTTGCTTTTCCCTAAGATAAGTGGCTGAGTCACTAAAGCAATTTGTTTCCCCATATCTCTTCAAGCGGACTGAGTTGATTTGAGATTGCCCGATTGTTGTAAATGTGGATGGAGGACAACCACGCAGTGGGTGTAGCTCTGAGGTCACTGTCTATGAATTGGTTTTCTTATGGGACCCCATCAGCTATTACAAAAATTAACATGTTAACTACTGATTATAAAACAGCTTTACCAGAAATGTTTTTGGGTTTGTCTGTTCAGATGACACCAGGAACACCAGAATTCCAGAACCCTTCCGGAGAAGAGTTCACCATTTCTCCCCACCATGTAATCACATATTGCTGTTGAAAATGAGTGCAAAATCAGGTTTTAAGCACACCACTTTGAAAAATAATTTTCCAGTCTGTCCAATGGGGTTTTTTCAAGGGGGAAAATCATAATCCTGACTTTTTGTGTAAGTACTTGGAAAAATCCCCAAATAGTAGATCCCCTTGCAGGCTTGCTACTCATCCCTGTTGTGTTTGGGCCTGGCCTTAACGGAGAGCTTTTGCTTGAATTATAGCAGAAGTAACAGAGATAGCAATTATGTTTATTGAACATCTGCACTTTGATCACCGAATCGTTGTATTTGCATTTAAAAGATGTGTAAATATAGGTGTAAAAAGTACTTAACAGCATTCATTTGCTCTCTGTACCTCAATGTCTTCAGAATTCAGGAGTCTTTCTGAGTTCCCAGCTTTTAAAGCAGGGAACCGTTTCGTTTCCACATAAAACAGTGCTCAACATGGGGAAAAAATATTTTAACCTTTTAAAGTGCAAAAAATTTTAAAAGGTTATCTTTGAAAGACAGTTTTAAATCCTTCTATTTACAGGCTTTACCCCACATTTTACTTAAAAGTAACTAAAAAAACCTTATGTGCACTTAGCACAAATGCTGAAGAATGCTCAACCATGTTAATGCAGTCACTTGACTGCAGGAGATGTTCTTAGGAAAATCTTTAAAATCACAGTAAACAAATGGATAAAAATCATTCCAGGCTAAACAGTGTAGGCTTCTAGCAATACTTGTAATAATGCCTTGTCTGAGACACCAGTTCAGTGTGATGCTAAAAAGTAAGATCACTGACTTGACAAAGTTAGTGCTATTTCAGAAAACATTGCTAAGGGCACAAAAATTGCCAAACACAACCTTACTGGTTTTTAAGCAGATTTGGATTATTATATTATTTGATAGAGGTTCTATAGGAAACTATTTAGTGATACATTCACAGTTTGACCTTAAATGTTTTTGTAAAACCATTAAATAAGTGCCAGTCTCAATCCTAAAACGTTCTTTCTTGGATAGGTGCCTGTATTTACACAGGCCTCTCCACAAGACTCACCAAAGGGGGAAGACAGTATATAATATGAAAGATGTAAATTCTGCATGTATGTATTTGCATCCAGTATTCCAGCTCTGAGGCTCTTACTGTCAGGAAAACCTTCATACACATTTAAAAGATGCTTAAATGTATGCTATAAACATGAACAAATATAGACATCCTTCTACATTGTTTTCATGTTTATTTCCTCTGACTGCAAGTCTCTGTACATATCACAGATGCTCTTGCTGTTGTCTCAGCTGCCAAATAGCCTCTTAAGTATCATTGTTTTGCTTCTATACTCGTTGGTGTCCTTTCTGTGGGCTTTTTTAATGTTGCAAGAGGAAGGAAGAGCAGTTTAAAAAATATATATAATCTACCCCCAAAGTAACCAGTAAATTCAGAAGTGTACGTGTCTGAAGGTAATAGAGACACCTAAAAACGCTATAGCTCTCCAGTCGAAATTGTCCTTGGGTAACTATTAGTCTTGTGGCACCCTTTTTCTCAGGCAAGTTTTGTCTTTCTCTCTACCTTGTATTAGCCCCTAATAGTCTTCTGCAGAGTAACCTCAGAGCTTGTTCAGAACCCCATTAAAATAACTGATTCTCTCTGTAAAGGCTCAGAATTACATCAATATTGCTTTAATAAACTTTGAAGTTTAATGCAAATATATACAAAGTCAGAGAATAAATATTAGTATAGGAGTTTTCCATGGAGGAGTAAGTCATACTGTGTAATTGTTTTTCCATTTGCTTTAAGCCTTGCTAGTTGTCATTCTTTTCTCTGCCTCCCTTGTCTAGATTGAGTAGTTTTGCTTAAAACCAGGTTGCACAATATTCTCCAGTCTCAGACTTTGAATCTGTAACTACATGGTTAAGGAGTGTGACTCCTACTGTTTGGAATGATCTTTGGAGAAGATAGTTTATTTAATGACTTTTGCACTGTAAACTGTAGACATTCTCTGCTTTTAAAAGCAGGGAGATAGCTCAAAGTAAAGACATAGCAAATGTGGGGCACATGAAAACTCTCAGTGTGATCAGTTAAGCATGCTTTGACTGTGCAACACTTTGGTCCGTTGTAGTCGGTGGAACAACTCGCTGCGCTTGGTGTTGAATATAGATCCAAGGCATAAATGTTGACTATTTTAGAGCTTTATATCTGTAAATTGTGTTTTCATAATATGGGGTTTTTTTAAACTCTTGTATAAAAGGCTGCAATATCAAATTATTAGCAAGAAAGTCTCAAACCTCCGCTCCGGCTAATGAAGCTGTCAGTAATGTATCTTTGTAATGTTAAAATGTAAAAAATATTATGGCAGGCAGACACATCGTTGAAGGTCACTATCTCTGGCTCGAAAAGATTGCTTGGAAAGTGCAGAAAATGAAGGCATGTTAGGACAAAGCTTGCTGAAGCCTGAAGTGCTTTTGTGCCTATGAATTTTGCCTGGTAAGTATTTCTTGTACAGCAAACGCAGTACCCCTGTTAGAGAAAATGTCAGTACGAACGGAGCTTAAAGTACATTTCATTTACCCTGTAATCTGTATTGGTTCTGGCTGTGGTATCATAATTGTCATCTTGCTCCGTGGACCTGTCAGCAGGTAGGGTGCTGGTTCATGGTTCCTTACAAGTTAACCCACTTATCTTCTTAGAGTGGGAGCAAATCCCTTCCAAAGGTGGTTCTTCTAGGAGAGCTGTTCAGAAACCGGTACATCAGAAGGAATGTTGTGCTCTGGTATATAAAGTACCTGTTTTTAGCGGTTGATAGAGAGATACTGTTAGTAACAGTTGCCATGAAAAACCTCCTGTGACAGCTTTGCAGGTTTAAGGTGAGATTGCAAAGCGTTAGACCAAGATTCCTCAGCTGCACTGGAGCTTTAGTCATGGTGAGTTCTCCTGTGTTCTCTGTAATTATCGCTGTTTTTCTGCTTGTTGGAATGTGAGAAGTGTTTGATTGTTTTGCTTGTTTGTGCAGTTGCTTTCAAAAAGAGCAGTTGAATCAGGTTCCTTTCTGATTGGTATTGCCACTCAGCATCAGTATAGTATTCAGTAAATATGTTCTTTAAATACAATATTGCAAATCATACTAAATTCCATAATATTGTAAATAGCAAGAAGTGGTGCACTAAAAAAAAGCCTAGTTCTCACACACCCCCTTTTTTGTTTTTTTACAAGCCTGTAATTTTTCTTTGTAGTGCATAATGGTGATAACATTGCAGGCTTTTTTCCTACTCTGTCCTTTGCAGATTGACTTCATTGCTTATGGTTGTACATTATCTTTGTTTATCAGTGTAAATCAACAGAGCTATTCTTGAACAATGGAGATAGTAAGGGACAGACCTTTTGAAGCCAAATTTGCAGGCTGAGAAACAGTGTTGTATAGAAACATGTTGAAAAAGATAACTGGCACGGGTTATCAGGGGGTTCTGCTCAACCCCCTATAGAGGAGATTATGTATTTTCTAAAAAATTCCTATGCAACTGTCAGGGCACTTGATGGAAAGTTCATGCATACACTAATAATTCATAGGGGAAATAACAGTAAACAGATGAAATGCCGAAACAACAGCATTTACATAGAAATGGGAATTACATTTCTTAAGATTTCAAATGTTACATAATTGTTTTGGGTTTTTTTCCTAGAGTTGAGTACCTGCAATTTTTTTTACTTATTAAGTCACGGTCTCTCTTCATAGAAAGCCGACTCGGGTGCCTACATATACAAGTTAAACATTCAAACAAAATGAAATCTGTAGAAGGCAGAAGGAAATATGAATCCATATAATGAATAATACTGTCTTCACTGGCAAGCACTGCTTACTGAGAGGGGGTTATAAGTTCATCCAGTAGTCCTTGAAATTTATTGTAGGGATAACACACTGAATTATTTTTTTTTTTTATTGTACTGGCTAAGAGAGTTGGTTTACTTTTTCCATCAGATAACAATCACCATAAAAAGGTTGAAAATATATTGGAAAAATAAGAAGCCAGGGTTGGTTCATAGCTGCAGTGTTTGTGCTCGATGCAAATAGCTGAGCTGTGGATAAAAAAATGTGTATTGAATAAACGAAATTGAAAATCACTATCAGTTTCTAAAAAGATGTATTCTCTGCTTTTCCAAAAAACATAGTGTTGTTATTGTTATAGTATGTAGAGGAACATTCATCAGCACAGTCTTGTATCAAAGTCAGTCTCTCTCTACCAGATGGATATAGCTTCTTGGACTTACTTCGCTTGGAATAAGCGAAAGGCTTGTCCATTCAAACTTGTTTTTCAGGTGATATGGGAGCAGTTTTGATTATATTTTAAAAGCTTTCTTTCTTTCCTTTTTTGAGCACGAGGTAATAGAGGGCTTTCTCCTGCCAGTTTAGGAAATGTCTGTAACTTTGGTATTTTAAATCTGTAGATCCCAGCTACTTTTATTAGTTGATTTTGCCACATGGTTCAAGGTTTCTTTTCCATCACTCTTTTTGCATGAGCTCTCCCAGAAGCTTCAGGGGTAATTTTTCTGCAGGGAAGATAAATGTACATTAGATGTATGTATATGCACTGGATGATGCACAGTAAATTTTTGCTCTGCCTGCATAATCTGCCTAAGAGTTCTGAAAAATTAAATTATTTCCAGTGGATGGTTAAAAGCCTGGGCAACTCCTGTATCCTTCTAATCAGTATGGGACTTGTCTCACAGGTGCTTTTGCAGTTGTCAATCTGTGCCTCTACCAGTTTTTCTTGAATATGCTTGGTTTTTGCTTGGCAGTGGTTTGATGATCTAGTTTAGAAGGGAGAGCTGTCACACCATAGAGAAGAAACTGTGTTCATTAGTTTGAGAGATGAACTAAATCTCAGTTTATATTCTGAGAGCTTCAAAAGTACAAGGGGAATGGACAATTGTATCTTCGCAAGGTGCCTTTCTCCGGCTAATAAGGAACATGCTCTATACATCACATTAACTCATCACTTTCATATCGTTGGGCATACATGACGGTGTCATTTAAAACCAGAAAATATGCAGAGAGCACAAGGAATCTGACTCTTGAAATTAATTGAGCGGTACCTGAAAAAATCAGAAATCTAGCTTTTGGTGTAAGGGGAAAAAAAAAATATTAGTTCACTGACTTTATTTTTTCCATGAGAGAAAAAAGTGAAGACTTCTTATTATTAAGATAACTATCTTCATAAAAGCTGCTTAGCTAACTGGTGCAACCCTAACATGTCTGCACTGTTTCATGGGTATGCGAAGAGCTGTGATAAGCATTTCCTTTTGGAAAAACTGGGCACAATGTGAAAATAGAGGGAAGATAATCTTTCCTGCCTCTTTAAGATGTGTTGGAAGAAATGTGTCTTTTCGAATGGTTTTTTGCATGTTTTTCAGATGAGCAACTCTTGAGCTCTGTGCTTTTTATTACATAATATTTATGTTTTTAAAGTTCTAAGTATGACCTCAGGTTTTTATTTTGGTTTTAGTGAAGTATTTACTGCTTGTAGCCCTGTAAAACCTGAGTGTTTCCTGTCTTCTAGGTCTGTAAGACCTGTAGACCCCACAGTTCATACAGGAGGCTTAAATGTGCAGTCTTTTGAGTAGAAAATTTTTTCTTTAGTAATTTTAGAATTCAAAATCATTGGCATTTGCTCTGTATAAAACTATAACTTTCTGAGAAAACATTGGCACAAACTGTGGAAGCTGTTAGTTTTTGGAACTTTTGTTCAAATTAGCAATTTTCTCTGCTTTATTTTTTTTTGCTTTGGGGGCTGAAGGGCCTGCGTTGGAATCTGGCAGAAAGATGATGAGTTAGAAAAGAGAATATGCCTTTTGGGGGGAGGTGGAATAGTCCTTGAACTGAAGAAACAATTTTAGGAGTTGTGGCTTATTTTGTTGTTTGGCTCGGCATGCTAGTCAGTTCTGGCACTTCTGTGCACCAAGTTCTGCTAATTCATATCTTACATGTATGCATATATTTGTAGTTTTATAGAAAACAGTTGTTAACAGATCCATTTTAGTATTTGTGAAAGTTAAGGTATTTAATCTCTATTGATAGCTTAAGAGGACTGTCTGATGGTAAATATCTTTGGCCATGAAGATTTTGGACAGATGTGATCATTCTGCACTGCCTTGCTCTGAAATCCAGAGGTTAAGAAAATATTAGTATCTCAAAATCGTGTTGTAGTGTCATTTGGAAGAAATAGAATCTGCAGACTTTCAGAGGAGACTTTTTTTTTATTCTTTTCATGCTGAGAACTGTGTATCTGAGCTCAAATTTGTCTGGACGTGTATATGTATCTTACAGACATATTTGTGTTGAAGCAGCTATTAATGCTGGTTTAGGAAGTAGTGTTAAATCTCCAGTTTTATCTCAGTAAGAGTTAATCTTTCATCTGCAAAGTAGTGAGTGCAGTGGAAGGTAACAGTGATTTAAAAACATCTCATAGCAGCATGTGAACCTGGTGCTTCACTGTCTGGGGAGCGTGACTACAGTTCCCATCTCTTTCCAGAAATTTAGTCGGACTTTGGTTTGCTAAATGTTTTTTCCTTTAAAGTGCTGGTTGAGGAAACATTTAATGAGCATCCCAGCTGTGTCTGCATTGGAAACAGGTAGGCAGTGGGGTGAAATGGCTTTTTTAAATCAAAACCCCGAACTCCATCATTCACTGATTTAACAAATAAAAGAACTAAAGGCTTTGCTGAAGTCAATTATTCCAGTGTTTAAAGAGGACCCAGAACACTCTCATAGTCTTACTCGCTTTGCTAACCCAGCCTTTTGAAAACTGCTGTGGTAAATATTTACGTAGTTGCCATAATACAGTATGGGTATGTCTTTTGACCTCAGCAATTAGGCTGAGTTAGGCTACTGCTTCTAAGAGCTTGAAGTCTCTAGCTGAAATGGAAAGGATTTATGGCTTTATATCACAAAGTGTGTTTCTAGAAGCTTATTCTGCTACTGTTATATTTTGGTTTTGTAACTCTGTTGTATTGTCATCTTTCTTCTGCAACTTCTTGTCAAAGCACATGCCAGGTCATGTGTTATGGTCTGTTCAGAGCAACCCTACATTTTGCTAGTTAAATATTTCTCTCTGTGAGTTGGAAGAGCTACACTGCGTATCAGAAGCTTGCAGTCAAGCCTGCTGATGAGTACTTGTCTCATGGCTGAATACTTCAAGTTAGCATGTGATTTGGGAGTAATCTTAGGAATTAATTTCTGTATTGTTTGGCAACAGGAAAAACTTGGAAACCGGGATGATGCTTGGTTTGTTGCTTAATTTTCAATAGTTCTAATATGAAACTTCAATTTTAAGGTAGGAGAAGACCACCTAGACTAAATAGGCTTTTGGCTGCTTTCAGAATGTGAAAGATTCTGCCTTTAAACTACAAGTCAGAAACCGAATAAATACTTTTTAAGTAAGGAAGCCTTATTTTTTACAAGTTTCATTGTTGAACTCAAGATCACTTTTTCCATCATTTGTGACGAGGGATCAAACAGGCTATCTGCAAAACAGTAAAATGCATTCAAGTCTTTTGGTATTGTCAGGTCACGATTAAAGCTTGAAAGGAATGATTGGCAGAATGACATGCACCCATACTTTTTACCTCTTCTGTAAAATACACTGAAATCTGAAATAGGACATAGTGTTCTCAGCGGAATGCTGACTGTGGCAAAAACTTTGACGATGCAAACATTCTCACTCATGGAGCTGAATCAGATGGAAACAGCAGCCAAAAAGGCAAAGCAGAAATACCGTTAAGTTGTCTGAAACACTTAGTAGCAATGATATACATTAAAATAACTTGCTAAATTAATTGATGCTTTTTGTCATTTCTTTTGCATAGCACTTTTCATATGTGCGCCACAGTCCTATCTTACAGCAGGGAAATTAGACTCTGCGCTGAGGTTCTGAAGCAGGCTGGTTTGGCTAATAACTTCATTGCAGAGATTTATTTCTTAATCTGCATTGGAGATTTTGAAGTACTGGCTGTTTTTTTAGCAGGCTGATTAAGTTTTTGTTTGATTAAAGAATATAGAGAATAGGACTGCTGTAATTAGAGCTTGGTGGTAGCTTTTGGCAAGTCCTGAATTATTTGTGCAGTAGTATTGTACTGAGAGAACACGCTGTATTTTGAGGGAGGGGAAATCAGAACAATGTGCTGATTTGCTTGTGTGGGCTAGCATGACTCATTTAGAATGAACTCTTCTACAAGTTTGGGATTTTTTTAGAAAGAATTGACAGGCTAACCTTGGGTTTCAAATCAATTTAAATTATCTAGCAAGCTGTAAGTCTCCCTTCGATCCGTAAGGCCCTAGCAATTCTCCATGGTTTTGGGTCAGCAGTTTACAAATACTGCCTGGACCAATGATCTGTGAAATCAATCTTTGAGTCTTCCTGATGATGCCTTTGAACAGTTTCATTGATGGCAAAGTAGAAATGACTGTCAGGCCTCAGGATTGGATTATAAAATTTCTAAAACTTAAAATGTACAAAAGACAAAATGTTGGTTAAAAAGGCTTGGAAAGTTTCTTTGCCCTTCGAATAAGATAATTTTGGTCCTGGAATTTGGGCTGGAGGTATGCTGCAAGATACTGAGCAGGAATATTTTGGTAATGTGATGGTATTGCATAAAGCCCCGTGTCCTGGGCTGCATCAACCACAGTGTGGCCGGCAGGTTGAGGAAGGTGATTTTCCCCCTCTGCTCTGGTGAGGCCCCACCTGGAGTACTGGGTCCAGCTCAGGGGTCCCCAGGGCAGGAAAGACATGGAGCTGCTGGAGCAAGTCCAGAGGAGGCCACAAAGTTCATCAGAGGGCTGGAGCACCTCTCCTACAAGGACAGGCTGAGGGAGCTGGGGTTGTTCAGCCTGGAGAAGAGAAGGCTGCAGGGAGACCTAATCGCAGCCTTCCAGTACCTAAAGGAGACCTACAGAAAAGCTGGTGAGGGGCTGGTTATCAGGGAGTGCAGTGACAGGACAAGGGCTAATGGGCTTAAACTAAAAGAGAGGGGATTTAGACTGGTCATTAGAAATAAATTCTTTACTGTGAGGGTGGTGAGGCACTGGAACGGGTTGCGCAGAGAAGCTGGGGGTGCCCCGTCCCTGAAACTGTTTAAGGTCAGGTTGGATGAGGCTTTGGACACCCTGGTCTGTGTAGGGTGTCCCTGCCCGTGGCAGGGGGCTTGGAACTAGATGATCCTTGTGGTCCCTTCCAACCCAAACCATTCTATGATTCTACATATATCAAAGAGAGTTTGCTGGCTGGCTAGTTGCATGTTAAAAATAACATTTTGTGGATTCAGAAATACTTAGCTGCTTTTATTCTGTGAATGCATAAGATGGTTTAATTTATATACAATGCTTCCTATTTAGTGAGATGTCAGTGGTTTTACAGGTTTATGTCAAATGAAACAGCGGTTATACCTGCCACATGATCTGCTCCTCTTGTTGAAAACTTGTTTCTGACAGCTGAACTGTAATGTTTTCCTCACATCTAGTTTCTTACCTGCACTGGTAAAATACACTTTCTGTTGTTGCTTCAAGCATCTGTGAGAACTGGCTTATTGTCCCACCCTGTGCCAAGTAGTGTTTTATACTAAATAAATTTTTTCACAAAAAATTTTTTTGGGAGGAATTTCTTGCATACTGACTCCAGCTAGCGTGCTTCAGTCTGGCAGTGTATTTGGAGAAATACACCGAGAAGGGTTCCTATCTTGGATTCATCTTTTGCCCTTGTGTTTGTTTTCAACACAGCATTGCATGCTCTCTCTAAAATACCTATAAAACATCATGTGTCCTGGGTTGTAGCATTCACCTCATTGTAGGTGAAAACTTAGTGTGTTGTGGAAATCTTAGTCATGCGTATGCGTGCTGAAAAATTATGGAACCAGGTATGAAATTTGATAGTGTTGGCTTTTACTAATGACAAATCAACAGGGAGAAATCAACTGATGCTTTCTGGTCTAGGAAGGCATGTAGGGTGCCCCCCTTAAAATTCAAGCTGCATGTAAGAATAAGAACAGCTGTTTGAAATGTCACAGCAGTCTGGGAACCGGCCATACAAGGAGCACTCGCCTTACAAAGATAGGTCTGTCTGATTCATGTGTTGCATGTGTGTTAAAGTTCATGGGGCTCTTTGTCTGGATGTTAGCTACGCGGGTGTTTAATCTTTGAGGTGTTTGAAAGCTTCTCTAGATATTATTAGAGTGGTAGAAAGGAAGTGGAAAAGAGGGAAAACAGACTGACTGAGTTATTTCAGCAGTTCTTTGCCAAATCACATTTTGGGATTCATTTCTATTTTAAATACTACAGTGACTGCCAAAGCTGGCAAACTGTGATCCCCTTCGGAAGGGGGAGGAGACTTCGTTACTTCTCAGCGGAGGAGGGACATCATTTTCCTGTTGCTTTGTTTTTCCTTTTGCAGTGAACAAAGAAATTCTGGGGGAGAAAAGTAGCCATTTTTCAAAGCTTTTCCAGAAATTTTATAAAACAATGGGCTTGATTTATGCTTTGAATGTGATTTCCTGTCTTCTCTTGCATCGTTTGCATACCTTTAAAAATAGTTTGGTTTAACTTTATTTTATAGGAATGTGTCCTTTCCTCAACTGTACCAGTCTGGGTATTGTTTCCTTCATTATTTCCAAGTGCATATAAGCAAGAAGCAATCAAATTTAATCACCAAACAACTGGCCAGGTTTGTAAAAAGGAAAGCTGATTAGTCACCAGAAACCTAGGCTGCACATAGAAAATATGTATGCTTAAATAACTAAAGCCTACAGTTTAGGAAGGTAAGATGGCTGAACAGCAAAAAGGGGGAAAAAATCCAACAACTGAGAGCCAAATATCTGGGTTTTCTTCCTGGCTTTGTCATGCCTCACTTGTAGCCTTGGAAACTGAGACAAAGAGGTTAAGAAACTTGCTCATTCTTAAAATGGAGATAAGATACAATGTCTTATTTTAGTCTCACTTATTCCTCTGCAAAGTGCTGTAAGTGTGTTGGGTTTTTTTAATAGTATAGTCTATATGATGAGCTTTTTTATTTAGGACTTGAGACAATGAACCCATGTTTAGCTGTTACTGTGCCTAGCTGTTAGACTGATCCTTTGCTTTAATCTGTCAGTCTTTCCAGGTCATTTCATCATCTCTTCTGTCAGGAGGGCGTTGGGTGTGTTGGTCAAACTAGACAATTCTCATTCAGCAGGATGCAAAGTATTTCAGTACATAAGCATGCTGACAAGTCAGAGTACAGAGGAGGTCATTGGCCGTATGCTTTTCAAACAGGCTGTCGTTTTTCTCAAGGAGTATAAACCAGGAATTCAAGATTATGGGATTAAAACATTGGAAAATGTTCTTGGCAAATTGATCAACTGTGAAATAGTTGTGAACTCTTATTTTTTTTATAAATCTGAAGGTGACACTTTCAAGTTTAGTTAAGTTCTGTGCTCAAGCCTCTTGTTTTATTAGGCTCTGTGGTTGTTCGTGTGCTGCTTATATTAATGCAGCTCATTTGTAGGCAATGCAGACGCTTTTAGAAGTTGTAAGATTGTGGAGACATTTAATGGCTAAGGATAAATGGCACAGCTGTGGACACTATTTATACTTTCGTATAGGGAAAAGAGTCTGTATCACGCAATAAGCATAGCTCAGTGTTGTGAGTTTTTTCATGTTTTTTTTCAATCTGGGTGAGGACTTGACAGCTTTTAGTTTTAAAAGACAAATTAAAAAGTGCTAGCATGTCCATAACCTAAGAAGGAAAGGATCGTGCGTTACCCATTAAGAAAATTGGAGAACACTGTATATTTAAGAAAGGAGAGAAAAGGTAGGTGGGCTGACGTGTTTAAAAATGTTAGGAATTCTAGAAACCCTGCATAAGATTTCTGGCCTGAGAGGAGTATTTCTTAAATAATAATTAAAAAAAAAAATAGTCAGGACTTGCTAGAAGGCAAAGTGAAGAGTGTTGGATGAGTGAACTCATCCAACAAGTTAGTTTACAGGTTAAGGATCTGAAACCCCTGCAAAGCATACAGCTGTTCCAGAAGGGAAAAGTGTTCAAGCCCACAAATTTCTATAAGAGAGCAATTTAAAGCAATTTCCAACTTTCTAAAATCTGTAAGAAAAAATAATTATAATTTTAATAATTTTATTTCAACCAAAGGACCCAGAAAGGGAACAGGTTGTTTTATCTTTGTAGATGTGTTAATGATGGGAATCTTTTAGAATTCAACTCGAAAGGACAAAAGGACAAACACAATTATAGGATGTGTAAAATGGAAATTAGGCACTGAGACAGAAACTGAATTGCTTCAAAGATGAGAGGCTAGGATAAATTAAGAACTACCAGATACCATCTTTGAAATACTGGAATCTAGGATCTTTGACAATTACTTTGAAAAAGTTCCCTGAGAGAAACCATAGGATATTGCAGACGCTATATAGTTCTGTGGTCCTAATTTTGTACATAGATTGTGGATAATTTCAAGTTGGCCGTCTTTCATATCTGAAAAATTCCACAAAATTACTTTGTTATTTGAAATACCACTGAATGCTTTTACATCCTCCAGAGGTTCAATTGCAACACTGTAGTTTGTTCCCTTTTCTCCTTTAATGCTCAAAAATCCACGAGCTTGTTCTGTCTCAGATTGCTCTCTTATGGAAACCAGGGGATAGGTTTAGTGGGTGAATTATGAAGTAATTTGATCAAGGGCTCAGAAGATATGATCTTTGCACTCTTTTCTTCCCTTGTAATGTCAACACTGTGGTTTAAGAAGAAAAAAAAAAAAAGAATAAAAATGCGTGTATGCTCTGAAATTCCAACTTTGGCTCCGACTTGTCCTAAGCTGTTACCACTTTGTTGGGGTTGATCTGATACGGGTTACTATTTGACAGCTCTTGTCCCTCTAAGAAACTAATTTTGAAATTATATGTTACAAAACTTTGATCAAGAGATAAAGCTTGAACTAATGAGATTAATAACACATCAAAGAGAAAATGGGATGGGGCAAAGCTGAGAGCCTGGAGCTCTGATGTGTTCCCAAAATCTTTCTTGTGGATGACTGTTGCTGACCATTCTGTGTGTCTCATCACCACTACTATTTCTAAAAATGAGTCCATTTACTACCAAAAAATAAAATTCAGTTAATATTTTTCAGAATATTTAATGCATTTATACTTTTATTTTTGGTTCAGTTCTTACACCTGCCAGCTACATTCCCTCAACTTGGTTCTGCTCACTGTTGGTGCAGACCGATGGATTCTTTCAAGATAAAGTTGGACCCCATGACGGGGATATTGTCCCTTACGTGTCAGTCATCCCTCAACTACAGGATCCTCCTGCCCCTGCATCCCAGATGCAGAACGGAGCTGCAATACCTCTTAGTTGATTTCAGTACAGAGTGAAGCAGATTAGTGTACATCGCTGTTAGGGATTTAAACATCTTAAACCTAACTTGATTTACTTGGCACTGAAATGACCTTACACAGTCATTTACCATATTGTCACTGGATGACAGCTTGATAAATCACTCCATCTGATGAGCGAGTTTTTACTTCTTGGTTGATACCTCCAGCCCACTCTTGAATGATATATTTTTTCCATTGTTCAAATGACTGGTAATGTGAGAAAACAATATGTGAATGCTGTAGGAAAATCTATCAACACGCTTCTTTAAGATAAAATTTGTTTAGGCTGAGTGAACAGCAACTGGCTGTGCCTCCTCTGTTTGACAGTATACCTGTACTGCATAAACCCCAAAAATGTACTTCTGTGGGAGGGTTCTACAGTTGGTTGTTTTGAGAATAGTCGCTCCAGTATGTTGCCATCATTTGAATGAGACTTCTTAAGAGATACTCCTCCTAAACATTTAGATGGGTTTCTACATGTATGTCTGTTTCATTGCATATTTAGGTTTTTTTCCACTTTGTGCATTTTAGTCCAAGAATGTGCATTGAAGGAGATCATGGAAGATTGCTCGCTGGCTCAGCAGCCTGATGGGGCCCTGCTGTGGAAAACCTGCATCTTTTAGATTCTTTTTAAATTGCACAGTGTTAAGTGATTTGTGATTCCAGTGTGAAAAGCCTTACTGCTACCTTAGACTTCTTGAAAGTGAGACACCCTAATGTTTTTCTTATTGCTGCCATGTTAGAGAACCACTGTATGAACTGTGCTGCAAATTTAGCTCAAAAGTTAACGGCAACAGCTATTTAAGCTTTACTGTCCTTCGGACCTTTGCGTAGAGGCGCTGCACCAGGTCTTAGTGCAGCAGCAGTCTGCTTCTGAGTCCTGGGATGATAGGAGAGATAGGATTCATAAACGGCACAGTACAAACTAATTAAGTGTTCTTTAAATGTCTCTTATTATACAGATTGTTAGAATTACCCTGGTGACTATGTACATCAATAGGATAATCCAGCTGTAGTTGGGAAGCTCTCTGTGTTACCTCATTGCAGTTTGAGTGGCTCTGGCATGTAGAAACTTCTGGCGATGAGCTCATCAGTGTTTCTTGATTTACTTGCTCAGAAGTGATAAATGTTGTTACTTGTTTGAGACTTCTAGGTTTTTAAAACAGCCGTATTTATTGAATGTGTAGAAGATTGCTTGCTTTCTGAAAAGACTGTAATATGAAGTGTGTAACACTTTGCGAAGTGACAGAATTTAACAAAACTTGGAACTTAGTACCAAAGGAAGGGTTATCACCTTGTATTTTACTGGTTTCCCAACAGTAATGAAATTGTGTGCGATGTAGCACTAGTTAAATGCAGACTGCAGTGTTTCAGATGCAACAGTAGTCTGGGCAGTCTGGCTTTTACATTCCAAAAAACTCTTTGTCAAAGGAACAAAACGTTTTGCCATTGACTTTATATAGGCTTGGCTTGTAATGATACCTGATCAATCTCTGTGAAGACAAAATAACTTAAATAGATGTAGGGGGGGAAATAAGTTCTTCATAAGAGTATTTATTTTGCGAGTCAGTTTATTAAGTTAAGGAAAACAGAATTCTAGTTCTGAAGAGGTTTTTTAGTAGGCATTTTTAAAGGAGTTTGGATCAAGGAAGGATAGCACTAGTGATATAAAAGTGTAATTAGATATCTATGATGCTGTAAAAATCATAATTTCCATGTGCTTACACAAAGCCAAGCGTATTTTTTTGCATTCCTCTTGTGTATTTCTATTCTGAGATTTGGGGTGAGGGATAAATGAATGTCTCATATGAGCCCAAGCTCTTAAACCCTGTTTTGCCCACTTCCTGTTGTGCAATCAGTTTTCCCAGGAGTTTATCAATCGCAGTGGAGTGATGTATATTTACTCCCCGAACCTGGGTTAACCAGAGCTCTTTGGGCCATTTTATGATTCCCTTTTGGAAGGTATCTGTAGCATGATAATGTATAATCCATCAGTATTCTGTGGAGTCTATTATCCAAGGTAGAAGGGACTGCAAGAATCATTTTGAGGAGCACATCATGTGGAGGAAACGTACTTTTCTCTAGAAGGATTGTGTGGGAGTTTAATACCATCTCAACTTGATGACTTTTGTAGGGATAAATGTTAAAGCTTCAAATGTTATCTGAAGCAACAGGATCTATACTTGTATTAATATAGGAATATTTGGCTTTAAGCAGCCAGACTAACTAAATCTAGATTAGAAACCAAGTCCTTCTACAGTGCTTGAAAATCCTAATGTACTGATGTTTTGGGATACTGTGGTGGCTTTCACCTGAGAATGAAAACCCTCTCTGAAGTCCAACCAGCCTTTTAACATGTGTTTAAAAGAAATAAATTATTTTAGGACTTACGAACAGATTAAGACGACCTTGAGTGTGCTGTAGTGTGGAGACTCCTACAGTTGCCATAAAGATTGATGTTGCAAGATTGCAGTAAAACTTTCTTACTGCCTTGATGCTGAGCCCCTACAAGCAGACATGAAATCAAAGAGAATGAGGGGGAGGAGGGTTGTTTTTGAAATGCAGCTGTTGCTAGTGAGGTTCTTGGTTGCCATCAGAAAGGTAATTTCACTTGATGGCTACAATAAGCTACAGATTCAGACATACCAAAATGTTGCATTAAAATACCGTACCATCAAGTCCTGCGCACCTCTCCTCTTTTATCCCAAGTTCCTGTTTAGCTATTCAAAGCATCAGAAGAAAGAAAAGGGGTCCTTTCAAGGTTATAGCTCGTCATGCTAGGATAATGCAATTTAGAAGAGCATAAACACAACAAATCAAAATCTGTGAAATGATGCATGGATTCACGCTTCTGTAGTTTTGAAAAAGTACATATATAGATTTCCATTCTTCCATTCCGAAGAGCCCTTGAAGTATGTCAGGTATTTATAGCTTTGGATGTCTCACTTGTACATGCGGGAGTTAATGACTCACACCTTTTCCAAACAATTTAAGTGCTTCCTGAATAGTGGAGAAAACATTCCTTCCTCTGCTCAAGTACTGATTCACATTCTGATTCACACTTGTTTGTTGTCATGTGGCAAACACCATTTGGCATGTTTACTCCTAGGTCTTAATTACCCTGCAGCAGTATTTTTTTTTATAGATCTTATTTCCTTTCCTTCTCTCAGCTGCAACATGCAACAGCACCTAAATTAATCCAAAAATAATAACCTCATTCTTCCTTCCATCTTCCTCCTCTCCCCAGCAGCATGCTTCTGGTTCTTCCCCTGTCACTAGCACCTGTCAGCCCTCCACTGAACTTGATTCAGCTTGTTAAAGCAAGAGAAGATCCGTCCAGTGCAGAAAGATGGTTTGAACAATAGGTTTGCAGTTCAAATTAGTTCAGTGAGGAGGCTCATAAACGTTGGAACCAGCACAAAGGTGGAAGTCAGACTGGCACTAGAAGTGTGGTAAGGGGTAGGGACCTATGCAATATCCCTGTCAATAACAATAAGTTGTTAATTCTGCTCAACCGTAACTTTTGTTAAAGACTTACATTGCTTTTGGTCCCTGGAAGAGCTTATCTGAGTCAAATGAACATAGGACTGAAGCATGTGAGAAGGTAATTGAAGACACTCCAGGGCCAGAAGAGAAGGCAATGGCACTATTGGCTCTGGCTGTCGCTAGCCGTGTAATCCTTTAATTGTTACTTGAATCCACACCCTCAGTGTCTGGGTAATGTTTTGTCAGAGGTATGGCATAGCCATCTGAAAAGGCTGCCCTCCTCCTCCTGCCCCCCCTTGGTTTTGTGCTATGCCAGCACATGTGCTGGTACAGCTGTGTCAAGAAATGGATCCTAGAAAAACTGGGAATGGGATGAGTGATGCTTGTCTAGCTGAGTTGTTGCTTACCCAAATCGGTTCAACCCATGGTCAGGCAGAAGGTTGTCAGCATCTCCTATAATTATAATGTGTTGTTACATGTTGATTTCCTCAGCCATCTTGCTGTCTCCATCTGCTTATCACAATTTCTTGCCTCCTCATTTGTGCTGAAAACAGATTTATAGAACTGCACTTTAAAGCAGGTCGTGGAAATGTTACGGGCTTAGTACCTGAGATGGGCAGTCAGGGGTAGGGATGGAATCAGTTCAGAGGGTGCAAACACCCTTAGAGCTTCTCCTCACAACAGCTTGTGTCAGTGGGCACAAGGGAGCAGCAAATCTGCAGAGCGGTGGCAGCAGGATTTGGGAAAGCTCGGTGGGGAGATGACAATGTTCTAAATTGAGTTTGTCACAAAAGAAAATACTATTTACCCATACTCTCAGATCATTTGTATACATTTCTGATGCTTTATTTTAATTAAAAAGTTGGAGACATAGTAATTCATTGTGTAAAAATGCAATGAAACATTTAGAGGCTTGAACGTAGCATTGTGACAAAATCTAGGATGTGGTTAAAATCAAGTTGTTTTCAGGACTTTGGGCTTAGTGAAGCAGCATGCTTTGAATTTTAAAAGTCCCGTGCACTGTGAATGTTATCTGTCCTTTGCTGAAGAATTCCTAGCGCTATAGATCATATCTCTCCAAGATGGTCGACTTTGCATGGGTTTTGTTACTCAATCAGTCTTCATTCTGTTCATTCCTCTGCCCTTTATTTAGGCGTCTTCCTGTTTTTTCCTCCTCTTTCTTGAATGCAGTTATTTCCCTGGATGTTGCTCTTCTGTTGAAATACACGAGTGGAGCTTACTCATTTTTTTTCTCACTCCCAAACAACAGACACTTGTTTCCCCTTTTGGTAATTTTTATTGTTGACCAGTTGCAACTTGATGTCTTATTTCTGCTTTGTGAATTGCACAAGTTAAATAATTTAGATTTTAACATGCAATTAATACTATAGACAGTTTTGCAAAACATCTAGCAAAAACACTGGTAGGAAACTAGCAATCTTCCTCTGCCCAAAATAAACTGATATACAAACCCAAAATTTCCCCACCGCATCCTGCACAAATGTCTATCTTCATACACAAATAAAATATTTGAAATATTATGAGATTCCTGTGGGTTCCTTAAATGAAATGACCTTCTCTTGCTATCCCAGGTTTTTAAAAAATAATAATTGAAAACCCAAAACGCTTCCCTGAACGGGTCTAACTAGACCACACAGATTGCAGTATGCACATTATAAGGACAGTGAAGGGTTGTCCTGTAATAGAGCTTATTAGAGAAATCTGGACAGAAGCCATCTATAGACTAGATGGATTAGGAGCATGACAACTGGAAGCTGTTTCTTTCTGTCATCCTTCTCTACAGCATTTGAAAAAGAAATTGAACTAATATCCCTCATACCTCAAAGCTGTGCCTTAAGGGACCTATTATGTTCTCTACTCTCTTTGCACAGAGGCTAAATTTATTTTATAATCAAGTGTTGTTAATGCAAGAAAAAACATCTGCTCTTTAATGCTGGAAAACATGAGCAGAATTTGTCTTCTGAGTATATTGCAAGTGGTGTTAAGTTCTGGGAAAATAATTCTTGTTTAGGTTTTTGGGGTTTAAAATAACGCTCCCCGCTATTCAAAATTTTAGGAGTTTCGTCTTCATGGAATTAGGTATATACAGAAGAGACTTGTTTGTTTGTTATAAACTGAGAAAAGTGCTTGTTGGAGTACCTCCTCACTTGTGCTCTTATACTGCATATAAACAAAGGTGGAACTTGTCAAACTATAATCCCTATCTTCAAAACTGGTCTGTCTTCCTCCTAGGCTGCATTGTCCTTCAGATAATTTTGATGTCTTCGTAGTGTTTGGAATGGTTCGTTTTTCACAAGTGAGGTTGTAACTTGTTGCAGTTGATGGTTAGTCGTGCTGGTTTTGCATTATTAATGAAAATCAGAATAAAAAGTCAGTCTGCTTACCATCAGGTTCTCATAGCAGGAGTATTGTCTCACAAACGTTTTGGCAGGATTATTTAGTGATTTCATTCTGATGGGCCAAATATATTCACTACATATTAACAAATAAATTTGGCTATGACAGTAAATATTTATTGACATAATGCATTGCAGCAGCTGTTGTATTTCGATAACTTTCAATTCTTTTTCTTTCCTCCTTGGGTTGTTATGTATGTAAAAAATAGAAGCGGTCTGTCCTATGTCTGTATATTGATAATGTTACCACCTCCCTCCAGGTGCTAAATTAGGTGTCATTCTCCCACAGCTTAAATAATATGGGATGTGGACTTAGTGAATTTGTTATCTTACTGACTCAGTCCAAATCCAGAGCCACATAAAAAATATCCAACCTGAAATTTTGTCTCTTGTAATGACTTTTGTGAGAGTCTAAGGAAAAAGGTACAAAATTTCTCCCCAAAATAGTTTCTCTAGGTACTAACTGCTGATTTTTGGATTGTGTTCAGAGAATACTCAAATCTGAGCTTCAAAACCAGAAGCTGTGTATTCAAGAAACAAAGCTGTTGCCCAGGGAAGAGAATTTCTTCCATTTTTCTTTTCAGGATGAAAAGACACGAAGTGACCAATTTAAAACAGTATGAGACTTCTTTTTCCTGTGACTTTTACACAGGAAAGGGGAAGGATTAATGAGGTGATTCTGTAAGAATTTATTGAATGTGTGATCTGTAAATAAAACAATTATTCTTCTATAAATTGGTATGTTCTAAATAAACTGGGGTGATTCAAAACATACCCCAACTTTTTGCAAAAGGTTGGAATAATTCTTGCAAAAATCTTATCCTTGGACCAAGCTGCCTAATGAACTTGATTGTGTTCAATATCCACATGCCAAGTGTAAATAAATATTTTATAGCTGTGGATCAGTTATCCAATAGATTACACAGTAATGGGTCTGGTATCTGTTCAGATGGAGCTTTTATGATGTTGATTATCCTTTTGGGATTTAGAGGGAAATGGAAGTGCTCAAGGTCACTGGGAAAGTTTAAGTGTTAGGGTGGAAAGATAAGACTTGAGGTGGAAATACAATACTATTTGTTCATGTTTGGAAAAAGTGGATAGAAGTTTTTGCAGTGAAAAATGTCAGGTTTATGACAAATTATTCACAAAAGGGCATTAGTTTGCTTGAGCTACTATACCCTTTTTTTTCCCCCGAAAAGAGAGTTGTATATTTTGCTGAACATGTTTAACTTTAGCGTGGTGGTATTTCTTGGCATAAGCACAAAACTGGAAAATGCTGTAGAATATGTAATTTCTTTGACAAGAAGTTTTTGCTCCTCTCAGTTTGGGACAAAAATCAAGTTCTCTGTTAAAAAAAAAATCCCAGTTTTCCATCTCTGTGAGTAGAGAGCTTAATTTCCAATACACTGTCCCTTTTGTTCCTCATTTCCCTGTTCTAGTCTGTTCTCACCGCCACTATCCCCTTCTGTCTCACCCACTGCATCCCAGGATGGCCTTTTGGTCACCCCTCCCAAGGACGAGGCAGCAGGACTGTGGCTGGGCTGGAGCTGTGTATGTAAGACAAGAACTCTGCCAAGCCTTCCTCAGCAGCACGCTACCTTGGTTCTTTCTGCCTTAACTAGCTGGTACTTTTTGCAAAAGTCACAGATTTTCAGGTGCATTTGTACTCTTAACTCTTTGTTTTTTTGGTTGGCAGTTGTTAAGGAAGGACACATAGCAACAAACTTAATTTTCTTAGAATACTGATAGGAACGTGTGATTTGTAGGAAGTTAGTGCAATGGAGTAAGTCTTGGAATATATTGAAAATGTGTTGTAATACCATGCGCAATTCAAGTTTTTAAGAATTATGGTAATTTTTGAAAGTGCTTTCTCTAAATGTGTTTATATGGTCAGAAATAACCTGCAAAAAATGTGAAATGACATGCTAGGACATTAGAGTTGCTGCTTATGTATGATATTGAAGTGGAGTAATATTAAAAGCATGAAGCTGTTTACAGGTGAACATCCCAGAGGTACCTAACAGTGGTTCAGCAGATGCAGTTTGTGATCGCATCAAGCTGATCTGAGGCAGTACTGCCAAAGAAAGGGGTGTCTTAGTGGTGTTAGCACTTGTCCAGATGTGACCAGCTGAATCAAGTTCTTAATCTGTCTGGAAATTGTCTTGTGTGGGGGATTAGTTTCCAGCCAGATTAGGAGCCACATCTATCTAGCTGATTACACAACCCACAAGTGTTTTCATCAGCTAAAGTTGGGAACACACAGCCAAAGAAGTGGAGGGGTAGTCCCATAGACCAAAAGTGCAGATTTTTATCTTCTTACACAGATCATAAATCTGCACCTTCAGAAATGTTCTGTTAACATGCTGATAGGTTCCGAAAGGCTCAGCTGCTTGTGCGCTGTTTAAAGAGGAAAAAAAAAGATCCAAAACCTTGTTGCTTTAAATGTATTTGATTATGCAGTAGGAGGTAATTTTGAAATTAAAGTTATTACTGAATAAGTTTACGTGTTTGGAAGCAGAAAACCCTGTAAACACGTTTTGTACTTTTGCAAGCTAAAAAAGGCGCTGTAGTCTGTAATACTTTGTATACTGCTGTATTCGTACTATGTAAGTTTCACCCAGTTTTTAGCTGCAGATTAAAAGCTTGATACAGATGTCAAGGCTTCTAAGATACTAGGAATTAGAGATGTCAGTATAACATGGTGAGCTGAAATATGGTGGATTAAACTGTAATTTTGTTTTCAGGGTGGTGTTTTTTTTTAAGTTATTTATACCTAAAAATCTAATCTGTCATTTTAGATTCTTCACTTCCATTTCAGATGATTTTTCAGGTTCGTTTTAGAGGAGTTATCTTAAAGAAGGCATGGAGAGGAAGGTGGTGAGGTGCTGATCATAGTGGGACCACTCCAAGAGCTATAAGACTATTTCTTAGTTTGTATATTTTCAAGATCAGCTTTTTAAGATTGCACTGGTTTCTGTTTCTCATTCCTTAAGATAGCACTGCTTAGGCTGGATTGGCACAGTATGGTTTTGGCTCTGCTGTTTCCACTACTTGGCATTTCATCTTGCCATGGCATATTCCTGTCTCAGCATTCTCTTGCTCTGCTAAATAATTGAGATTATAAAGGTATGGAGTACTTAGTCCATCAAGTGTGTTTTGGGGCAGATCAGTATGCATATTGCTGTGTGGCTGACGAAGAAAATGTTGCCACCATGGTGTTTAGGGACATTGAAAGGTTGTGTGCTTTTGTTTCTTGTTTAAGTCCTTACTTAATGTTCCTTGTGCAATGAACTTGTTCAGTTTCAATGTGTAAAACACTCGTCCTGTTGAATGTCATTCAGTGGTTTTCACTGGGGGTTACTACAAAGATGTTTTTTAACTGTTAAACCTACAACCAGTAATTAATCTTTTCTGAGTAATACTGCTTTTATTCTCCAACCCCTTTGAGAAAAGATATGTCATGGGTGTTGAGTAGATGATAAAACCGTGACACTGAATAATTTGCTTTAATGAACCTAATTGTGACATTTTGGCCACTGAAGTCCAATACATTTTTGCCCCGTAGTAGTTGCTCTTCGAGATAATGTATTTTTTTCCTTGCTTGTGATACACTTCTGGTCAAAAGTCTCCTCTGGACCATGTCCATCTACAGTCGTCTTTGCCATGAACTGCCGTCCTCCTCATCCTGCAAGTCACGCTTCCAGTAGAACATGATATCTAACACACAAACTCCAACCTGCGCTTAGGTAGGAGCTTGAACACAGTAATTACACCTTGTTTTTAGCCTCTAGTGAGCATTTTCACTAGGAATACAAGTAATGAAAGGAACTACCTAGCAGACAGATCAACACTGAGCATCTTTGATACATCAGATACTTTTTAATTTTCATATTTTACTGGAATAAGAACTTATGTTAAGGTTTAAGCATTGACAGTTTGAACACTCAGGAAAGGTATGTGGTTTCCTGCTGTCCAGAAAGGCCGAGGATGTTAGCAGTGTGCTTTTGTCTTCCTTTAAAAATACCTGTACAGGATTTCCCCATCAGCTTGCCCAAATACATATCCACAGAGAAATAAATGGCTGCTGCATGAAGTGATGAGAATTTAAACAGAACATAGCTTGTTAAAAATATCTTCTGGAGAGAGCAGTAGTGTTATGTTTCAGAAGATCTTTAGGTGGTTCGTTACTGCAGTGCTGCTGACTCTGAAAGTGCTAAGAAAATGATGTTGAATTGTGACAGCATACCCCAGCTTTAAAAGGATGTCCTGCTTTAGGGAATATTCATAGAGCTTAATAAAGTATTATTCAGCTTTAAGGTTTATTTGTGGAGATTTGAATTCAGGAAATGGCATTGTTATGCAAGAACTGGAGCAGCTAAAAGGAAAGGAGATTAATATACTAAGACTTGGAAGGGGAAGCTGGGGTTGAAGGATTTTGTTAGCTCAGGCATGATTTTCATAGAAACTTTTGTGAATTTTTCTTTTTTCTTTGGAGCAGAACAGGAATTCAAGATCAAAAAGATATTACTGATGTATATAAACTGAAAATGTTTCTAATCTTTGTGCAGAAATTTTCCGGCTTATTCAGGAGATCTGGACATGCTTGGCTCCAGGCATTTCTTTCCAGGGACTCATTAAAATGAATCCACAAGTAATATCAGATCATTTTTATTCAGCTGTGTTATTAGCAAGATAGAAAGTTGGAGTGATTAAGCCATGAAACTGTAACTGTCCCTCAGGAACACTTCAACAATTGTTCCTCAGAGCGTTTCCTATTTGATTTCAATGCTTTCTTCCACAGAGGAAAGAGGTAGCGGTAAGAAGATGAGCTTGTGTGTGTCTAAAGGCAGAAAGACTCTGGCATTTGCAGAAGAGCTTGCATTATGTTATGCTTAAAATGGAGAACTTGACACCAGATACACTTTTTGTGAAAATGGTATATATGTAATTTTATTGCTGTTTACAGTAACTGCAAATCATAAAAAATAGAAAACGGTAAAGTTTTGTAAGATTTTGTGCCATAAATTGTATCACAAAATGCAGTACAAAATTCTGGTGTAAAAGATCTAGTATCTCATGTATCACTTTCTCTCACAACAGAAAAGCGTAACATTGCAAATTTGTTAGTTTTTTACCGGGGAGAAAAATCTTTTTGAACAGAAGAATAAGTTATGAAGGAGTAAAACTGGGGGGGAGAGGGGGGAACCCACACACAAAAAAAGCGCCCTAATCTATAGCAATGAAGTAACTTTGGGCACCCAGGGAGTATGTACCTCCCCTTGTTTAAAAAAATAATGGGGGAACCCAAACACAGCGCGCACACACCAGTGTTGGAAACAAAAATATTGTCAGTAATTTACAAAGGAAATACCTAATGAAATGTTAGTGTTTAAAAATAGTGTCCAAAAGGCAATTGAAAAAGTCATTTTTATCTGTGATCTTTCTCAATGGTCTACAGGAAAGCATGGGACTCTTCAGGGATAGTTTGTTTCCTGTGTTCTCTGTGCACCTTGTAAATTAATGTGTCTGTGCTGGAAGTTTGAAGTCATTAAATGTGCATACTAAACCCTGTTTTCCACTGCAGTCGTGCTGGAAGAGGGGCTTTCTGGCATTCTTAGCTTGGCAGCTCCTGGAGGATGGCTGAAAGCACCCATGACCTCTGTAATTTATACAGCAGCATCTCAGCAACCTTTGAAATACCTGAGCTGTAAAGTTGTGCATTTTGTGTGTGGTCTGTACTCAGAATGTTCTGACCTGTTATGAATGAGAAAGTTGTTCTGAAAGTTTTAGTGTCTGACATGAGGAGAGGAGTACATGTGAAAAATACGTTTCATAATGGCACAAATCCCTTCGGAGGAATATGCTAGCTGGGAAGGTGAAATGTTAGCTACTCTGGTGCGTACTTATACTCTGCTCCATGTAAGTGTATATGGTATGTGTATTTCTTGACTACAAATAGCACAAAACAGCTGGTATATATGGCCCATTACTGTGTGTTAGGAAGTGCCTGACAGGACTGTTGTCTTCATAAAACTTCTGATTTAAAATCTTAATGGGATGTACAAATAAAAATTATTGAGGGCTGAGACCCTGAGGCAAAAAACCCCAAAACTTTGGGAAATACTAGTTTAGAAAATTCAGGATAGGGTTCGCATGCACAAATAATGAATCTTTAAAGTGTTAACACAGATCATCTCTAATGTGCAGAGAGTGGATCTTTGAAGAGAACAATCTGTGAAAAAAACAAATAGGTAAAGGCAAAGTGGTCCTAATAGCCTATTTTAGAAAGAGCATTTCTAGACAGAACCTTTGATAATTGTAATTCCAAGAAAAGCAACAGTATTTTTTTCTCATTGAAACTTCATTGCCGTTGAATAATACTTCTCGTTTTTCTACTGTTCCTCCTTTAGAAGTATGTGTTTCTTTTGGCAGGTAAATATGCTCGAAAGCTCAGGATAGTTTGGTTATTTTGGAGGAGCTGGAGCTGTTTGAGAAGATAGGAATTTCTGTTTAGAATGGAAAATTGATCCTAATGGTCTCTTTGGAGACAGAATGGTCTTTCAAAAAGTCTTACTTCTGGATATTAGAAAAGCACTTTGCTGTGGAAAAAAAAGATTTTTATGCTGAAACTGAAATGTGGTGTGAGCTGAATACGTGTCCAGATAAATTCCACTGGTTTCTGTTTTCAGTGTACTACTTTGGATTAAAAGTAACCTTAAAGCTTTCTTAGTGTTCACAAAACTAAGGTTTGTTAATGTGGCAATACTCGCTTTTCTTACAGTATTTATACTTCATCCACTGTACACCATAATGTTGTATGGTCATCTGTCCATGAGGAGTAACAGGGCGACTGTCTCGGCTAAGCAGCACTGTTAGCAGACCTGGCTCCCAGTTCCCTGAGCCTCTGACACGCTGTAAATCATCCGGAGCTGCGTGGGTGCACGGGGCACAGAAGAAGTGACATTTTGGATGAACAAATGTAAGTGTAGCTACTAGTTTAGAGACAATGAGGAATGGAGGTTAGTTAGTAACTTTTTTAATAGGAATAGTGTTTAATTAGCCAGAATTGCGTGGGTCGGGGAGTGATATTTATGGGCTGATGAGACGTTCAGTTGTGTTGGACTGACAAATTAATATATACACATTTTTATTTTGAAGCGTTGAAGTTTTTGTACATAATGAAATTGATATAACCTCATAAAAGCCAGAAGGAAAAAACTGTATTTCTGAACAGGACATCTTTTTATTTTCCTGCCATGAACATATGCTGCTAATGTTTAATCTTAAACGTGTCCCAGCACATGCACTGAAATAACAACTTTGCCACATCAGATCACTTTTCTTCTAAGCTGTTTTTCTTAACTGCCTGGAATTACTTGGTCTGAGTTTAATTAGGTTTAAGCGGATACATTCTAGTTGCCAAAAAAAAAATAAATTGAAAAGACACTACCTATTCATTTCTCTTTGTGTCCTGTTTCGAAAGAATATGCAATGCAAAACCTCAGTAAAAAATATCTGTTTACAGGAAGATAACCATTATTCTTTTGATAATCTGTATCAGTAGTGACTGTTTTAAAGAATTTATAGTTATTCCTTCCGTGTTTTATTTCATGTTTCTTCTGGTTTATAATTGCCTTTTTTCTCTATGTAGCCCCAAAATGTTATCAAATGGCCCAATCAGTTGAACACTCCTTATGTTATTAAATGCTTTAAAAGCCTTAAGTGGAAGGTAAACATTAGTGTGGTAAGAGAGAATTTTAAGAAAGAACAAGTGTCATACCCATTTAGCTTTGAAAAGGCAGTGTAGTGCTGTGGTTCACTGCTTCTAATATAAACTGATGCGGGTAAAGAGTTACTTTATAAAAAGGAAATTGTGATTAAGGGAATTGCATGTTCTTTAATTGGAGCCATTTCATAATGATCTACATTAAAACGGTGTCCTATGTCCTGTTTTTTGGAGGATTATAACAGGCATGGGCTCAAAAGTATGTCTGTGTTTTAAGCATTTTTATCCTATAGTAATTCTGCCCATTGATTTTTGTGGAAGGAAGACTTCTCTAGTTACGTGGATAAAGAAGGGAAGGTACAATAGTTCACATACAATATCTGGAAAAAATCCTTTTCCAAATCTGTGGAATTTTGAGGATACAATTAATCTAAACCTTGTGAGAAATGAGGTGGAGCACCTAAAGTTCTGTAGGTCCTGTTCCTACTCCTGCTTAACAAAGCCAGTGGAAGAACAAAGCACCTCCCTCTGTTTCCCACAGAGTATGACCGGGTGTTCCAGCCAGCTACTCTAGCATTTAGAATATCTTATTTAGGAGGACTTAAAAACAGAAGAAAGAATAAACAAGTATAGGATCAGATACAAGTAGAGATCTAACTAGATAACTTTTCTCTGTAGGCGAACCCTCATTACTTAGGAGTGCACAGCGTGAAAAGTAGTTTTATAGTAGTAAAGTGTATATTCATCGCAGGAGACACCGAGAAAACTAAGCACCTTGTATTAGGGTTATTTCTGTTGGTTTTTAGACATACACTGCAGTTCTGGCCGTGGCAAGCATTGTGGCATAATAATTCTTCTTTTCCAGATACTCTTACCAATCCCTGTGTTGCCCTTTGTAACTGATGCCTGGTGGGAATATGCATCACCCTTATGGCCAACTGCAGAACTTGAGTGTTTAGTCCCAGGATGAGTCTGTAGGCTGTCTTTTCCACCTCTCCTGGTTTTCTGTATTGTGCTGTACAAGTCAGCATTTGATGTTAAATGTGAATTCTATCTCTGGGCATACTTAACGTGAGTAGAGCACCGGTCCTTTATACCATGCACAACCAGACTAGACCTACATATGGTCTTACTTAAAATAGCAAATTTTAAGGATCTTTAGCATTTGCCCTATTGAATAACTGTCAAACCTTCTGATTTAATTTTCAACAGTGTAAATTTCTTAAGGTTCCTGATGTTTTGTCTCTAGTAATACAGGCTTTTTCAGATGGAGAATTCCTCTGGTGACAAGTTATTCCATGGAAGAACGTTTCAAGAATATTTATTGACTCATAGATCCTAATGGATTCTGAAATGCTGTATCTTGATGTGGTCTGGAAATCTGAGTAGATATCAAATTCTGTTTGTTTGTCTTTTGGGATAAGATTAATGAGTCTTGTGAATTATTAAGGACTATGCTTTCGTCTTCCAGACCTGATTTCTCTGAGTAGGAGCTGTATGCTAAAAGCTACTCGTTAGTAGGTGAACTGATAGCTGAATGTATTTATTATTGATGAACTTGGTGGGAATTTCCTTGTCTGAAAAAGGATGGTAGGCTGATAGAAATCCTTTGCATGGAAAGGTGATGTTAAAAGATTTGCCATTTTGCGCATTTATTTCTGAAGATGTGTGTGTTTGATGGACTCATGCCATGGGGTACCCTGCATGAAAAGTTATCACTGGGAAGTAGATGGGATCTTGCTTTGCACCCCTCTTACTGTTCTTAGACCCGTGAGATTTTTATTATAACTCTGATGTCGTATTCCTGTAAAAGCAGTACAATTTTATTTAGCATATCTTCATCAATACATTTTAAATTTCTATCACTGTTTTACCACACAAAACTGGGCCGTTAAGCAAAGCTAAAGCAATGAAGCAAAAGAGAGTCTTAGGTTTCAGCATGGCTACTGTAGTATCCTAGATAATATCAAAACCAGTTTCAGAGGATTATTTCCAGCCATAAGGCAGAGAAAGTAGGCAGCATTCTGACAGAACTCCTAATTCTCCAAGTTTGAATCTGCTCTTAAAGATCTACTGAGACAAAAATTCATTATCCCTTTAAGAGAATATATTGCTCTAGTATATGTAGGGTAACTTCTCTGCTAATGCAGAGATTTAAAATGTTTTATGAAAATAAATCAATACCTTAAAATGAAACCCAAACCTCAGGATGCCAATTTCCTTTAACACATGGCTCATTCAAGTTGATTAATGTCTCCTGGTAGTATATCTCCACTTAAGCCTATCTAAATCTGGATTGCCACAGCCTTGTTGTGTGCTGTGCCCTGTATCCCTCCTGCTCCACCACCACACGCCCTCTCCCTCTGGCTCCTTGTGGTGGCACTTGCAGGGTTGCCAGCTCGCTCAGCTCCCTGAACTGGCTCACCGTGGGATCACACGAGCATCTCTGTACATATGCAGGATGGGGCAGAAGCTCAGAAGGCAGTGACAAGGGTAGGGCTGTGCCAGCCCAGGTTTGCTTTAAGACGATGTAGATACACGCCCTTATGAAACATCAATCATTTGGAATATATTATCGCCGAGTTTCCGCTGAGCCTGGAAGTTTCTAGTTGAAATGTATTTTAGATTAAGCAGGGAATTTGCAAAACAATAGGAGAGAGAGGAGTTGTAGCATGAGTCATAAGCGTGGGACCTTCCACTGCTGTATGATTAGAACTGCTGAAATCCTGTGGATTAGTTAACAGAATAACTGTACTTTCCAGCATGTAATCAGCTACTGCATGTCCATTGTACTTCCAGTTTGTTGGAATAAAAGCATCGGTTTAGTCATCAAAACTTAGTATACAACTCTGTGTAGTTTGACCACTTTTTTTGAACAACATAGCTTAGATGATGTGCTAAATTAAATGTTTGTTTGTTAAATGTTTTACATGTTTACTTCTTGTAAGGTCTGTGACATGCTAGTCACATCACAAAACACAAAGTCTGTATTTCTTGGGAAATTCACAAGGCAATGACTGAAAAAGGAAAGGGAGAAGGATATGATGTATCAAAGCATTTGTATTAAATGCCAAATAAAAAGTGGAGCAATTGCAATAGAACATTAGCTGTACAGGACTTGCAGTCCTCCTGCACTGGCTAGAGGGAGCTGCCAGGTTAAAAATGGGAGGAGTGTAAATGCTCTGTTCAGCGGTCACTGAAATTGCACATGGCTTAGCTGAGTGTGTAGTAATCACAAAAATTAAAAAGTGATGCGTGGAATCAGTCATTACTCTGACGCAGCTATGGGTAGAATAAATCAAATCTGGAGAAACAAACTGCTTTTTAGCTGAATGTGAATCCCAACCTTTTTATTTGTTTGAAACATGAGCTTTTTGAGTTACCGTAGCTCAATAATAGTAAAATGGAGTTAAATGTTTATTTCTTGCAATTGCTTGTCTTGTCCGCTTTGACGTTTAGTGACAGAATCATAGGAAAACAAATACTGCTTGGAGGCAGCAAAATGGCCATAGGTATCTAATAGATGTGGGGCATCTTGGTTGGTCTTTCTCTGGTTTTCCTTGCCAACCGTGTTTATCATTGAGAAGCTCAGAAGTCTTCTGCAAGGCCTCAACAAGATTGAACTTCAGATGAGACTGTAAAGGATTTCTGCCTAGATCAATTGCTAGATCATTTCCTAAGCCTCCAGTGACTCGTATGTGTTACCTATAAGCATGCAAAGCTCTGTGGCAATTAGCCACATAAACTTTCTCTCAGAAGCAGGGTTCTATGGATCTGTGGAGCCTTCTGAACCAGCTTGACCTTACAAACTGACGTTTTAGGATTGGAGAGGCTTTTCTTAGAGCTTGGCTTACAAAGACCTAGCTGTCCCCGTTATCCTGCCTGGTGGACTGCAGCAGTCATTGGAAACTTGGAAGAACCTTCCATTCATGGGACCCGCTGCCCGCTGGTATGTAACGCCATCAGCTGACAAGTTTGTTGCTTGCTGTAACAACTGCCAGGATGTTGCTTAGCTCTTCTGTAACTCATCAAGCAGGCAGTTAGGCATCCGTGAGAACATACTTGCAAACACCAAAGCATATTGTCTTCAGAAATGAAATACTGAATTCTACAGCCATCTCCCCTCTTCCAAAACCTCTTTTAATTCAAAATTAAGACATGTTCTTAAACTCTGCTATTTAACCAAACTGATGCTTCTTTAGTGGTTCAGTAGTGGCATTATTCACAGAAGAGATTTTTCTTTTTGCACATTTGAGAGAATAATATAGCCAAACTTGGAATTTAGATAGATACATATGGAGTAGTAAATCAGTAGTTCAGGCAAATTTCATCGCAGCATTCTGAAGATTTTGATATCATGGTATGTCTGCATTGACAAAGTGAAATGTACTTAAATTTTCTTTGGAATTCAGAATTTTTCTGACTTGCAGGGTGCTTAAAAGCTGTCACCTCAACATTTAACCACTTAAATATTTTCACTCCGAGCCTGCTCCCTGCTCATTGTTATATTGCTTTCTCATTTTTAGTTTTATGTCACACTCTCCCATCTCTTCATGTTTCTTTAGCTTATCTTGTGTGGAGAACAGAAAGCAAATGAAAGCTAGGATTGTATCTATGGTGGCACTGCAGCCCAGTAAAGCCTGACTTCCCATCCTTTCCTGATCATTCATTTCCACTTCTGCGCTGCCTCGGGTGTTGTGCCAGCACATGTGTTTGTGCAGCCGTGTGGTGAACCGAAGCAGGGAAGTGATTCAACTGGAGAAGGAAAACCCTGCCAAAAAAGACCAACTGCCGGCATAGAGCAATGTTGTCTTGGGTGGTTGGGCTGGCATTGGAACAAACAGCTGGGGGGGGAGGTAGGAGCTGTTTAAGTTTGTTCTTCTGCTCAAAAAATGATAATGAAGCCACAACCTAAAAATTAAGGGTTTGCCTAAAAAATAAGTGATATGTAAATTCAGGAAGAAGAAAACCCCAATAATCAAGCAAAAAGAAACCATGAGCAGATTTAATTTAAAATGATTGGCACTTATTAGTGCGTATTCTTGTTTTTCAGATCCTTGTGTTGATTTAGCCCAGGTCAGTTCCTTACTAATTTAAATTAAATCAGTAAAATATTCTTGAGTAAATAAAGCATACCCGTAGCAGCAGTGCTGATGAGGCTTAGGCAACCTACTTGATTGCTGAAGTCTACTTGCCCGAAACAAGGTTTTCCGATGCAATTTCTGTTTGCAGGTTGCAGCCCCTTTCAGGAGCACTGCAGAAGCTGGTAGTTGAAATACAGGTGTGTCAGGCACTGGCTGAACTTTGTGCAGCCCGGGTGCACTGGGCTGAGCCAGCTGAACCGTGCTAGCAGGTTTTCACTGCTCACATTTATGAGCACGTTGCTCCATCGACTCAGCTTTGAGTCTATCTCAGTAAATGAGCGGGAGAAGGATTCCTGGTGATTCAAGTATTCGCTATCACTTTTTCCCCTTATTTCTCATTTTTCTCTAATGCGGGAAATAAACTTGCAACTGCACTGTTGTTTGTATGCTTCTACTACTGTATGGCTTATCGATAATAGTGATAGAGCTAAAATAGATCTAGCAATTCAGAAAGTGTCCTCAAAAAGTTATTTGTAAGGACATAATCCAATCTTGCAGCTTGCAGCTGCTAAGGGAGTTCCTGAGCGCTCTGCCCTTCCCCTTCCTCCCCACCCATGGTGGTGCTACCACCTCAGATCTTTGTCAGCTGATGTAACTCACTGGGCAGAAAGTGAACATGGCAAAAGTAGATTGTTTTCTGCTGTCATAGCGAGTTGATGGGCACAGAAGAGGAAGCAGAGCCTCACGGCTGATGGCAAAGGCAGGGAAAGGGAATCCTGCCTTTCATACGTAACAGCAGCACTGTGTAACTTCACTATTGATGATGCAGGTAATGCAGATAAGGAGTGTTGCTTATCCCATTAATGCGGTGTACGTGTTCAAAGGCTGTCTTCTGTGGTGTCACTTAAAACACTGAAACAAAGCTAAGATTCTGTTAGCACTCCTAAAGTTATTGGAATTAACAGATTTTATATGATAATTAATGGTGAAAAATAGGAAAAAGTTATTAGAGTATATTATGCCCAGGAGGAACCTAATTAAGGTTGCAGTCAACATTTCTGACCTGAGAAAGCAAGCCAGGATGTAGACTGTTACACTGGCAAACGCTCTGAAGTCCAGGTAACCAGTGAAACCCAAACCAAGGGTGCTCAATTTGAGTTCCTGTTGAATAACAGGGTAGAGGAAGAAGCAGTTATTATGGAGTATTTTTCACCTTCATTCTGTGTGTTGGAGGATTCAATTCTCAGTTCAGTAGTCTGATTTAGCATAAGTGTGGAAGGAGGCTCCTCCTAGGTACTGTCGTCTGCTGTGAAGGAAGAGCAGGACAACTCTGTAGTTCCAGGTTTGTCCTCTGGAAGGGAAGAGGTTTGATGGCGTGCCCCCTCAGTGCAGGTGGCAGGGGCTGTTTGGCACGCTGCTCTTCCAGGGCACTCACGACTTCAGTGACCTGTGCCCAAACTGCTGCCCAGCAGATGATGCTGGCCACGTGGTATACCAGAACAAGAAACTGGTTAAGGTTTAAAATATCTATAAAAACAATGAGAGAATATTAATGACACAGCCTTCTCCATTGTCTGGCATCTTTTACTGTTCTGTGCCATGGGAGTGGTCATCATTAGTTTATTATGTGTTAGGTTGTTAGTGCTCAGGTCTTGGCCCAAGAGCCCCTGCTTTGATATCAAATGATCAGAAAAGAATTCCAATTTGTGTTCCCCCCCCCGCCCCTTGTTTGTCTCTGTTTGGTTTTACCTAAGAAGTACACGGTGCATAGCCAAGCTGAAACACAACTCTAAGAGCGCATAGCTCATAATTCAAAGAGGAGAAAGTACTTTCCCTTTAGCTTACAAAAGAGTAGCTTCAGGGCTTTTTGCTGAAAGGGGGAAGGACCCTAATGCATGTTCTTGATTCTTTCTGCAACTGATTCTTACTGTGAAGCATGAACCTTTGGTTTAAGTGCCTTCTGAAACTCAAAATACCTGTTTGAGCAATGAAGTACGGACACCTGACGCTTTTGGGTTGGTAGCTTTGTCACTGCGCTCCGAAGGTGGTATTTTTCTGGGGAGCATGTTGTGATAGCTATCATGACTTCTGTCTTCTGCCTTCCTTCTATAACACGTAGATGTAAGCTGTATTAAACTTTATTACTTGCAAGCCCTGTTACAGCCAACAATTTTCTGCTGGTTTTTCTTCTGTTGGTTTCCTGCAAAAGAGGGTCTCAAACTGTAGTCAGCAAAAATATATCAAACATCTTATTTTTAAATGCAAAGTTTATGTGCGGCAGTCTGTGTGAAACTCGGCAGTCTGCATGAAACCAAGTGGCCCATTAGATCATTTTAACAATGAAGTTTAGGAAACAATCCTATCCAGGTCAAGTTCTGTCTCAGCCCTCTGGCGTGGAGGAAAATGCTGACAAGTATGATGCTTTTATTCAGAGCAATAGCTTATAGAGGAAAAAGAACTTTGGTTCAGTATGCTTACGCAGATTTTTTTTTTTATTCTCAATTACTGTCTTCCTCAAAGATTGGGGAATAATCAGTTTGCTTCCTTTACATGAAGAAAATCATCTCCAAATTTCTTAAATTGCAAAGGGAAAGAGGATTTATGGTTACCTTAGTACACGTTTCTAAATATTTTTACTTGGTAAGTAGCTATTTTCACAATGGTGTGTGCTTTCCTGTCTATATAAATTTCATGTAATGCTCAAAATTCTGTGTGGAAACAGGTGTGAGCCTAAGAGGAAATAATGGAAATGACTCTTTGAGCCATACTTCTCGGCGCCCAGCAAGCTAACGCACGTGTCTGAAAAAGATAAAGTGAAGGGAGACTGCATGAAACCAGTCAGAGCTGTTAAGCTCCAGCAGTACAAAACTGTTGGCATTTTAAATAAATGGTTAAAATAAGTTCCTGTTGGTTAGTGCCGGACTGCTTGAAATTCCCCTAGGTTTAAAAGAAAAAAGGAGAAGGAATTTTAACCAGCCCATTTGATAGAAAAAGGACCTGCAGGTGGAGTTTGCAAGAATAACATGCTGCAGGTTATAGTAAGAAAATTGTGGCAGAGCAGCAGCTCAGACTTTGCTACATTTACGCGGACTGGGCAGCGGAGAGATGCGAGGAATTCCCCACCGCAAATGCTGCGGAGCACCAATGTAAGACGCTCATTTTATTTCCACGGACTGCTAACGTGCCGTAGCTGTTCGTGGCAGTGTTACGTTTATCAAGTCATATGCTGAAAAGCATTAAAACATTGAAAGTGTGACATAGTGTGCAAGTATCAGTGGGTTTTCTCCCCTTTAAGTGCATATTTTTAAGTACAGTCATATGTGGAAAACCTAGTGTTTCCTACAGTCTTGTCCTGCTTTTTTTCTTAGTTCCCAGGGTCCCGAAATGTATTTAGCAAATACTGGATTTTATAAACACTTCATAGAGTCTACTGAAAAATGCAAAAATGGATATTTTTTTTTCAAACCCTCATAACTGCCAAATTAGAGGGATTTTATGAGGGCAGCAAGAAGTTTACAGCCACCAGAATTCAATTATATAGTGAATTCCTAAGGAGGAAAACTCGGTTGTGATATGGTAACACTGGAAAATGCCTTTTTCCTCTCCTATCTTACTCTTGGGAAAATCTGAAATATACTTGCTGCAACTTATCAACAAAAAAATTAATATTGGGCAGACTACAAAAATGAAAATATTCTCATGCATGACACATGCAGGTAGTTTTTATTAAATAATGGAAACCAACATTTTTAATGCAACTTAGAGCATTTATGAGCACATTTTTGATCTAAAGAAATATACCCTAAAATTTGTGTGGAATACATTACATGGGTGTCTCCTGTGGGATTTTTATGTTTTGTTTCAGCAATAGATGGTTTGACACTTGAGATACTGAGGTTAGAAGTGGGCAGTTTCTCAAAAATGTTACTAGAACACATTTTGTAGCAGCAAATGAACAATATCAATCTGTAGAACTACCAAGCCTCTTGCACCCTCACTTGACCTGGTGTAGAAGCTTACAGAAGAGAGGAAAACTCTGAATGTATGTGCGCAGAGCCTGCTGTGGGTGTATTTTGAAGCATCATCTTAATACAAGATGTTTACCCCACAGGAACTGTACTTGTAGTGACCTTACCTGACCTCAGCTGGAATGCATTAAATACTCCTTTAGTAAAGAACAGTTGCAACAAGCTGTTTCCTACTGTACCACCAGCGTACAATCAGCTACTAGTAAGCCAAGAACAGCAACTTTGCTAGTCACCGGTTGCTCTGCAGTGTTTCAGTGCAAGCAGTAGTTCCCAAGTCAGAGGGGGACCTTTTTCCAGAGACTGACCACTGTACTAGATCAGGATGCATTCTCAAATGTTTTGTAACTCGTTGGTACTTTTTGAAGTGAATAACAAAGATCCTAGCTGACTTTTGAATACTGGAAAATAAAAGTGAGTTCCAGGTATAACACTTAAAACTCTCAAAGCGTAAGATGGCTAGTAATCATTCTTCATCCTCCTGCACCACCACCCACTGTCCGTTTATTTGCAATCTGTTTCACTGCCATTATTTCTTGTCTTTCTTTGCTAAATATAGATGCAACTAGAGTACAAAGTCTCATTAGTGTACTGCCTCTAGCATGGTTGTGTCTCTGTTGAAGGGGTATAAAGTTAGAAAATGCAGTGAAATGCTCATTTGAGGGGGAAACAGAGCACACAAATTATTTCAGCTCTGTAAAGCATGAAGGCACAGAAAAATGATTTGGTTTCTTCTACAAATCTTAAACATTTTTCCTTATTTTAAGTCTTCTTTTAATAATGCTTGAACAGTTCTATTGCTTGCAAATATGTAGCATCACAGTGAACCTGCATTTATTTTCTGTGTGTTTTTTTCCCCCAAAATTTTTTTCAACCTCTAAACATGTGTCTCTGTTCTCACTACTCTGAAATTCTTTCACCCTCTTCTCCAAAGCATCTGAATATGACATGCAGTCTAACTTGAAAAGAATGCAAACCAGGAATGCAGGGTGGAGTTGGAGGTATGGGGCAGCATCCACTCAGAATGATTACATACATCAGGACGCTTCAAACTGGAAAACAGGTTGAGGGAGGTCTGTAAAAGAAATCGCAAATCATAATGGCATAGGAAATCCTGAATAGAGGTAGTACAAAGGAACTGGTTTCTTATTTGTTTTCTTCCCGCTACAGCAAAACCCTGGCAGCTCAAAACAAATGCACAAAGGTACTTCAGACAAAGCTGTTAAGCTGCGGAATGTCCTTCCACAGGATGTTGTGGATACAAAATTGTAAATGGGTTCAAAAAGTAATTGGATCAATTTATGAAGGAAAATTCCATGTGAGACTAATCAAGTACAGAGATGCCATTTCTTTCTCAGGAAGTCTCTAAGCTGCAAATTGCTGGAGATGAGGAGCGGGTTTGGAGAAGGTGTTGCTGTTGATGCCTTTATGCTCTGGGCTGCTGCCAGAAGCAGGCTAATGGATGAGCTGGACTTCTGGTCTGATCTGCTAGGCTGCTGGCATCTTGTAAACCCTTTTTGTCCTCTCTGAGGCTTTTCTTGGGGTATTTATGATCCTTCTGATCTTTTCAACATCTCTCATTTTTGGCAGCTCCGCTTAATCTGCAGTTTGTTACCTCTGCCATGTCCTTTTGGCCCTGTGGTCTGCACCAGCCTGTCAATCTGTTCCTGTCTAGCCGCAGTTCTTATTTTTGATCCAGGATCCCCCCGTTATTGCTGTCCCCTGTTTCCTGCTATTCGCGATGAGCTGTTTCTCAGGCACGGGTTTTCAGCTGTGCGTGGTACCGAGTAACTCCTTTCGCATTACTGTTTTGATAGTACCTTGCTACTCTATTTTAACTTGGTCTTGTTTTCTTTAACTGAAGGTTTCAAATAAACATTTTTCTCTGGCAAGAGAATTTAGAATGAAAGCATCCTAGGTTCTCCCTTTACATATGAGTTCCTATGCTAACACAGGTATGTAATTCTTACATTGAATTTGATACTGAGTTTCAGCATTGTCCTTTTAATACAGTTTTTTGAGAAAATGCGCTATTGAAAGCATGAAGCGATGCTGCAGCTAGACTGCGTTGTTAGTCTAATGACAAGCCAGAACTCAAGTAACGCTTGCTGCGTATTGTCCTCAGTCCTTGCCTGTTTCCATATTGCACAGTACCAATTGTTTCCAGCTTGCAGCTGGTTTGTACAGCTCAATCTGCGTAGCTGCCAAAACCACTTAATGCCCAACCTGTCTCTAGTAAGAGTTTAAAGAAATTATCTTCCTTTTCTTCGGGTTTTTTTTTGGAAGACGAAGATACTTCAGATTATGATCCAAAGCCTCCCTGGTGTGATCAGTTTGTACACTGCAGGGAAGTGGTTCAACAGTTGCTTTTAAAGCAGTGCAAAGCCATGTTGCGCACGCTGAAGAAAGGACACGCAGCGTGGGTCACCTGCAAAAGAATTTCAGGTAACTTTGGGGGAAAACTTGAACCGTTGAGCACTTGCTGAATTTTGTGTCATTTAAACGCCTAGTATGTATTTGAAGATGCTGTTGCAGAAATATTAAGTGTTTCTTGCAGTCCTCTATTCTAACCCTAGTTTATTTCCATCAGTATTTTTAAACTGCAATCACAACAAGGAAAAGTGCCTTAAAATACTTGAGGGGAGAGAAATAACATGTATCTTAATACCTGCTTTTAAGTAAAACTTTGTCCAATTATAGCAATACATGGAAGATATTTTAGTGTAGTCTTATGGAAATAATTTTAAAGATCAGTGTGATTTCTTGTCCAGACCAGACTTAAAATAATAGTGTTATAAAATGTTAAAGCTGGTAAAACTATTAAAAAGAAAAGGAATTTGGACTAATGGCCCATGTATGGTATGGGGCTTAACATTTAAGTAAAGATTGCGTATCTGACAGTAGTGAGTAGAAGAATTCAGCTACAGCGTTTCTCTATAGCTTCCTGCTGAATGAAGTTTTCTTTGTCTGGCCATAGCTGTGGGAAGAGCCCAGTGCCACACATTTCTGGAATTTTCCAGCTCTGTCCGGGATGCACTCTGCTTGCAGCCGCGAGCCCTCTCTCCCGGGGCATGCTGGCTTTCTGGGTTGAAGTGATGTTTTGTGTTAAAGCTGAGTCAGTTTTCTGGGCTAAGTACTTCTGTGGCAGCCCACACTGAGGCGGGCAGTTTCTGTGTAAGTGCATCAGGAAACTGCATGTGTGACAAGCCAGGGAGATGGCAGGACTGAAAAATCGAGATTCCGTGCTGACAGAGCTATCAAGGTCATTCCTAAAAATACCTAATTCAGAGTTGCTCTTTTTGACGTTCTGTTTTAACAACAAATTGTGTACTACTTGCAATTCAATATCAGTCTCAAATATTTTTTCGGTTTTTTTTTTCCCCCACCATGTGAATTGTTACTGATTTTTTTTGTTGTTGTTTTGATTTCCATCCACCAGAACTTTTACAGGAATTTTATAATTAACTAGTGAATGCTCTGATAAAGTCAGTGCCAATGGTCAGTCAAATATGTACCAGCTTGCTGCCATGTTGCTTCACATCCTAAATGCTGGTGATGTATTTGGTTCAAGGGACACAGACGGCCTTAGCAAAGGGAAGGAACAAACGGCACAATGCACAAGCAGTACGCGTGCGTACGGCTTCATTGTCAGTCAGTCCCTGTGATGGCATGGGTTGCACAGGGCTGCACTAACCTGCTGTCCTTTTGAAAGCGATACTCTCAAGAAGCAGGTGCCACGATTCACACTGTGTTTATTTCAGTACTCAGACTGGAGCTGTAAGAAAGTTCTGTCAAGATGCTGGAGACTGTCCGTTTGCCTGTGTGTGGCATTAACCACACCAGCAGGCTTAAAACAGCCGCTCTTTTCTCGGGAAATTCATTCTGCAGCGTTTTATATGAACAGATTTCACAAGGAGAATGCCATGCATGCATTCAGTCTGCCAGTTTCTCTTCATACCACAGTTCAGTAGATTTTCTGGTCACCTTTGTCATACGTGCCTGAGTGTTTGGTCCTGTGGGCATGGTTATTTGAAGCTGATGGCCACAGTCTGAGTCGGCATGTTGATGGTAGGCTTGATTGGGATGCTGCTCTGGAGTTCTATCAGGAAATACAGTGCTATTTCACATCTTTCTTTGTTGAACTGAAACCAGGGAATCAACGTGATGTATTCAAGAGCAAGGAAAATGGCATTTGCAACAGGGGGTAATTTTATTTTTATGGTCCCAAGCATTCTTTTGTTTGCAATTTTGGCTAAATATATTCATGATACCTTGGAAGAGGGGCACACATAGAAGTGCAGGGGTTTTAAATTGCTTTTCTGTTGTTGTTGTTGTTTCTAGCTTATATAAATGTATCTTATGTAAAGATCAAAGGTGACCTGAAAAGAGGGTTTGTGAGAGGTTCCTTATCCAAATGATATTTTGTCAAATGAAAAAGATGGAGGGGGAAGGGAAGATAAAATTTAAGTTTGTTCTCTCAAACTCTGGTTTTGTTCAAAGTTCTACTTTCACAAGAGATCTTATTTTTAGCAGAATTGCTAATAAGCCAGTGGAGTCTGAGAAATTCCAGGATGCTTTTCGAGAGCAGATCTGCTTTTTTTATACCATTATTGGAAAATATATATGGATTTTCTTGTAATGCAAATCTTTTCAGGTCTACTTTATTTTCAATTTCTTATTTGCATATAAAATTTATAAAGTTAGATTATGGTAGTACTGTTTCTAGTGTTTCTGAAACCACCTTTCAAGTCTGCCTTGCATGATCTGTCAAATTACCACATTTGCATCTTTTTGTAGAGCCTGTACAAGTAAAATATCCTTAATTTGTCTACTATTTTATGGTAAAGTTCAAGAGAGAAGATAAGCCAATTTGTTAATGAAAATTTTGAAATGCTACTTAATACCTTTATGTAAAACCAAAAAAGTTCTGTTATGATTGAAAGGATGGGAAGAAAATGGCAAATCCCCGTGTATGCTGCTGTAGAAGTCTTGTCAAAGTCTGAGTGCTTGAGAAATTTTAAATCATCTTGTTTATTTAAACAAGGAATTAAGAATTTGGTCAGGGAAGATGTGGGCTTTAAGTTGCATAAACAGAACCAAAAAGGTCATGAGAGATGACAACAAGGCGCATGTCTTGGACATGATTCATAGAGTTAAATGCATTTCAGGTTTTGCATATGTGGAGAAAGATATTTCCAGTATTGAGGTGACTCTGGGGAGGTTTTTAAGAAGTCTGGTTAATTTCTCAGACTGTTCAAATTTACACACATACAACCATTACTTGATGGCAGTTTAATGTTGTCTGTATTTGTGAGCTTTTAAATAGCAACAATGTGAAGAGCAAAGCACTTATTCCCCACACACACACAAATAAAATGTCCATAATATAATAAATCAAAAAGTAGTAGTGCTCCTAAAATACTAAAAACATGACTATTTTGTGTTCATACTTAAAGTGCATTTTCCTTATTAAAAAAAATGTTTTATGAGATTGTTTTGAGAAATCTGGAAGCAAAGTCTTTCTCTTACTCCCCCAAAAGTTCAAGTTGTGCCATTCTTGTGCAAGCGGGCAAATGCTTCTGCAGAAACGCTTTGGAGGAAAGAAAGAACAAATCAAAGCCAGAAGGATTTTTGCCATTTTTCATCAGCGATGATTTGCCCTGCCATGTGCTACAGGCAGAAGTGATCCCATCATGAAGCGCATGGTGGTAACGTGCATATCTGTACACATAAGTGAACAAATGTGGTTTGGGAGGGCTATATAGTAAGATTTAAGCTTAAGAAGCAGCAGCACACAGGCTAATAAAGCGAAGGAGAGGACTGCAAAGCATGTTGTACTTGTAACTGATGAATGGATCTTGGCTGGGATGGCGGGTATGCGTATGAACAATACCGCTATGTTAACCCACTTGTAAAAGGTGTAGTAGAGACACAATTTCACGTGCATAGATGTGTATACAAAACCACACAGTGTTCAGGATTTGTGGCGGGGCGAGTACAGGATGTTGCAGTGACGCGTTCTGAGGTACTTATATTAAAAAGGTCTCTGACTGTTGTATTCAAAACCTTGTAATAATCGTGTCATGTATGAGGAAAATCACTCAAACCCTGCTACTATACTTCATCAACATTCCTCCTTCTCTTAGCATTCCTCTTGCTTATCTTTTGCCCACAAGATGCTGTAAGGAAATACTACTTTGCATTTCATTTGCTTCTGTCAATCTATGATAGTGATGATCTTAAAATTCTTCTTGTGGCTCTTGTCAGATAAATTGCGTTGGTAAAAATCTTTATGATCCCCAAAACCTTCGTTTTCCCGTTAAAAATATATATATTCTCCAATTTCCATTCTTGCCCTTTAATCTGTAAAGCACAGCATATGATGTGGTTTCTTTGTTGATTTTAGAGATAATTTCTAGCCTGTCAAAGCCCTTCTGTCTCAACAACTTTGAAACAAAGATTTTTAAATAGATGATAAAGTGCAGCTGTCAGATTAACAAACATAAGAAACTGGAAGGGGAGGATCTTGCAGATGGTTCTAATAAAACTCGGCAAGCAGCAAAGGAGTGTGGTGGTGGGTGGGGGCGTGGATTGAAATTCAAATAGTAATCCCAGTGCAAGTTTTGGGTTTAGTTTGTGAAAGTAAGTTGCACAAACAGCCCTTTGAGGGTTTGGGCTTGGGTGGGGTTTTTATTGTTGCTTTCAATTTTTCCTGTTGCTATAGTACTGCTGATTTTTCCTTCTTCCTGTATCCCTCTGTCCCTATTGCTACCTGAGGCTTGTATTGCTGTGCCAGGAGCCCTCCTCTAGAAGGCCACGTGCAGGTATTCATAAGGTTTTTGTGAATGTGAAATACCAGCAAAAGCTTAGATTTTCAGAAACTGTTGAGAAAGGAAATGTTTCTTGTTGTTACAGCAAAGAACAATAAAAGTGATGCTTTATTGACAGATGCTGCCCCTGTTCCTGTCGTCTATCCCATAGCCTCCTGCGCAGCATTGTACAGCTCTTTGTGAATTTAATATGTTCCTTTTGGCTAAGCTTGAAACTCTCTTCTGAGCTTTAATAAACCATGTGTTTAATCTAGAAGAAGCTTGTACTACATGATTAATTCATAAGGATGGATGTAGTACCTTCTGTCATCTTTCTGCTAAATTTCTCCTCTTATTAAATAATATTAGGTCTGTAATATTAGGCCAGAAATTAACAAATAAAAACTGCAGTAGGAAAGATGTAGCTGAGGGCCTGGATCTCAGGCACCAATTCTGGTGGACTCAGAATTCCATCACTAGTTCTTCACGCTATGATTGATTGGGGTTTTTTGGTGAAGGATGAGGGTACTTGAGGTTTGGATCTAACCATTTCAATTCAGTTGTGACTTAATACCTTGATCTGGGTTTTTCACCTTGGTAGCTCCTGACAAGGTATTCTATTTGGTAAAAGAAAGTATGTTCCCAATGTGTATACCCAAGATGATGCCACTTCAGGTACAATTGGCAGGTTTGTGATCTAGATGGTCAGACTGATTACAGGGAATTGTTTCCACCTTGTTAGGAGGGCTACCACAGCTGTAAGATGCAGTGTTTTCCATTCTGTTTGGGGTCAGCTGCATGTGGTCACATAGTGGTCAGTAGATGTATATTCAGAGTGTGGTTTTAACCTGTGCCTGGATGATGAGACTACGAGAAAGAGAGCTGGTAGTTTTTCTGGGCAGAGAACCTGATTTTCACCTCATTTCCAGGACAAAATTAATGCTTTATATTTTTTCCCCCCCTTCTCAAAGAAAGGGATAGTGTTCAGAAAGCACAGAGTCTTAACCTACTCTAACCTAGATTAGGTGTTAAAAGTAGCCTTTTGGGATGTGTCTTCATCTTATGGTGTCAAAAGACTTTCAAATCAGTAGTTCGGGAGTAGCGAATCCTTCAAATGCATGAGTAACAGATATTTTTAAGAGTCCTTAAGCATGAGCAAGCCATTAAGTGCTTCCTTTCTCTCTGTGAATCAGTTCTATTTTTAAAATGTTAAATATAGCATGAATATACTGTTAAAAGTTTTGACTAACTCCCTTTTTCTGAGTCTTTTTTCCTGTACATCTATGGATTTATATTAAAAATCAGAAGTATATCTGGGAAGGACGGCACATTCCTTGTACTGATTCATTCCTTTCAAGAGTGGATGTAGTTTGTCTACTGGGTTTCTTCACCCAAGGAGATAATTCTGAAGTAAAGAAGTTATTACTCTCCAAAAACAGAATGCATCCCTCTCTATTACCTGATCAACAGTTAGGTAATGCCGCTTCAAAATGCCCTCACTCAAGCAGCCTGTCCTTGTGTACAGTAATAACTAACAGCAACGTGCCCTCACACTTCAGAGGGAGCTCTAGAAATTCTTGTCTTCCCATCAGTGTGTGCTGTGCCAGGTGATTCCTGCAGCCCGTGGGGCTGGGTGACAGCTTTGCCATTGTGTGCAAGGAGACCCGCGACGTTTCTTTAAAGCAAAACCCAGGGTTTAATGAAATGCTTTGCTTGTTGGTACTGACCCTGTGATAGTGTGTTAGGCTTTGCTGATACAGTAGATTTTGCAAATAATCTTTCGGCTCTTTTTACTGTATCAGGCAAAAAGGATAACCTAACACGCATATTTGTATAATTATGTATTTTTACAGGGGTTTGTGTCTAAGATATCAACATGCTCATAGGTTAAACAGCAGAAATGTTGCCAGAAGCCTACTAGTGGGTCAAATCTGATAGCCACTGAAAGCGAAGAGTAGTTCTTAGGATAAAAATCAGGCTGTGTACAGAATGCTAAAGTATCACCGGCCGTTCACAGCCCATGAAGAGTTTGCTTGCAGACAACATAAATAGGAAAAATATCTCCCAAATCTTTGTTTCTTTGTTTCTTTTGCTTCAGTTTTTGCTGCCTTACACAGTCAGCAATCATAACTTGTATGGTGGTTTTTGCAATGTAGACTTCCTGTTACTAATCTTGTAATTAGGTGCCCTTTTATTCCTGGGCTGTCACTCAGATTGACAGGACAGATAGCTCCCAGTTGGCAGTTGCTAGAAAGTAGGGGATGTTTTGCAGAAATGGCTTGTGATTCATTTGTTTAGCATTCCTCGCTCTTTGTTTTGTGAGGACAGCTTGTATGGGACTGAGTCACATGGCAGCTCTTTCACACTGAGCTTCTGCTGCCTGCAGCCTCTGCGGAAGGACAAGGGAAAAAAAATGGAGAGGGATTTATCTACGTCTTCATTTACTCCATCCATGATAATTGTGTAAAAGAGAGGCAGCTAAAAGGAAGGATTGCATGTCATCTTTATCAATTCTCTTAAAATGTTGTATATTAATTTATAGTGCTGAGCACTGAAACGTAAGTAAATACAGAGCAGGCAGGGTTTGATTCTCTTAAGTCTACGTGCTGTTTGTGAGTACAGTAACAATTTTATATATGATCTCCATACCACTCATTGACTTCACTGCCTTCTAATATGCAATATGCTTGTGCGGGAGATAAAATGTTTTCTGTGGCACCTATAAAATACACAGGAATGCCTGATTTATATAAAGCTGTGGCAGCGACGCTGTGCTGTCTCCAGTTTGTCAGAGTTGTTGGAGTACAGTTCCACAAAGAAAGGCAAGTGGCAAGCAAACCCCTTCGCTACTGCTGTGCGAAGGCTGCAGAATTTTAGGACGGAAGTTAAAATGCCTACATGCAACTGAAATTAGGAAATGGATGTATGTGTTAGTATTTTATTACAGTATTCCAGCTTATCTACATTTAAAGTAGCAGCACAGGTAGAAATGTAACTGCATTTGGTTTTGTGAAGATTTTGTTAGTTTTGGTTTTTGTTTAGATAGGTGCCTGGGATAACAGTCCTGGGAACTGTGAATTTCGGTATGGCCATATACAGTGTGTATGTAAGGACTTGCCACCTTACCAAAGTCAGAGTTGGAGGGGAGAGGGAAGGAGGAAACAAAACCCCTAGCACTGTCTCCTTGAGTCACTGAAAACACCTCTGGGAACATTAGACAGCCTGGACGCTGTCAGAAAACCAACAAACACTTCTGCTCTGTTAGGAGATGAGCATGCCTATAAATGTCTCTGTTCACTTGTGCTGGATTAAGGTGAAGGCTATTTATTTTAGAAACCTACTGGAATGAAGGTCTAACCACCATGAGCTGCTTATGTGCAAACATAAGTGACACAAACCTGTTTGCTTTCATTCTGTTAAAACATGAAATACATGTAGCTAGTTTTCTTACCTGTGTTTTTTCCTAGCTCCTTCCACATATTTTATTTGGAAATTTTAATTAAAAATAAGGAAATGGCTAAGATTGCCTGTTCCTTTTACTAGAAGGCCTTAATTACATCAGCTAGCTTCTACAGGCCCTGCTTCAGCTTTTGTGCGCTCCAGCCCGTGCTCTTATTGCAAAGCTGGTAGTGGGGTTGTGTAGCAGACAAAATTAAAAGGAGACAGCAGCAGTATGCTCCTGGCGTTCAGAAGAGAAATGGAAGTGCTAAGGAGAGGCACAGAAGTCTGGTGTGCCAGTCATTCAGTCAGAATTCTGAAAAGAATTTAGGTGGCTTTTTATGTGACTCTTGTAGCATTTAAGAGATCAGGAAGTCACGAAAGAAGGAAAATTAACAATAAATCACACTTGAAATTTGTTTCAAATAACGTGGTTGTCTGTCTTTCAGAAAGAATGTTGCTGTCCTGACCAGTAGTCATGAAGAGAAGGGAGTGAAGAGAATTTGTCTGGAGAAGTAAGAAGTTTTGAAATTTTCAGCGGGATTTATTGCCAGTAGCTGCAGAATGTTTTGCAAAGCCAACCGTTGGCGTTAGAATGGATGAAATGCCTCAAACTTGAGGTAACTAATTTTTCTGTCATCTTTTTATTTCCCTAGTGCAGTACCATAAGATAACTTGTACGGATTACAGAAGATATAGTTTAACTACTACCAGAGTTTAAATAGAGTAACCTTACAAGAGCCAAACATTGGATGGCTGTGTAACTTTGTGAGTTTCATTTATTAGCAAGAAGTTTGAATTTTAGTAAGTGGTGATTTACCTGGTAGTTGGAATTCCTTCCTGAGCACTGAAAAACAAAACTAGATCTTGCTATTACTCTGTTAGTAACTGTCTTCCTACCAAACACCTAGCAAAACCACAATTGGGAACAAGTTGTAGAAACATCTCTGTACATGGTTTTAGTTGTACGGTAAGTTAATTTGACTTCTGAAACACACAAAAAGACACACTTATGTAGTGCACTGTGAAGGTTGCTCATTTCTGCTAACAATCAACATGTGCTGCTTCTTAAAGTCAAAGTGAGAGTAGAAAGACCCCAGCTTCTCCTAGCTATCCAGCTATAGGCTCTGTCCTTCTATAAAAGCGGACAAAGTGTAACTAGTCACTACAAATGGAAGGTTTGGGGGGAGAAAAAAAGAATTACCAAACCTTTAGTAGTCCGAGACAATGATTTGATGTCTTTTGAGAGAAGAGAGTATGAGAAGGTCTTCATGCACTCCTCAAAGCCTCGCCAGAGCTGTGTACAACAGAATTTTCCACAGTTCAGTTGGTTACGCTGATGGAAAACAGTAATGTAACTGGATATATAAAAAACTTTACATATCTCCACGTGTCTTCTATTTGGTGTGAATAAAAAAAGAAATCTGCACATGTTGTGGCTTTGTTTGCTATAATTTCCAAAATGTTAAGAATTCAGATTTTCAGACATTTGTAATTGTTCCTTATACTACCCTCTGTTCTTGAGAGGGAACAGGTCTTGACAGCATTTTTGTAACTTTGGTAGAAAAATTAGTACTGCATTTCTGAATCTTACAAGTATAGCTGTTCTCCCTTACACAGTCCAAGTAAGTGTTAGTGCCCTAGAAGAATTCTATCCTAATCTCTGTGAGGGTTAAAGGCAGGATTTGAGAAAATGTTCGCTCTTAGCATGACCGTCCCTATCTGAAATCCACATTGAGACTCCTTATGTCTCTTGTGATAGCAGTCAGGCCCCCCAGCCAAAAACTTACAGCTTTGGGTTGGCCAACAGACTTGGTGGGTTTCTCACCTTTACCAGTTGTCTGCTTTGTTGCCAGAGTTGCCTGTATATTGTATTTGATTCTCCTGCTGTGTTGGCAAGATGGATGGGGCTTACAGATTCCATTCATCTGCAGTGGTGACAAATGAAGTTCAAAAAGGGCTTCTAAGAAAAATGTTTTTCTTCCAAGTTTTCAGACTTACTGTGCTCTTTAATGTTTATTGTCTGTTGTTCTTACCTCTGTGGTCCTTTCTCTTTGAATGTGTGCACACATAGATCTCCATCTAATTCACTGACGTGTCTCATGAGAATGAGAGAACTTCCAGTTCTCTTTATATTGCAACAGCTGTAGAGCTGGGACTTTCAGATTTCTACAAGACACTTAAGTGCCCAGAAATATTAGCAGCACAAGTCAAAAAGCAAGACTAATCACACACTCTTATTCATTCTTACTAAGGAACACGTACCACCTTGTCATGTCTTTATTCAGCAGGCCAGGAGAAGACACAAAGAGCTTAAAACGGTCATTGTTTTAGAGGAAAAATTCTTAGAAGACTGAAAGGTGATGTTTTGTTTGTTACGCTGTATATTGCTGCCTGGCAGAGCAACTTCTGCATGCATCCAGCCCTTCTCAAAACAGCACTAACTGTAAATCTACCAGGGATAATGGCTTCAGCTGAGGAAATAAGCTCTTGCAATTGTTGCTGTATTCAAATTACTATTATTTAGCTGATAAAAGTGACAGTCAGCGGCCCTGGCACAGGAACAACGGTGCGAAGTGATAGGTGACTCTGGAAGATCTTAATAGGCTGAGCGTAAGTGGTTTGTGCAGTTGGAGGAAGTGCTGGGCGAGCTGAGCGGGAGGAGGCCTGGGGAGAGCAGGGGCTGCTGTTCTGGGCAGACCTCCTTGCTGCTGGAGACACTCGAGTGCCCTAGGTGGGAGCTGATGGGGGATGCCACGTGAACGGATTCTTTCTGTCTCTGAGAACAGCTGGAGGATGTTGCATGGGAGGTGCTCTTGGCTCAGGGATTTCAAATGGGAGGGGATTCTCTTAGCTTGAGAACACATTTTTTCCACTTGACTCACTGAGTGAAATCTAAATGAGTGATAAAATTTCTAAAAGTAATGTTGAATTGGTTAGAATAATAAAAAGTACATTTATCATCAGGAAGGAAGAGCAAAATAAGGGGAAAGATTCAATGGTGAGGAAGTCACCACCTTCTCAGTAACAATGGAAGGCTGTAGGCAGCTGAACACACCTCTGGTCAACCCCTGCCTGGTTCTCCAGACTTACCATCGGAGAGAACTTTTTCTGAAACTATTATCACCTCCTCTCCCACAGGCAGTGCCCACACACATTCCTGTAGGGACACTTTCCATGGAAAAGACATCACATTACGAACGTGTTGGCATAGGTTAACTTGTCACACAGAATGTAAGCCTATGTGTGCATGAAAGGGAGCTGCCCACCAACTCCTGCAGGACCCATTTCTCCCCAGGAACAACACCAGCCTTTGTTTCTCCTCTTTGGCTTGGCACACAGAGCAAGGAAGGAACACAAATACTGGCACTGAAGCGGAGTCTGGCATGGTTGATGTATACCCTAGATAAAGCTAGGTACCTGCAGAAGGCAAGGAGGGGCTACTGGCTTAAATGCATTTTTAAGATAATAACCATGAAAAATATACCTTTAATGCTTTTACATTTCTATACAGCATTTCCTTTGTGCGTTACTGAACAGTTTGCCAAACTTTAACTGCTGTATCAATTACTTTGTACTTACAGTTAGAAAACACGTCAGGAGCAGAGGCGCTGTGTTCTCTGTGTGCTGCTTGTCCAGAACAGGCCGGCTGCCTTCCCCATCAGTGTCACAGGAATCGCAGAACTGTATTGCTAAACCAGAGAAAAGATAGGGTAACATTTTAATGTATGAACAAAAGAAAGATTTGAAACCCAAGACTTTAGCTGCTTTTGAGATAGAGCTAAAAGGTACTAAATTCAGGGTGCATTTGGGTTTTGGGGGTTAAGGAAATACTTTCTTCTTCCCCCAAGATCTGACTTGCTGGTTTTTCAGGTCCAACCAGGCTTTTTCCATTGAGGTTTGAATGTCTGAAGGTGATGATTCAAAGTGGAAACACTGACAGAGTAAGCAACAGCAACATAAAAATATTTATTAGATGTCCCCATACACAATTCTTTCCAAAGGGCAATTCCGATTTTTCACTAGCTCGTATTAGTCTCCATTTTCACTGATGCTTGTCTGTGGAATCTGCCCCATCACAGGTATGTTAAAAATACTGTCCTTGTCAGCTCATCTGATAAAAGGAGACTGCTGCCTGCGTTTGTTAAAATCGTGCTGGTGTGATGGCTCTCCCTGGAAACTTCAAATAAGCGGGACAGGCAAAATGGAAAAATCATCTCATAAATTTGTAAAGCTCCAAACCAGTACTGCTCTTCATTTTGAACAGGCTCCTGTATTTTACATCAAAACAACTCTGCTGTTTTGTCGGATCTTCCAGCTCTCCGTGACAGGATGATAGATTGCTTGTTGTGGGACAGTAATTTTTCAGTGACAGGTAGATAAGAGGCCCCGCTTACAGTGAGGTCTCCAATTTTTATTTGTTGACTATTCATAACAAACTCACTTTCCCTTAATTTCTATCACGTGAAACTTGTGTCTTTTACTTTGTCACTTCCTTTATCAGCTGTTCAGTTGGTGATAATTAGACTGTATTTTTCATGCTGGGTCCTTTTCTTCTCTAGCCTGTTATGTGATGTGGTCTTGGCAAGAAACACATTCCCATTCTTCTAAACAAAAAAAAAAAGAAAACAAACCACCATACCTTGAACACATCTCACATCCTGCTAATTAAGAGAATAATCAATTTCTAGGCTTGAGAAAGATGATCAACACACCTGAACCTGCTGCAAGCAAGAATCATTTTGTATGAATATCTATCTTATTGATTTGGAAAAGATTACGTATGTAGTTGCCATAAAAAGATATTTTAAGTGCTGTCCAGATACTCAAGAGTTCTAGCCTGCGGTATTGAGGCTAATTTTTTTGCTACAACCTGTAAATCAAAGTTGTTGCATTAGCTCCATGCTCTCCCTATTAGGCCACGGCATATAGGCCATCATGTAAATAGCATACCTCTGGCCTGGCTGTTAATGTGAAGTGAGGGAATGAGGGAACAGAAAGCAGCCGCAGCTAAAAATACACCTGAGAGACAGCAGACAGACACCAGCGCTGCGTGCTGTGTTGAGAGGATGTCTTCACTTCATCCAGCGCCACCCCTTCCTTACATCACCTGGGCGTGTATTTGAAATGCTGGGAGCTGCGAGCATTCCCTCCAGTTCAGGTCATCCCCAGACTCCCCCCTGTTCTACAGCGCCCACCTCGAACAGCGGGCTGCCTCAGCAACATCTCTTCTCTTGCCTTGTTACACCAAATGACAAATATTCTCAGATTCAAAGGGTTTCTTAGCAAATTATCCACAGTGCAACTTTTCAGCCATGAGTTTCCTTAACTCTGTTCAGTGTAACTCTGCAAATGCTTTCAGGAACAACTGCTGATGATGCATAGTCTTTCTTGCTTTGTTCTTACAAAGCAGGATTTTTTCAGCCCAATCATCACTACCCTAAATATGAACATTAGCATATATATATTTTTAAGCAGAAATGCTTCATAGGTGGATAGGGGGTTTAATGGACTTCAAAATAATTCCAAAAATACCTGCCTGGCTGTCTTCCTCAGCTGTGTCTTATATGTCATTCTTTCTGAGTTAACCTATTTTTTTGCAAAGCATTTATTTTAATTCCATTATTTTCCATTTCTGGTAATAAAAACTCTGTGTTCTCCAGAGGAAAACTGCAGGTTACGGTTTAACTTGCACCGTTGTGGTGATGCTCTGTGATTTGCGTTACAGCAGCATTCCAAATTTATTTAACAAAATTCGATTTTCTTACTGAAGGAGTGTGTTAGGCAGTGTGCAAACATAATTGGGATTGTTCTTTTTCAGTGCTAGATAAGAAGGTGTAAGGACCAATAAAGTACAAAATGAGAAGAATCCCTCTTCTAGATTCTTTAGATTGTTGCCTCCCCACCCAGATTTTTTAAGAACACTGCACGTACGCTACTGTGATGTGTGAAGTTTTTCTTCTTTATAGCCCTACCCAAGATCTAACAATTACTGCTTAGTTATGTTTCTCATTGCACTGTATCTTTACCAACAGCTTCTGGGGTGTGTTGCTGTTTTTATGAACGTCTTTATCAGGCTAAAATATTTCCAATTTTCACAGTTGATTTCTTGAGTTGGTAACTAGAAATAACAGGAGTTGGCAAGCTACCACTTGATAAAAAGCAGTGACAAAACGTTTTCTCCTGATCAGTGCAACACTAACTAGCTGTATAACCAGTCAGAGGGATTGGATTTGTCTGAAAATCCATGTTTTCAGAGAAAGGACTGCTGAAAATAAAATTGTGGAAGACAACTTTCTCATGTTTGTACTGAGTGCCTCTTTCAGGTCTGCATTTGCTGCAGTCCAGGTACCGAACAATTTAAAAATGTATTTCATGACAAGCAGGAGGGATGCTTTAGCAGTTTTGCCTTTCAAACAGCACTGTCTCTGCCATCCCTTCTGCAGTAGTCTCAGCTATGTGTCTTGCCAGTCAGATGAGTATGTTTGACTTTTGCTATTTGGTTTCAACACTCATGTAAAGTGTACTTAGGAAGAAACAGAAACCCACAAATTTGAAGAGGACATACTGTGAGAAATAAATGTGTACTACTATAATAATGCCTATCGGACATTTTTGTTCTTATTTTATTGCATCAGTGTTGTGGCTTCAATGTATTTAAGTTTAGGGCTTAGACTGACTGAATTCGCTGGTATTTAAAGGACATTGAATTAATCCAAATTGATGAGTTTGCCTTTTTTAATGGAAAAGCTATTTCTTCTGCAGCTGAAGAAAGATAGCACCCAGCTCATAGAAGGAAGAATAATTCTTGCCTAACTATGTCTTTGTCCCTGATTTTCAAGACTTGAGCTGCTAATATCCATTAAGCTTGATTTCAGTGATGGGTACAAAAATTAACCTTGAATATCTGAGTGGTAGTGACATACTCAAGTCTTGCATCAGTCAGTATTTGGTTAATTATCTGAGTATCACTGCAAAGAGAGCAGATTCCAGCTGGCTGTAATTAGGGCTGAATTGTTTCATGCCTTAAAGACAATTTTTACATTCATGGGATCTGCAGCTTTCTGTTGTCCTCATTTCCTGTAACATTAAAGTACTTGTATCTCAAAGAATTAAAGGGGGGGCAAACAGTGAGAGAGACTGTGCAGATAAACCTTATTAACATCCTTTGAGGTCTGACTGAGAAATGTGCATTGTGAGTTTCAAAAAAAAGAAAAAGAAAGGAAAACCCACCAGGAGCCATAGCCAAAAAGTGGTATTTCAGTTGATAAGAAGACAAGGTGGATCTTTAGAGAGCACAGTGGCTTCTATAAAATCTGAAATCTGTGCTCTGTAAATCTTGGTCTTAATGAGAGACCACCAGCCTGTGTAGGAAGTCACTTGGATAGCAAATAGGGAGAGCGTGTGACATAAAACAGTCAATGCAGATTCAGTAATTCAGTAGCCATGGGATACAGCACTAAAAGTGCGATATATCACATCCGATTTGTTGAAGGCAGTCTCCCTTTTTTGTCCTTATGCTGCTGAATTACCGGCACTGCAGTACTGGCATTCACTTTTATGGATGTCCTAGCTTCAGGAAACACCCCTCTTTCTTCAGCAATCGGGTCATCATGACCGATGACCCACCGCCCTGTGTGGCCTCTGCTGTTAGCAGCCTTTGTTTCAACTCACCATCAAGACTAGCAAGTTTTCAAATTATTGCTCTCTTTGGGCTAGAAACAGGTTTGTGTGTAAAATTACACATTGGTATTTCAGTGGTATCCAATATGTGCCAGGAACTGTGCAAAAAAAAGAAAAAGGCAATTAAGTTGGTTGTTTTGATTATTTTAAGAGCATGTGCAAATAGATAATACCATAGCCCCACCTGAAGTGCACCAGTCTGTATCTCGCGAACAGGTAAAACCAGGTTGTGTCTTTTGTGATTTACCTGAGCCACTCACAGTTCCCAAGGAAAACGTGGCCCTAGGGGATCTGTTGGGCAGAAGAACGGTGCTAACGTGGCCCTTGCAGCAGAGGTTATGACAGACTGCTCCCATCATTTTAAATGACTGGAAAGTTTTTATTCAACACAGTAAGTCAATGTCAGCCCAAGAGCTTCGGAACATCTGTCTTGCCACGATGCCTATGTGAAATTTGCCGAAATGTGTACTGACCTACTGCTACTTTGTAGGGTGCAGAGGGTAACGGAGCTACAACAGCTACCTCGCTGCTGCTCCTCGCCATGCAGTGCTGTGCCCTCCGCAGGTGAACGTATTGCTTATTGCTTATCTTTGTGAGCCCCTTCCCCTTGCTGACCTGGCAGAAAACCACTCTTCCTCCCCATCCACAGGTTGATTTGCTGCAGTTTGAGAGCTGAGCCTCTCCAGAGGTGTGGGGAGAGCAGCGGAGCCAGTAGAAGTGATGGGGGTATGTGAAGGTGAGCATGTTCAGCTGTTTGTAGTTTGCAAGTGTCTTGGAAGCATAAGTGCTTAAAGGAAGTTAACAGAAACAAGAGCTGTTAGAGAAAGATGTACAAGTTGAATTCCTTCTTCTTAATTGAGAGTTAAGTATTTTCATAGGGAGCAATATTTGTGTGTGTCTTTTAACTGATTTACCTTCGTATCTGTCTGCATTTTCTACTCAGACAGGCATCTCCAGCAGGGGCTGTGCAGGTATCTCTGAGCAGCAGTTAGGAAGTGTTTTTGCAGTGTGGTCATAAAGTGTTTCTACTCAACTTTCTGCATGTGAGCGATCATTCTTCAGTGCCGTGGCATTATTCAGTAGGCACACATAGGTCATTAGTGCGTAAGAGCACTTGTAGTGTTGCAAGTCTCAAGCGTAAAATACCCACACAAGAAAATAAATTTTGTGTGCAGAAATAAACTTTCAATATTCTTTTTCTACCTGATTACGTTTTTAATAGCAAAACCTACGTTAATTATTGATTTAGGCAAGAATGCTTTACTTTCTGAACTGCTACTGTGAAAGTTTATATTCTCTAAGCATAGAATTTAGAATCACAGATTCTGTTTATTGACTGAAAGTCTCTTAATACTAAGTGTCTAGATAATTTCTTTGGAACTTTACTAATCTGTACGTATATAACTTTCAGCTCTAGCCATACACACTAGTGAAGCACTTGTACGTGGTTTGATGGTAGGGAAGTTGGTCTAGTAACTATCTGTGAGCAAAGGGAATTGATGAACTGTCCTCCCCCTGTTCCCACAGGCCAGCCCTTCTCCTTCCCTTTAGCCTGGGCTAGCACTCAGCCAAAGGGAGGGCAGGTGGCAGGGGGAGTGGTGAAATTCCTTCCCTTTCTTTGGTTTGATTTCCAGCAGAGGAATTTGTTGCACGGTCCTATAAGCACCAATACTGGAGGCAGAGCTGCATGGTGGCTCATAATGTTACACACGCAAACTGGGGCCATGACGGGTTTCACTGTGTTTATAGGCCACATAGCCACAGTCTCCATTTAGGGCGTTTATATTTCAGTGGTTTTCAGCAATCTAAAGATGATGTGTTTTCCAAGCACACTGAAAGAGAAGTCAGTTCTCATGACAAAACATTAAAGGTACAACTTGCAACAGGAGCTCTTCAAAACTTCTCAGCTCTCCGTTGCGGTTCAGGAGGTGGTGAATCCTGCAGCGACCCTGCGTTCCCAACTGCCTCGCCTCATGCGGAAGTGTAAGCGTGCACCTCGCAGTTCTCCTTACAAAGATCTGTGTAACTTCCAGCATGAGGGATAACGTTTCGTAATTGTTTGGAGTCAAACACCAACTGCAATAACTGCTAACCTCTTTCTGCAGCGGTGTGCCACAGAAGAAATGGCTTTGGTGTTGAAACGTGATTGGAGTACACTGTAATGTTTAATGCATCATTTTAACAGTATCCTCAAAAAGCCTGGTATCTTGGTATGTTATTATCTCAGGCTCTGCAGTTGGTGTTTCTTATTTAAATGTCCTATTTCACTTGAGATTTAATGTAATTAGAACCAGCCTGTGGAAAAATCTTTTTCTATTATGTCTTAACTATTGTTCCAGTCAAGATGGTAAAGCAAATCAAACAGGATGTAATGAAAATGATAAAACCATTTGCAAGAGGCAGTTCTCCTGAGGGCAGTAAAAGGCAGAACCACTTTTCATTTTGCCATTTGTAAACGTGGTGTGTGCCTGAAATAACTCCACTGAGACTTGTCCGACACACCTGAGAGCAGGCAGGTACCTCTGACAGCAGCCTGACTTGACTCCTTCGGGGGAACCAAAGTGCCACAGCAATAAGCCTCCTCTGCTGTTAATGTGGCTTTGCCACCCTGCTCGGCCAGCACTAGGACTACTTCATGCCAACTGAGGTACGTGTGAAGGAGCTGGGTCACTGTTACTAAGCATCTCCTTACAGTGGCGTTTCTCCTCTAGCTGTAGCATCTTGAATGGGGAGGTATGTCCAGAGTGTAGGGTCTGAAAAGATACGGCAAAGATACGGCTACCCAAAGCTGTAGTGTGACGGGTGTTTCTTGGACAAGAATTCATGTTCCTGGTGTGACTGGGTGAGAGAATGTCAAAGGCAGAGAGTCTTGGTGTGGCTTGGAGGCAGAGGTCGAAGCGTGTCCCTCACTGCTGTCTCTGCTTAGGTATTTCTGAGGAGCTCAGAAGTTACTACTCCGCATCTTTCAGCTTTTATAGTACGTTTATAATTTTATTTCAAAGCCGGTTTGCAATACCTTTTCTCTTTTTGCACAGACCACTTGTGAACAGGCATTCCTACTGTCAGCATGTATTACAGTAATCTATATTAGCTTACGGTAGTATTGATAAACTTGAAGTCAGCAGGGATTAATGAAGAGGCTTGCGTGCCACAGAACACAGTTAGAACTGCCGTGCTCTCAAGGGGTGACGCAGGATTTTTGGTCTTGCTATTCTGGCTCACAACAGCTGTCTGTTGATGGATCGAATTTCCCAATGCCTTGCCACTGCCGAGCAGCCCTGTTTATCTGGTCATCCTTGACAATGGGGTTTTGAAAATGCAGAGAAGTACTGCGACTACATCTGTCTGCACACAAATGTCAGAAGCAACAGTTGGTTTTCAAAAGCTAATGATGTTCAAAATCAAGTTATCAAAATTCCAAGTCAGGTCATTCAAATGATGAAAACAGTCAGTAGTTTACTATCTGCAAACTATTTTTAAGTGTTAGATGTCATTTAAAAACAAATCTACCTGCAAAAATTCTCTTGTTGAAGTTTCTGCTTTTGGTACTGTCAAACTTACAGAGCGCTTGTGCACAAGTTTGTCTTTTCTGTTGCCTTGAACTCTTTGGAACTGAGGAATCAGTAATTTCATCCTCTCTTCTTCCCCCGCTGCTTTTTGTGAAGATATTATTAAATGCCTAGAGTACAAATACTGAATACTTAAAAGAACTTTTATAACATTTAGCAAGGCAATGCTTCATGGCCGTGTCTGAATGCACGTAATAAAGTACCAATAATTAATTTGAAGCTGTGCTTGCTCTTGATTAATTTGATTGCGGGTTGGTAGGACCTGTAGGCTCCTCAGTGCTGTAGGGCTGCCATCGTTGGTGATGACAAACCACAGAGCTCATTGCTGTGGTCCCTACTTCTTTGTGAAAATGCTTGTGTTTAGCATTTAATAAGAATACATTTTTCATGCATAATTTACAGTCAAGTTGCAGAAAATTGCTAGGTAGAAAACTGTTACCTCCATTGGATTGTAACCTTGTTCCCCACGTTTACACTTTGGTGCTGGAAGAAAGTGTTAAATGTTTTCTGTTGGAAATACTAATGCTGTGGAACAATTGAATGGCCCTGGAAGACATTGCAAACTGCTTGGAGCATCCTTCTCCTAACACAAAGATGTTTTGGTCTCCCCTTCTTCCTCTGTGTGTTGTCTCTGGGTAGTGCAGCCTGCGAATGCCTACTAGTGTCTATAATGCCTCAAAGTGTAAGGCACCCATTTCTAAAAAGCAAGTGGAGACAGTACCTGGTCAGAGCAGTATTTATCCCCTTCGAATCCTTAAAGAACTTTGATCAGATTAAGCACATGAGCAGTGCAAGGAGAGGAGAAAGAAGAAAGACTTCAGAAATAACCAAAGAGGAGAGGGGATTGAAGTTTGCGGATTTCTCAAAGCCCGAGGGTACTTTTAGAACTGAGTTTGGCAGTTTCTTGCTCATAACATGACGTGTTATAACCTCTCTCCTCTTCCTCCTCTTAAAAGTAAGTAAATTGCCATAAATCACATGTGCTCTTGTCCACAAAGTTACTGTATTAATCGAAGATTCGCAGTGCTTATTTAAAAGCTGGATTGTATTTTCAGCGTCAGAAGTTATTTATTGGAGCTTTGTAAATGATGCGTACGGCAGTGGGAATGCGTGTATTCCAGTCAGCGCTACACACACCAGAAGCTCCTTCAGCCGCCAGGCCCAGCTAGGGTGCCGCAGCAAACAGCCGGTGCTGTTTGCCTTCCCCACAGGCTAAATTTTTGCTTTGAACGTGTCACATTGCGTGGTGGTGAAGTGTTCCCCGCGTCGGCGTTGGTACAGCAGACCCACTGCGAAGGCAGCGGTGGGAATCGTTCCTAACGCCGTCGCCGTGGGCAAAGCCGTGTGAGCTCAGACGGAGCCAGCTGCAGTCGGTATCCGGCAGTGCCTAGCTGGGCTTCGCTGTGTCGGCACTAGCTATGTTCTGGCAGGCGGCTGGCTGTAGGGGTATCTCTGAGCCATTCGGCAGGCTTACATCTTCCCCTGCGATAAACTGGCTGGCTGTTTTTCAGGGGATTCATTACTAGGATAGTTTGGGGGGTTTTAATCAGGTCTTGTCGGTTTTAAGGCCTCTTTTATCTGGTCACACTTGAGCTTTCTGCCTGTGATGTGTATGTCTCACACAGATCTCAAGCTGAAGATCTCAGAAATACGCCAACATATTTCACACTTGTGTATTTCTTTCTGTTTGTGTGTGTTTATAAACATGTATAATATATATTTGTCTGCTACTGCAATATACAAACTATACAGGTGTATTTTTAAAGGCAGCACTGTTTATGTCACTGTAACCCCTAAACTACTTCTATGCTTAACTTTCAGATAGTGATTTCTATCTTCTTCCTAAATGTTTTGGGCACAGCAATTTTTAGAATTGCTCCTCTGATTACGAAGAAGAGTGGAGAGAAACAGTATCAACAAGCAGTTTGAATGTCAATTAAAGTCATATACTTGCAGTGTTGCATTTCTCCCCATATATCATAATTATAATACAGAAGGAAAATAATACTCTCCTTTGTAAAACTTTTAAGCCAGCCACCTGATGCAGACTTTTTGAACATGTAAGATTCATGACTTGGTTACCACTGTAAGAAAAAAGTGCGCTCACCTGAGATCTGTGTATGTTTAGCAGTACTAGTAATGCTCAACCTTGGTATCACAATCCTGTGTTTGCGTCTGCAAGAAAAGAAAGGTGTTGTCCACGTTGTGGAATAACATCAAATCTATGCAAACAGCTTAATAAAATGGCAATCTGTGGACAATAATAACTGCAAGAGGTTTTGAATCTCACATTTCATTGGGAAGATTGAAATTGGACTTAAAATAGTTTGACAGGTCTTCCTAATTTCTTTACACTTTACTTTTAGAGTGTAAACATGAAGTATGGACCAGGAAAAGAACAAGCATGCCAAGCAGTAAGGTTCTGGAGATCTGCTGAGACTTTCATTTGTCTCTGAATCCTGGCATATTACAGGTTCACAGAGATTTGAGATTTACTTCATTACTTTCACGTAGCCTCAAACTAGTTCTTCCATCATACCCTCACTCAAGTAGTGAACTCACTGCCAGAGGTTCCTACCTTACTGAAAGCTGGTTACTACAGCACGGCCCCATTGCTAAAGGGAATGCAGGGCAGTGTGAGCAATTTGCTTTTTGCCTCCTGTAGCTCAGCACTGCAGACATTAAGGATGATGTTGCCTAATTTCAGCAAGCAGCAGTCTCATTATCTCTGTGAAGTCTCTCTTCTGCTCTTCTCCTTTCCAGTTCTTATTTCTCCAAGTTTTAGCTTGTAATTAAAAGAGTACATTGGCTGACGAGTGAAAACTGAATTTTTCCAAATGGCGTTACTTGTGAGATGCAGTGCATCGCCCACACATCCCAAGGCAGTGATTGAAGATCTCGTCTAATTTGTCTTCCTTCAGATTTAAGCGAAATCATCTGCTGAGCATTTCAGACTGTGTGCGTTGCAATTCATCCAGGCTTCTCTGCAAAGAAAAATGTGAAAATAAGACATGGTTAATGTACCAGTCTTTTATGTCTAGAGAACAAATTTAACGTAGGACATTAGAGATACAGGCCTACAGTCTATCTTCTGACTACACAATGCTAATTAGCATTATGAAACCATCCTTTTGTTAATCATGTTGAATTATATCAGCCTCAGAAGAATTTTCTGCTGGAACAGAAGTACAGTCTGTGGTACTGAATTGTGCTTGGCAAAATGCAGGGGGTTGGCAGCGGAACGGCAGTCAAGGGGAGCGAAGCAGCAGCACCACTAAAACGGTGCGAGGGTGACGGGCTGCGCACCTGCTTCCCAGCACAGCCTGGGGAAACGCGGGGTTCGAGCGGAGCGGGTGGGCTCGAGCACCGCTGTGGCTTGTAGGGCGGCGTGTTGCTCTGGCAGAACTGGGGGTGAAGGTAAGCGAGAGGTGGTATGGAGCTGCTCTGTGAAACCAGGGTGTGGAGAGAAATTAAGGCATTGGGATGACTGTTAAGGTACTTGGTTTCAACAAAAGGCTCTTTAAAGCAGCTACCTTAAAAAAGATGACACTTTTCTGAGTGATGGTTACATGAGAAATTATTTGAGAAAGGGGTACTTAGCTGTAGAGGGTGAAGGTAGTGGTGGTAAACTTTCTGGTTATGCCAAAAAATATTTCTACAAATCTCCATGGAAGTCTGAAAAATTAAGCCCTGAATCTTTATGCAAATTACTCAAACTGTTTTTTTCTGTTGAATAACTGCCTGGTACTATTGCAAACCAAAAGGCTTGCTTTTTAAAATAGCTTTAAAAATCAAATGCAAATTCATAATATTTGCAAAACCACATGTCCTCTCTTCCTTATACCTCTGTGCATCTTCTTTCCAGGTGCGGAATTTTAGTGAGCTATGAATAGGTATCTTCATTACCAAGTATGCAAAAGGATAAATTAAATAAATATAGATTGTTTTAATTTAATTTCATATTTTGCCATGTTTACAGAATCATAGGCTGGTTTGGGTTGGAAGGGATCTTGCAGTTCCACCACCTGCCGGGCAGGGACACCCGCCACCAGCCCAGGGGGCCCAAAGCCCCATCCAACCTGGCCTTGGGCACTGCCAGGGAGCCAGGGGCAGCCACAGCTTCTCGGGGCACCCTGTGCCAGGGCCTCAGCACCCTCCCAGGGAAGGATTGCTGCCTCCCAGCTCAGCTCCAGCGCCCCTCTGTTAGTACAAACACATCCCCCTTGGCTTGCCTGGAACCAACCCCTCTTTCCTGGAGCCCCTGCAGGTATACTGTGATGAAAACGCAGTATATATTATGTAGATTAGGCCTAGCTATAGGTGATAGCTCTGAAACTGACTGTAAGTAGGAGGTTGTTACCCACTTAGCATGGGGTGCAATGTATTAATCTTTGTCCTAAAACAAGTCAAGGTATTTTTTTGAGTAGTTTGAAAAGAAAAAAAAGTAAATAGGGCGAGCAGGGAATTGAAAAGCTGAGATACTCACTGGCTGCACTGAAAAAAGGCTTGAGCAAATAATTTGTATTTATTATGTGTAATTGTAAACTGGGAATAAAGAGTTTAGGACAGACTTGCCTGACTCCACTGAGAGAAGTGAAATCCTCAGGAGCTTGTGCAAGTCCTGACCACCCCATTATCATGAGTTCTGGACAACAGTCTGGACTTAAAAGGATATTTCCTGGGCTCCGCATGCGAAGGCATCTGTTTTGGGAGCAGGAAGGGTTTGTTTCCATTGTATTTGTCGCTGGCATGAAGCTCCAGGAATGCTGTGTTATCTTCTGGAGAGTGACAAGAGTCACTAGTGAGTAAATATTTCAACTGCTTGTTTTACAGAGAGGACTTAAAAGCTCGATTTGCTCATTTTTTATTAAAAAAAGGCTAAGTAGAATCAATAGTACTTAAGTACGGGGGCAAAACAAATGAGTAACACTGTGTTGCATAGCTGTTGCAATTACTATCACAATTCACCATTTGACTAACAGTTGGGATCCCATGTACTGTTTATATAACTGTAACATGTGCCACCGTGTGTTATTAAGCCAAGTTTGAGCCCATAACCTTGAAATCTGCCATACGCTTTTTTTTTCTGTAGCAATTGCAAGATCAAATACTGCAGGGAGCACGTAGTCTCTTCTGTGGGCCGTGCTTGGGAGGGGGGCCTGGCATTACACGTCACCTTCTTGTGCACAGCATTGGGGAAGCGTGACTTGCATTCCTGAGCAATTTTCCTCATGTGACGGAGTACTGACATCATCTCCTGCCCTGTCTGTGGAGACTGAGTCCAGCACCTCAGCAGGGAGCACAGGGAAGAGTGCTGCTGCTGCCTTGAACTTGATGCTGCTTATGTGGATGGGGACGTAGGTCTTGGTTTCTCTCAGCCCATGTTAGACTACTGCTTAAGCGTTGTTAACAGTTGAGTTCAAAATGGCACGGTGTTGTATATAGCAGGGAAAAAATCTCCCTGCAAGAGGGCAGGTAGTAGCAGCCTTTCTTATTTAACTCTGCAGTGGCGGAGTGTAACTGTGCTAGGCTTAGTGCGGTTTCTGGGAAATCCATTCCTGAACAGTGCTGGACTCGTAGCAGTCCTGCATGTTAGTAAAGAATTCAGATGAGTGATTCTGCTTTTACCTTTAGAACCCTACAGATTAGTATTGAATCATCTTCGTGGTACAAGGCTTCAAAATTCACATTGTGCTTTTTGTGGATAGAAAAAGCTTTGCATTTTTAGGATTCTTTCAAGCGCAAGGAGCAAAATTTATGTTTGGTAATCAACTCCTTTAGGAAAACATTTATATCTGTAAAGAACAACTATAAAGAAAGAATTGAGGAGTACCATTTCTGAAAACAAACGTTCGTGTTGATTTTCTTTCCTTTGCTAGAGCTTGTTCGCAGTGCTTCAGTTGTGGTGTTCCATACCGTGTCCTGACCCACGAATGAGCACTGGCTCAGTTTCAAGCTATTTATTTTCAAGTATGATCAGCAGCCTGTTAATTAGTATCTGAACACTCTGACAGCGTGGCTGCCCGAGGTGGAAGGAAGCAGCTTCGTGGGCACCCTGGGCTGGCAGGAACACTCGGAGCAGTGGGAGGGTGCCAGGCTCGACTCAGGATGCTGTTGCTGTTCGTGCTAAGCCACCTCTGGCTTTGAAGCAGCTGGATACTCCTGCTGCCCTCAAAGCAGCTTAGGTCTTAGGGTAGGTTTTGCTTGCATAAAGTCAGCCTGCTTGGAGGCAGTAAGTGATTCCTTCTTTCCCTTTCCTCATCTTACAGCGTTGGTGTAGAAATTACAGTGGTTTGCACACTTGATAGGTTTAAGCATCCATCTTTGAAAGTGAAGGCTGCTTCTCTCACCAAGTAAACTGAGCAAATTCCCTAGCTGCACAAAACAGTCATTGACTGTAAAGACAAAAACCAATACAGAATTTGTATTGCATTTCCTTAATGATGCCTTCACTGCATAGCTCCTCCACGTATGGATTATTTTTAAGTACGGAATCCCACTTTATGGACTAAAATAAGTGACTAATTTTGTTTTGGGTTTTCCCCTGCCCTATATCACATCTTGTTTGGTAGCCTGAAACAATGCTTTCTGACAGTTCGCTGCCCAGTGTTGTGCTGTTAGTCCTTTTTTGTCACTGTGGAGGGATACAGCTCCATCACGGAGCCCCTCCCAGGGTGCCCGGAACACTGATGTGTTGTGGACTTGAAGATGCTGCTGACTCCAATAATCAGGCTAAAGAGCGTGCAAGCTCCTCGTTCTTCACAGTGGTCCACAGGGTGATGTTTTGAATCAAGTAAGGTACTGATTTACTCAGCTTTGGGGTCTGTTTCCACACTGCTGTTTTCTTTTTAACTTCCACACTAGTAAACAATAATATCTTTCACCTTCTGACTTACACCTCCTTACTCAATTCATTGCCGTGGCTTACGAGTGCCGATTAATGTTTGCTGCGTTCATTGTGCCTGGCAAAGTAGCTTATTGGGATGGGTAAATGGCACACTAATTAGCAGAGTAGTCTGAGTGAGAATAAGCTGTTTGAACTAGCTTTGATGGCCAAGAAATTACCTGTAGCTAGTTTCTCAAGATTATCAAAGAGATCCACAAATTAGAATGCCTGTCTTTGATCGTAGATGCAGGGAGCAAGGCAGGCTGCACCAAATGGAGGGCGGTGGGAGGAGATGGTTGCTGTGCAATGAGAAACTGAAGGAGTTTTTGTTCAGGCCCTTTCCAGCCACTTAGTCCAAGTAATGAATGAGAGATCAGTGTGCGGCTTGGTTTTATTTCTGTTTTCTGCCATAAACTAGTCGTGTCTTCAAAAGTAAAATTATTCAGATTAGTTGTAGAGAAAAATCCCTTTTACAGCATTCCTTTGTCATCCTATCCTGATTTTTCTATCTTGTAGTATGATACCATTCCAATAGTCCTAATCTTCTGTAAGACTTCCACCTGGCTCCCTGACTTGGTAATTACTGCCGTCTTACGCATTGCTACAGATCTGTGTGGATCATTGCAAGACACAGGCTAGGGTAACACATGGTCGCTTGGCCCAGGTAGCTCACGGTCCCGGTTGCCAATATCAGCTGTGAGCATGTAGTCATGAAGAGCAGAAATGAACAAAAAGAACATGGGAGATAATAGGACATTAGTATTATTTCACCATTTAGTTATTTTGCTGTAGGAAACTAAAACCACTGAAAGTAAAGAGTAGGATCAATAAAAAGGAAAAAAGAGACTCATGTTGTTATCAGAGAGATGAATTTTGAGAAGGGCCATGCCAAAGGAAGGACTATATAGGTAAAATCCTGAACTAAAGGGACTTGCCACAGAGAGGTGGGATACGTAGGGTATAAACCAGGGATCTTTAAGGTACTCTGTGGTTCTTCAGTGCGTCAGGTCTGGTGAAGTGGGAGATGGAATCTGTGAGCGCGAAGAGGCTGGCGGTCAGGAGACGGGTACCTTGCGCACAGCACAGCGCCCAGGTATCGTGCTGCGGAGAGACTGCGCTGGCTGTGTCAGGCACCCGGGCTCCAGCAGCAGCCCCGTCCTTCACACTGCCCAAACTTCCTACATGGATAGTAAAGGAATAATCTGCTTATGAGCAAGTTTTGTTCTCAGCTCATATAGTGCTTTGAGCACTGAAAGCAGAAGCTTTGGCTTTACCCCACCTAATGCAACTGTCGGTGCCTCATCCTGTGTATAAATGTCTCATCGGTTTCTGAGTGCAGGTGACCTCTTGATCTCTGTGCCAGCTTGTTTCAGGAAGCATTTTATACTGAATCATTTTCTTTTTACTCATTAAAATATGCTACACTGGGCTTGTTGCTCTCTTTTTCTTTTTGAAGACAGACACTAAATGGGAACACCCAGTTGATCATCTTTTTGATGGATCATTTAATAGAATATTATTTTCCTTGTCTCGATTCTGATCTAAACTACCCTAATTTTTTTGTTTCACTTAATATGGAAAGCTTTTCATCCCTTAAAATATTCCACGGTTGTTTTATGCTTCATTTCTTCCTAAGATGTCATAAATAATACTGAACACAATATTCACTAAGTCATGTCTTTGATTTCCTTACACTGACAGCATGTATCTGCTGGTTGCCTTGCGCATTCTGTTGCACCATTTGCGGTCTGCAGTTAGTTAAAAACTTAAAATTATGTCAATTTTTTTGTCCATTGTTTCATTGTTTGGTAGGAAGAAGAGCAAGTTTCGTTCGCAGAACTCATGATAAAAACCACTGACGCTGCTTAGCTCCTCGCTGGACTGGTTCTGACAATAAAGGGCCGCCTAATGTTATGTGGAGCTCAGCCAACCCGTTCTTGAGTTTCTCCACAGCTCTTGGCTTTACACAGTCCAGCCCTGCTGTGCTGTTGTTCCTAATTTATCAGTTATTTTTAATATCTCATTTTTTATAATGGCTGATAGTGGTTTATTTTTAAACTGAATTCTCTCAAGTTTTTATTTAATAACTCATGAGGATCTTGGGCAGGGGCGGAGAGTGATGGAGAGTAATCTGGCTTCTCTGCACTGTGTTATCTTTGTATTCTAGCTGACCTCTTACACTGGCTGCGACGCACTAATTCTCTCAGAAGTTATCTGCTCCTGTTTACTACAGTGGCTTGGTTGTCTTTGGCTACTTTGTAGAAAGATCCTTCGTATCCTTTCTTAAATACTGTTTTGTATTTTGCTGTCCGCAAGGTACTCTGCTAAACCAAAATAGATGGATTTTTGGCAGTTGGGAGTTTTGCTGCATCAGGAGTTCGGTGTAAAGATCTTTGTAGCCAGAGGTTGCAGTAGTCCAAGGGAGAGAGTTTTAAATGTAACTGAAGTGGCAGAATTGATGGATTCGATAATACAGCGATGGCACACGCTGTTTTCATTCTCAAGCTGCGCTCAGCAGAAGGAGAGCCACAACCGCTACTGGGATTTGTAACTAGAGCAGCAGTAAAAGGTTTTTCAGGTATTTCATTGTTGTCTCTTGTTAGTACATTCTGGAGAGGTTTAGTAAAGGCTTGGTGAAGTTGGGGTTATTTTGTTCTAGATGATGTCACGTGCTTAAACAGCAGGCAAAAAAGATCAAAGAGCAGGATTTTAGTGAGCCTGGGAAGGGTAAATCAAAGATGAGATTGGTCAAGGAAGAGCCAAACCGGTGCATTTTTAATATGCAGTGAAGGCCTTAATTCTATAACTTTGCTTAAATAGAGTTGGGACAAACTTAAATGCACTGAAATTGAGGATGTGTGTTTTTAATTATCATTATCATGCTTGTTCCTGTCAGCTGATGCGCTTACTCTTTTTAGGAAGGAAGGTAAACAAACTCAGTCTGGCTTCCCTTACCATGTTTTTCTTTTCATAAAAGTCACCTCACTTTCTCTGCTGGTAAAAACCATCCCTACAGAATGTACTGTGCACCATTGCCTGAACGGTCATTGTAATATGATCGTATGTATCTATATGCCTGAATGGTCATTATGAATTTAAGCTTTGCTCGTGCTAAACAATGATTCTTTCCAAAAGGCAGAAGAAAATGAATAGTTTTCTCCAGTTAAGAATGTTGTCTTGTTATTGGAACTCAGAAGAGTTTGTATTGAAATACAGGCAGTGGCTGGTCTGTTGGGCCTCACCACCAAATGTCAGAGCTCCTCCTTACTATTCAGGTTGGTGTTCTCAGTGTGATGGTGCAGAAACTAATCAGATCACCTGCGCAGATCCTGAGGATGTTTCTTGCCTTCCCTGCTCTGTGGCCTTATCTGTTTGGGTTAGGTAAATTGTAAAGAAATGCCCGTTTTCTTCTGAAGCATTACAGATTGCCTGGCCCTAGGCAGGTTTTTGCTCCAGTTCGTTGGTTATTTCTATCATAGCTTATTCTTATAGGTTTTAGGTAGAAAAAACATTCAAGGTTTTCCTTCACTCACTTAGTTTTCTGAAATATTTATGTAATTTTAACTCTGTTTAAATGAGAGAAAATACAGCGTGGGAGGTTAAAAACAGCTACTTGGAAGTTGTTTTCCTGGTCATTTGATATTGTTCAGACAGCAAGATTGCAGCTCGGGCTTTTTCAGTACTTGGGGTAGCAGTGATTCCATCGTCCTCTCCGTCTGTCATACCCCTTCTCACTCAGCAGCACAGTACCCTGGTGCTGAAGAGAGGTTCTGAGGTTGGCAACTTTTCAGTGGAGGTCATTGCTGCCTCAATATCCGCTGCAGATTCACGGCGTTTTCTGCGGAATTGTCATTTCGGGGCCTTAGACAGTTACCAGGGCACTTGGTTCTCACTGGAAGGAAAAAAGAAAAATCTGTCTGCAAGGAGATAGAACTTTTCTTTTTGAATAGAAATGATGGCTGGCATGTATGGAACTTGCCATCTGTGTGATCTGCCACGTCAGGGTTCCAGCTTGTACAGCCAGGAGCTGCTAGCTGGTGACTGTCAGTCCACTTCGGGAATGAAATTCTGGCGGTCTGTAAGGCCATTCACCATTATTCAGTTGCACCTTTTTTTCCGGCGTACCTCATGTGAAATAAGTGCTGTGACTGAACTGAGCATCGCGCGTCAGTGTTGGGTCTCTTTCCTGATGCTTCACCAAATGGTGAGTCACTGTTCCCCTCCACAAAAACCTGTGTTACAGAACACTTTCACCGTTGTGAAGTGCAGAGAGATCTGTGAGGGCGCTACTCACATCTCTCAATACTGATACTTCAGCTGTTATTCCCAACCTGTGCTGGGGTACTTTAGAGCAAGCATCTTTTGGGTTTGGGTTTTTTTTGAGCGCTCAATTTACATTTCATTAATACATGCTGCAAGATTATTCAAAGCACAGTGTTACCAGGTACTGCATGTAAAAAAGTGTGTTTCTCACCATGCCTTCAGATTGGGACCACGATCCTTCTCTTTGTGTTACACCCCCATCTATCTCTCAGATGTTGCAGTTAGCCTGACTTCGGGTTTTGCTTTCCTTTGAAGTTGAACAAATGATGTAAAGCTTAAGAGGAAAATATTTTTTATGGCATGAAGGACAAAAAAACCTAATTAGCACATGTCACATGTTTGTGGTCCCAGTTACCCGTGCTAGATGGTTCAGTGGCCCTGACTCAGTTAGCCTCAACACTGTCCGGGAGATGGAGTGCTTCTACAGCCCATTGCCACCCAAGCAGGACCGTATGTGTGAAGTTGGAGTGTTTCGGTTTTTCCAAAAAGTTTCCTAAAACCTTTACAGTTATGTTAAAGTTTAAAAGAAACAGAAATCAGATACTGGCAAAGAATTACCATCGCTTTATTCTTGTTACGTTAGAGTTACCCTATTGTTTATGACCATCAGTGACTGTCCAGATCCCTCTTAAGTGGTTCAGACAAAACCACAAAGCCGTAGTGGTTTTGTGGTGTTTGGGCACTCCTATATAGGAAACCTGGGTCGGATCCCCACTGCTGATGTTTTCAGTCTGAGGATGTGCCTGCCGATGGTGAGAGGTTTGCGGGCTGTTCAGCAGCAATTTATCGGACTGTCGTCTGACAAGAAGGCTGATCAATGCGATTTATTCTGCGGCATAAAAATTGCAAGCCCATTTTCATGGATAGCAATGCTGAACTTAAATGCCTTTTCCCCGGAGGAGGACAAACAAAAGGCAATCTGTACCAAGTATCTAGTGATCTAAGAAGAGATCAGAGTGATAGTGTGACAATTAGAAGTGAGGAAGTGCGCGCTTGTGCGTACTGCTCCCTAATACAGCAGGCATTCATTTAAGGGGAGGGCTTTTGCAGCATACAGCATTGAAAACACATGTCTAATAGGTGCATTCATTTTAATATGCTCATTCATTGAGCAGGCCTGATTAATTAGTACGTGTCACCATCTGGTACTTACTGAGACTATTCATTTTTAAAATGTTGAAATTGTAGGGAATGTTGCACACCAATTAAGTTCCTTTTAATTGGATTATGTTAGTATAAAGTATTACTGGAGAAGGCCTTCATTGTGATTCAGCCAGCATGCATCTAAAGGAGACCCGCCAGCCTAAAATTACGTAGAACAAAGGGAAAGTGCCTGAAATACATGTTTATTACTGTCTTTGTGCACGCAACAAAGATGATGTCAACAAATCAGAGCCACAGAAATGCTTCTGCATTTCTGTGCAAGGTTCAGTTTCAGGACGTGAGCATGTCTCAGCTGATCACTACTTCGTCGTTGCACTGCAACTCCGAATCTGCCATCTTCTCCCTCACCTGGAAAGCGAAATCCGCTTTTGCATTTCTGTTTGCTTGACAGCAACTTCACGGAGCCTTCCTGTGGGCAGTTGTGTATCTGCTGAAACGAGGAGCATTAGTCTCATTTACACAAAGAGCGATTTGGCCTTTAAAGCTGATAAACTATCTGTGCTGACTCAACCATTTAGTGAATGAAGTATCACGATCTGCTGGCTGCAGCACCGTGTTAGGAGCGGAGCTTGTCTGTCTGTACTTGTTCCTGTCACTGTGACTCACTTGGTGAATTCTAGTTACTGAGCGTCACTGCACTGCAGTTGTTTCCGTGTATGAATTGTGAATAGTTCATGTTTATCAACTTGCATGGAAGGTGTTGAGATGCAGGGGGATGAAATGCACAATGTTGGTATTACATATGATTAATGCTTCCTTTGGAAGCCTGTTGCTGTTTTGTATTTCATATCTGAGGTTGGATTTTGGGGAGACTGAGTATCTTCGAGTAAGTTCTTTCATCCAAACTATGCATTTCAGAAGAGCCAGGAGCTCTGCAGAGGGCTGTTCCTGTCCCTTAGCCATTCCATGGGCTGTCATGGAAGCGGGGAAGTTATGGAAGAAAAGACACCCAATTGCTGCAGCAGCTTAGGAGATCTGATGTGTGACTGCATCTCTTCTGCATGTTCCTTGTTCTGAGGAGTAGGGCAAGAGCCTAGAACAGCCCAAGGTCGGGGTATTTCCTTCCTGTTGGCTTTGTCTGCCTTTTGGTTCCCTTCCCTGGGCTCTGCTGCCCCCTACCAAGTGGCAGCTGTTGTTAACAGCAATGGAAGCAGCAGCCTGAACACGTGAAGAATTGGTTTAGGGTTTTCATACTGAAAGATGATGTCACTTCTGTTACCCCTCATAATCACTCTCACTATAATTAACACTCATTATAGGGAATCTGTAGTTGAAACAGTAAGTGTATTTTCTTTAAAGGGAGAGGAAAACATCAGAAAAATCACTTTTAGTTGTGCAGCAATGAAGAAACTGCCTGAATTTTTGTTAGAACGTAAATTTCTGTTTAGACATGGAAAGGTCATTGTGAATTGAATTTGAAATAGCATAGCAGTGCTTCTGATTTGGAGTGTAGAAGTAGCACAATGTTGGAATTCTTTTGTGTTTTTCTAACATACATTTCCTCTTGTTCAAAGGTGCCTATTTCCTCTTTGTTACAGCTGCAGGCAGTCTCAAAGCACGCTACAGGAACTGCTCATCCTGCGTGTGCCCAAGGCAACTGGAAACCCAGCTGTAGTTTATAAACCCGAGAAGTCAGGGCCTGTTTCACAGACTGTGTCAAAAATCGTGTTAGAGCACGTGGTTGTGTTTAACCCATGTCCATTAGGTGCTGAAGAGCAGTATCTCTGCGTCTGGCTATGCATGTCTGATGCAGTTTCTGTGTGCGAGTTCCGTGTCCGCGTTTCCCCGCACGCATCAAGGTGTACTTCCTTTTTAAGCCAAACCGCTGCAGGTGCTGCTCCTGGGACATGCGATGTATGTTTGCACTGACCTCTGACCACGCTGTAGCTTTTATTCCCAACTGGGGCGTTGTGCTGTGGTTCTGCTAAGGTTCCCGTAGTTGGCATACGCGTGGCGAGTACAGCGCTCGTCTGGGTTAGAGGAAAAGCGATTAGCGTCAGTGTATCTCGGCAATGAGCGCGAGTACAGCCAGCAGTAAAAACATAAAAGTGCAGTCATGTGAAGGTGCGCAACAGAGCGCTTTCTCATTTCTACCCCAACGTTATTAGCAGCAAATGCGCAGCCTGGAAGGCCATAAAGCTCTGGTTTGTGATAGGATTCTAGAGCAAGTGCAGTTTATGCCATTTCAGAGAAGTAATATCACCCCGTTAAATCTTTAAAACCACACACGCATGCACTAACCTTTTTGTTTAAATTGTTTGTTCAGAGGTTTTATGTAATGGAGAAATAAATTTTCCAAGAAAACATTTAGTTTAGACTCACGTTAGTGTAACTTTACTCTTCTGTTTGTTAAATACATGAAAGGAAGTAGCTAACCAGCATATAAATTCCAGTGTATGCTCTCTCTTGCTCGCTCTGATTTTTAGGAGAATTATTTCTCAATGTAATTTTTCTGCTTACAATATATGGGCTTGCAAAGTGTTGAAGCAACAAATCTTGGCAGAGGTTAAAAAACAGAAAGGCATTTTCCTCTGTGTATGTGTAAAACAAAGGCTGAAAGTTTGGGCTGATCTCTGTCTGGCAGACTTTCTATCTCTTAGGTCATACAGAGAAAGCTTTTGGCACGGACTTTTTGGCACGAAGCTTTGTCTGGAAACATATTTAGTCAATGTATGAAATATGATAGCTCGGGTACCACGGCTGTGTCTGAAGATACTCTAATAGAGTTAGACTTCAGCCCCATCTGCTGTTGGAACAGGATTGCTCTATTAGAGTCTTCCAGCATAGGACAGCCCTTTGCCAAAACACAGAGCACAGTACGTGAGGAGACTGACAAATTCAGACAAGTGTCAGTTCTACTAATGGCTTCTATTGTTTGCTACGCTGATGAAAACCAGTTGTGCCCGTGGTGACTGCCAGCGTAGCCATCCTGCTGCTGAGTTCCGAACCACCGGCTCCACAGAGAGCTGCATCTTTAACGGAATGCGTCTGGTCATACCCTTCCAGTGTACCTACGTGATCCACAGGTACCTTTTCACCCGAAGCCTGTAAGAATATAAAATTAGTGATTTCCAATGCCTGTGTTTACAGACCGGCAGTGGACACACAGATTCCCCCACCTCCGTAAAACGTCGCCAATAATTTGAGTTACGCAATAGTGAGGAAGAGACCAGACTTGTGGATTTGGCTTAGAAGGCTTAAAATCTTCAGGCATTAATTCATGAAACTCTCAAATCCTGGATACTCCAGTGACTGTAAGGCACAGCAGATTCTCCTTTGGCTTTTACTTAAGGCTGATCATTTCAGGAAATAAAAAGGCTCACTTTGAAAAAGATTTTTCAGCAGTTCTTTGATTGTTATTTCGGGGGGGGGGGGTGTTAGAAAAGCTATGTGTGAAACCAATCAGGAACTAAAAATCCATTACTTTGGTTGGAGGATATAAGAACAGGAGGTTTTTATTGCTGCTATTGTAAGCTAAAGGTGAAGAAACAGTGACTTTCTAGAAAGGTTTCTCCAGCATTTTTCTCTGACTTTTCCAGGATAGCAGTCAGGCCTGTCCCTTCAACCTAAATACCTGTCCAGTTTTAACGTGACTGATGCAAAAAGCACTAAAATGGCAGAGTTTGGAATTGCTTGCACATATTTTGTCACTGAAGCTGAGCTCATTCCATTTGAAGCTAAAGCAAATGATCTCAATTACGTTTAGGAGCATAAACATACTTTCCTGGCTCATGCTTAAGTAGTTATGTTGAAAGCCATGTGCAGTTTTATATCCTCTTCCTAGCATTTGTTTTATTGGGAAAATTAAAGGTCAATGGTCCTGAACTGTTCAAGAGAATTATTCTAAATTCTTAATCATTGCCATTTCACTCTCTCTTTTCTCTCTCTACAGGGCTTAGCTGCCAAAGTTTTCACTCCTTATGTATGAAGCAAATGATATTTGCAACTTGTTTTGCATTTCAGTTAGAGTTTTGTACATAAATTTATGTAAAAGAGAGCTAAGACATCAGCAAAGGGCTACTTGCCTTGTCCTTCATAGTGCAGAAAACATAATGATCAACCATTCTTATCCTCATTCTCTTGTGTTTCAGAATGATTGCTGCTCAAAACAGTAGCCACGCTAAGTGAACAGAGTGGAAACATATGGATGAAATTCTTACCATGCACTGAACAGTACGGCATCAAGCGCAAAGCCCTGGGAAAATGTCTGCTTGCAACACTTTCACTGAACACGTCTGGAAACCTGGTGAATGTAAGAACTGCTTCAAGCCCAAAAGCTTGCATCAGTTACCCCCGGTATCTGAAAAAAAACCCCTCTCACACGGAAATCTGAAAACCAATGCAAACCAAAGTAACAGCCATCGTGGAAGAAATACAGGAAATTTCCGACCACCTGTGGCAAAGAAACCCACTATAGCTGTGAAACCCACCATGATGGTAGTAGACGGGCAAGGTGTCTGCAGTGAGATCAGCACGCCGGATCCTTGTGAGAATAAATCGGTGCCTGCAGGTTGGAACCGAAATAAAGCTGTCTTGAACAAAAAACCACTGAACAATAATAATGAAGATGAAATTGAAGGTTACAGCCATGTTCACAGGCCTTATGGCAACAGTGATGGTGTAGGTAAGATACCAAATAACAATAATAATGGACTGACAGAAGTTTTGAAGGAGATTGCGGGTTTGGATACCACACCTCAGCTAACTGGGAACGAAATGAACTCAAGAGAAACCTTCTTGGGAAGAATAAATAATTGTTATAAGAGATCATTAGAAAGAAAGATCCCTCCAAGCTGCATGATGGGCGGAATGAAGGATTCACAAAGCAAGCACGTTATTCTGAGTGGAAGCACTGAAGTAATAAGTAATGAAGGTGGACGTTTCTGTTATCCAGAGTTCTCCAGTGGAGATGAGAGTGAGGATGACACGTTTTTTGGCAGCATGCAGGAAGAGCATGAGAGCTGGGATGAAAGTGATGAAGAGTTGCTAGCGATGGAAATCCGTATGAGGGGCCAACCTCGCTTTGCGAATTTTAGAGCTAACACTCTATCTCCTGTCCAGTTCTGTGTTGACAAAAAGTGGAATACCGTGCCCCTTAGAAACAAGTCTCTCCAGCGGATCTGTGCGGTAGATTATGACGACAGTTACGATGAAATTTTAAACGGCTATGGGGAAGAGACTGTGATTCTTTATGGGCAAGAGAGCATGCAGAGCATGGTATCTTCTGATTCTACATCTCCTGATTCTTCTTTGACAGAAGAGTCTCGTTCTGGAACAACCAGCAGTTCTTCACAGAAGCTCTGTAATGGAGGGCTATCTCCTAGTACTCCTCAGGATCTCAAACTGATTGAACCAGAATATGAAAGTCTTTGTGACAATCAGCAAGTGAAGGATGCGGCGAAAGCTCCCAGAACTGTTCCAAAGAGCCTAGAAACTCACAAGGCAGTCCTTGCGCTTCGACTGGAAGAGAAGGATGGCAAAATTGCTGTGCAGACTGATAAGCAAGAGAATAAAAGTTCTTCAGATGTTGCTGGTCAAGCTGTAACTATAAATTTGGTGCCCGCAGAAGAGCAAGCTAAACCTTACAGGGTGGTGAATATGGAACAACCCGTGTGCAAGCCATATACCGTAGTGGATGTATCAGCTGCCATGACTAATGAATGTAAGGAGAATCAGACTGAAACCTCAGAAACCAAAAATGCATCATCTAACCCAAGCTCGCCAGGAACTCCAGGCACACCTATTATATCCTCTGCAGCATCGCCTGTGCGAGTGAACGCTAATCTGAAAAAATCCAGTGCAATCAGGTATCAGGAAGTGTGGACTTCCAGTACTAGTCCAAGACAGAAGATACCTAAGGTGGAGTTAATTGCTAACAGCTCAGGACCTTCCGTTCCTCCCAGGAAGACAAGCCACAAGTCAGCTCCTACTTCACCTACAGCTACAAACATTTCTTCAAAAACTATTCCGGTTAAGTCTCCCAATTTATCTGAGATAAAATTCAACAGCTACAATAATGCTGGCATGCCACCTTTTCCTATTATCATTCACGATGAGCCCACTTACGCCAGGAGTTCCAAAAACGCTATTAAAGTTCCTATTGTCATCAATCCAAATGCGTATGATAACCTGGCTATCTATAAAAGTTTCCTAGGGACCAGTGGAGAGCTATCCATCAAAGATAAAACTACTAGTGTAATAAGCCACACGTATGAAGAAATAGAAACAGAAAGCAAAATGACTGAAGCTGTAGGAAGTAAACCCACTGAATTTTCCCAAGCGAAGGGTGTGACTAACAGCTCGGAATGCAGGCTGGGTTCTGTGGCTCAGAAGGTCCAGGAGTTTAATAGCTGTCTCAGTAAAAGTCAGATATCACCGCAGAGAAGTCACAGTTCTGACCACAGCTCCCCATCAAGAGTTCAAAAGACGACACAAGAGCCTGCAGCAAAACCAGACGTAACACCAGAGGCTTCTGTTGGCGGCGGCAGCAGCAGCAGCAGTAGAGAGAACGCAAGCACAGTGCTTTCACAGATTGTGGCTTCTATCCAGCCCCCGCAGTCTCCTCCAGAAACACCTCAGTCTGCACCCAAGGCTTGTAGCATCGAAGAACTGTATTCCTTACCCCCTGATGCAGATGCTACTAAAAACACGCTGGTACGCCCCAAATCCCTGTTTACGTCACAGTCTGAAACAGAGTCATCCAAGACTGTGGAAAACACTGCCGTTAAAATGCAGAAAGATTCACTTTCACAGCCAGCTGCTGCTCAGTCTCCAAAGCCAGTGAGAGCCACCCCAAATACAGCAAGTCCCAAAACAGAGCAAGCACCGCCATTTCCTCCCCCACGGTCCACTTCCTCACCCTATCACGCAAGTAACTTGTTGCAAAGACATTTCAGCAACTGGACCAAACCAAACAGTCCCACCAGGTCAACAGAGGCTGAGTCGATCCTTCATTCAGAAGGTCGCCGAGCTGCTGATGCCAAACCCAAACGCTGGATATCGTTTAAGAGTTTCTTCCGCCGCAGAAAAACTGATGATGAGGAAGACAAAGAGAAAGAGAGAGAGAAAGGGAAACTGGTGGGTCTTGATGGGACTGTCATACATATGCTCCCCCCTCCTCCAGTTCAGCGTCATCACTGGTTCAGTGAGGCAAAGTCAGACTCCAGTGAGAAGCCGTCAATAGTTTTCATGTATAGATGTGAACCGGCACAAGCTGAACCCACGGCTGACCATCAAAGCAAGAGTGGAGCGGAGTCTGCTATCGCAGATGCGCTAGCGAAAGACACAGGAGAGATGCAGGAAAAGTCTCCAGAGACCTCTGAACAGAAGATGGCGAGCCATTCCTCTCCGCCTCAAATTCCCAAGAAAATCCCCAGGTAATCTGCTCATCTTTTTTAGTCAATACTCAGTTGTGACCTGTCCTGTATGTACTGCTGAAAAGGGAAGAAATTAAGGGGTTTTATTACATGAAGTGTGGCTTTTTCAGAATATATTTAAGTAACTTAAAGCATATTAGATATCGGAAATGATAAAAAATATTAGAAAGAGTACGTGCTATTTAGAGTTTGTACTGCAGATTCACTGATAAGTCATGATAGCCATGTTTATGTTGAACCCGATGCATTTTCCTGAATTTCTAGTTTAAGAAAGTGTTCTTATGTTATAGGAAGCTAAAGAATTCCTCTGCAGAAATAGAAGGCAACTGTTGAAAGTATAAGAGAAATTAAAAGGTCTGTGAGTCATGAGAGGTGGAGTGCTAACTTTACCTCACATATCCAAGAATACAAGAGATGCCAATTAACTCGATGCTACACTGCAACATCACTGCAACATCGCTGCAGCACTCCCCAAACAAACCATGTTAAAAAGGAATAATAGAATTAAAATATCTATAAAATTATCTGTCCCTGTTTTGCAAGGCCTTTAGCGATGAATATACTTTGTTCCCTAACTACTGGATTCGGCAGAGCTTGTCACTCCACTTCTACCTGACAATTAGATTCATTCTTTTTAATCAGTTTTATCATAATCTGCTAAAATGACTTGCTGTTTTAATTTCTTGGAAAGTATTTGGCCAACAGATTTTTATTTTAGTCCTACTAGTTTGTGGTAGTTGAATGTTCTAGGTCTGTTCGCTTTCCAAGGGTACACATGGGTATTCTCTTGTCTCTGAACACAAAGAACCGTGTTTATTTCCAGAAAAGCAATGTTTTCAACATACCACTGAGTTCCCACAGCTCATGACAGTGCATAACCGGAGAGGGCTGCAGACGTGTGTTGCAGTCAGTCACGGGACATAGGACACGTTTCCCTGAGTACAGACTGCAGCTGTGGATGTATTGGAATACATCTTCCAATGCTGTTACACAAACCAGTTCCGAAAGAGCCTCAGACTTGCGTTACTGAATTCATTATGACAATAACCTAGCAGCAGGAAATTAAAAATTTGGTAAAGTTTGAGCTATGTGTGAGCCTCAGAACATCTATTACGGCAGTGTTTGTTGCTTTTCTTTCTCCATTGTCTCTACAAGAAAGTTGCAGTGATTTTTAGTTAAAATGGTTTTACAGTTGACTCAAACTAATGGAAATATTTTTGTGAGCATAGCTGGAGTTTACCAAACTGCTACCTGTCTTAAAGTAAAATAACTGCATCTTAAACTAACCAGGAGTGACTATTTGCATCAAGGATAATTAAATCACTTTCATATCTCATCTGGGGAACACTGATACAGCATTCTGACGAAGATTGGGGTTACTTTTCAGACTATTTGCCTTTTGTCAGACATGGAAAGCTTTGGGGTTTGTAATGTAAGGTGGTGATAGGGTTTATCTTAGTGTGAGGTAAAGCTGGTTTGTGCAGATGTACATTTGAAGTAGTTGCCCTAAATACAAGATAGGGTGGTCTCCAAAACCTTAGTGTACTGTCTGTTTCTGCAGACGTGGATGAACTGCAGTCTCAGGGTCAAGAATTTTATTAAAAAAAAAAAAAAAGAAAAAAGAAAATTAGCGTTAAAAAAAAATCCAATACAAATTGTGGGTGTGAGTTTCAGAAACATTAAGCGCTTTGACAAAGTATTAATGTCAGCAGGAGCTGTAAGCATTCAGCATCTCTGCAAGATGTATAGCAGCACAATAATGCAGGGGAAATTTCTACCTAGAGAAAATGAGGTTGTACTAACATTTTTTTAGCAGCGTTACCGAATGCATTGCCATCAGGAGAATCGCTTGTTCCCACCTCCTTGGTGCCCCGCTCTTGTGCTGGTAGGACAGTTCCTGTGGTCACCCTTGGTGAACCAGAGTGGCGAAGTGATCCAAGTGCCAAACAACTTGCCAGTTATTTTTCAGCGAGATCAATTCGCTGATCTGACGGGGGGACCAGGCAGGAAGGAGCAGCCGCTTGACTCGGTGGTAAAAGGGCAGTAACGGGCCAGTGGCTGTGGTCAGAGTTGGCGCTTGTTCTTAGACTACCCTAGAGATGGTGCTGTTACCCGCTTTATATTCTTGCACTATCACTGGAATAGCTTCTGCCCTCACTAGTGAGGGTTGCTGGTCATTCTGTCCTACCTTATTCCAAAAAGTATGTTTGCTCTTCAGTTTTCTGCAAGTCCCGGTGATATTGGCTAAAACCATAGCTCACAATTTTCCCTGGTGAAAATTGGAGTTTTCCAAATGTTAGAATGGGAATTTCTCTTTCTAACTATGTTGTTCTATGGTTTCTACAAATTCCAAAGAAAAAACACTGAGGTGCTGGGAACACTGGACAGTGGGCATCTTTATCCTTCAGTTGTTATATTGAGTTGCCTTGATGCTAATTGATGAGTTGAAGTTATTTGGGTTTTTTACTTAATTTTTAGTATTGTTAAAGAGACAAAGTAAAACCTTACAGTGCCAAAAATTGAAGTGAATTTTTTTTTGTTGTTTAAGGGTTTTGGCTTTTGTTTTTAATGTCCTAGTCGGGAAGAATCGGGGTTGTCAGCTTCCATTTTTGCACAAGCAGGAGACATATCAGACAATACTAAACTTGGTTTGTGTTAACTCTTCAGGTATTGGTAAGAGGTCAGTGTTAATTCAGATGAAAATACGTGCATGGAAAAGATGTTAAAAATCTTCAGTTAAGCTTGCCGAAGGTTAGAGGAAAACAGAAGACATGAAGATAGCAATCAATGACACTTTTCTAACTCAGAATGCCAACACCAGTAAGGTCGCTGAAAAACCAAACTGATGACCTGGAAAATAAGATAAGCTTTAAAAATGTCAGACTACTGGGGGGTCTTGAAAGCAAATTAAATGAAGATACAATATCTCCTTACTTTGCAAGGGATTACAAAGCTGCTAAAGATTGATAACAACCACAGAAAGGGGCTGAAGGCATTTGAAGTTATCACTGGAAAGGTCAGTTTTTCCCTTTGAACAGCACTTGCAAAATAATCCATTCTCTGGAGAGCTGAAAACTATCCCTCTGTTATACAAAAGAACTTGGTTTGTTTTATCCATGTGACTGTTTTTCTGTTTGATGCCAGGATGCACATACCGTCTTTCAAAAGGAGCGAGCAAATACTGATGTATTAAATCTACCAAAAATCTGTACAGAGATTAAATCTTACTAAAAATCAGAAGCACATAAGCTTTATCATTAATTAGGACGGACATCAGGTGTTCCAAGAACATCTGCAGTATGTGATGCAGCAGTTGTTCTCTGGCAAAACCTAAAACTGACCTCCAAAAGATAACGTGGCATTTCTGGCCTAAGTTGTCGTAACTGATGAAGGTGGTACATACAGCACAGCGTGGGATCCACACCAAGGCTTAAGAAAAGATTCTTCAAAGGCTTTGTTATCTAGTGGACCAGGCTGTTGCTATTAGAGTTTCGCAAAATAAAGGCTTCTCTTCTTCATTGGCAGTTCACTGCTTAAACCCAGTATCAGCTTTTTAGATTGAGACATTTCCTCAGTGCAGCCTTCTGATTCTTCCTTTCCTATCTTCATAAACCACATCAGAGCTGAACTAAAACCTCATTCAGCACCGGTCTAGATGGCAGTGCCTTTGTAAATCAAGGTACAGCCGATTTGTGTGGCAAATGGCGCAGCCATTTCCATTTCGGTTACGTGTTAAACTGCATAGTTTCCATTCATAGCTACAAGTCAGCCATAACTTTCCTTTATAGGATCTTTGGGCCAGACTTGGATGAACCAAAGATAAAACTGTATGTTTACTGAAATTCTTCCATCAAGTAGTGAGGTCAGTGTATTTATTCCAGTACGGTTTAGATAAGAAAGCATTTCTTCATAGCTAAAGTTGGGATTACCAGTCTAATTCCTACAATGCTGTTAACTTTGTCAAAAGGACTCAAAACTAAGCTAGTAATCATTGTACAAATAGTTCACCTTGAGTAACTTCCAGCCAGACCGCTGCTCCTGAAGTTAACATAAATGTCCGTGACAGATGAGAATCTTTTAGAAAATCGGCCAAACACTTGCACAATTCCTGCCTGCCATGGAAGCCTTTCAGTAGTCCAAGTGCTCCTCAAACCCTTTTTGTTGTGCTGATTGCCTTGAGGTTGCTGACAACTGTTTGCTTTGTTTGCTTTAAATTACAGTAAGCCAAATGTGATTTCGAGAATCTGAGTTAGGCATCGAAATTAATGTGGGTTTGTTGTTATGGACTTTCCTCACAGTTTTATAAGCTGTGCCTGTTCATTGTAATCCTCTCTCTTCAGCCTCACAGTCTTGAACAGAGCTGTGTTTCCACCAAACATAACAGCTGACTGCTGCCAAAAAGGGAGAGTCCCGCTTTCCCCTCCTGGCCACACGTTATTGTTGCTTATCTTCTGCCGGCCATTTCTGGTGCTCTTGAAACTTTCAATCACCCACTAAATATGGTGGATATTCTTTTGCTGTGTTAGCAAGCCAGGTGGATCATAGTGAGTGATTTTTACTGCAACAGCATCAATACATTATACCATTCATTTTATACTCTATTTTCACCCAAAATCAAATCCCCCTGGGGTACACATCTGACTTCCCCATCCTTATACAGGCAATGGAGAAAGACAATTCCAGTGAGGTGATTTAGAGCACCAAGACTTAAAAGGCCCCAAATAGGTTCTCTCTTCAGTGGATTTTTTAGTCATTTTTGTTACGCTGCTAACCATTATTTAAGGAAAAAAATACAGGTGACTGGGGCTAGAGGAGTGCGACAGCACACATGGCCAGTGGCCTGGACCTTGAGAACCTGAACAGCGTAGGGAACGGAGCCTACGTGTAGGCTCTCTTGATTCACTGGGACAGGAGCCATGAAATTACTGAGTGCTCTGTATATGTACAGGAGTGTGAATGTTGTAACAGATTACTCGGTAAAAACAACTAAAAACAACATCATTGTTTTTTAAAGATGTCACCATATATTAAGCTCAGGATCACAGCCAGAGACAGGCAGGAATAACCACCACTGCCACATTCCACTTTCTCACTGTCATAGATCCAATCCTGCAGATTCCACAGCTGCTTCTGAAACTACTTAAGAGAACAAGATCTTTTAAATCACAGGAGGGACAAAGTCCTTTCTAGTTTAGAGGACCTCTTGTATAAGTCTTCAGTAAGGTTCTTGCCTAAATCCAGACCTTGCATAAACTGGTGAGAAGTCAAGGATGTTACAGCTGAAAAGAAAATCCTTGCTTGAGCAAGTCTACCAAAATGGGAGAAATTCTGCCCTGGAAAGTTGAGGTGGAGTTGTCAATTCCCCCTTCTCTCCAAATCTATCTTGATTTGTTTTTTTCTAGATAGCAGCAAGGTTTATTTACCTTACACAGAAGTGCTCAGCAGTGCTTTTAAGAGCATTAACCATCCATCTTACCCTGTTACATCAATGAAAAACTACTGTGAGATGTTTCCCTATAGTATCTGTATGCTAACAGAATGGGAAATTATGCATGATCACTAAGTGAAGTTTGGTAACATTTTATGTGAAGATTTGTAAACACTGACGGCTGTTAAAGAACCAAGTAGAAGGGTTTTTACTGTTTATTGTTTTATAAATTTAGGTGAAGAAATTGTAAATCAGGTATTATTGTTCTTAATTCTTCTAATATAGTCTGTAAAATGGAAAGACTGAGAACTTAAAATGTATACAGAAAAACTTATTTTATAATGCACGGTTAATCTGTGGAACTCATTGCCATTAAGTTTCACTGACACTAAAGAGCTTAGCAGGATGTCTTTACTGGATTACTGGCTTATCAAATGTATTCCCATTATCCATGCAAACATCGCATTATACCAGATTTTAAAAAAAAAAGAGAATATACATTCTTGTGCTTCAGGAATAAGCCAATGTATAAATAATAAAAATTAAGAATAAATGACTTAGTGTTTTGGGTTTGCGTGGCAAGGTTTTGATAGCAGGGGGGACCACAGGGGTGGCAACTTCTGCGAGAAGGTGCTGGAAGCTTCCCCTGCGTCTGACAGAGCCAGTGCTGAGGAGGGCAGTGATAGAGCAGCTCGGTGGACACCTGGCGCTTAGCCAAGGTGGAACCACCACACTTAGTTATTTCAGATTGTCATTTGAGAAGTTTCTTTGGCTTTCCTCGTAAGTGCCTATTTCTGGCTAATGGCAGTGATGAGGACTGAACTGCGTGAGCCCCTGGAGTGGGTTTTCTGTACCCGTAATGTTCTCTGATTGAAACCCAGGCACTGTTCAACTTTGCTCAGTGTTGTGCAGAAATAAAGTGGTCTCTGTTCTCAGTGGAAGTTCCTGTGGCCTTTGACGACCCTCAAGCCGACAACCCTCCGCATTTTTCCTCAAGCACTATTCAGTCATTGTAGGCTTTATATTAGCTTTATTAGCTTAAAAGTGTAGGGCCTGAGGGGATCTCAAAGGGATCTCTTAGAAACTAAACATCTATGAGTTACACACAAAAAAAAAAAACCTATGTAAAACTAAGTCATCTTCCTCGTCAGGCGCTCCCATCTCAAACTGTGTGACTGCCATCGATTACTGCTTTGCTGATGTCTACTCAGGGAAGAGATCAGTCTCAGCTGGGTCTAAAGCCGCATCAGCATTTCTCTGTTTCTGTTACTGATTTCCGCCACTTGGATTTATGTGCTGTCTCACACAGAACTGCACTCCCTCAGCTTGACCTCTAGATCTGACCCTAATTCAGGAATGCACACTCAGAATCACTTCTTGTAAGTGTTCCACTTCGGCTCCCTCGTATTCATTGCTGTTTATTAGTCACTCTAACTGAGAAGGCCTGCTCTGACTAGAGGAAAATACAGGTCACACGATAGCTGTGATTCCACTGTCCTTACAAAAATCAACACACTACGCAGGCTGCTCTCTGGATTCTTACTATTCCCAAAAGACCGAGGCAAGTTAGACCACATCATCTTTTGGCTGTTCGCCAAAAACTGTGGAGGAGGAGAGCCTGAGGGCATTTGTCCCTGCAGAAAAAAAGACAGACAAGCACTTTGAAAACAACTTTGAGCTTGTGCACATGTGAATGACAGGTATGTGAATTCAGTGGAATGTTATCTGAAGGACAGTCATTTTTATGGCACGTTATTTTGCTGTACATCATCTCAGCTGCTTAGGAAAACAAATGTGTTCTCTGTGTGCAGAGGGCTGCTCTGGCCATTAACTGAATAGATGTTTAGTTTCAGTCACGTGTGCCCGAGGAGCGGAGCTTTAAGGTAATTCATTTCCGATTAAATTTGGTTTTGAAATAAAAAAGGGAAAACAAACAGGCTTAGACAGAGGAGGCTGCGCCCACTATGGTAAAAGCTAAATATGTGCTCTTATGCAAGGCATCAAAGAATCCGTCCTGGCAAAATGTGTAAATACCCCAAATAAGGAGATAGCTTTGAAGTAGTGCCTGCTATCAACAAGCAGATACAAAGTTACCCGGCTTTAATGGTTCTAATCTTGGAGAACTGCTTCGTTATCAGCTGCTCTACTTTTCTCAAAAATGAGTAATTTTAACTGTTTAGACTTTTAATGAAGCAAAAGGCACTGGGAATGTGGTTCTTGTAGCTTACTGAGTGAGGATGTTTTTCCATTCTGCTCCTGCGTTACGTCGGAGCTGATGGCGAGCTGGCGTTTTGGTCCTTGAGTCAGTGCACTGCGTGTGGGTGCTTGATCTCTCAGTCCTAAGCTACAGGGAAGCGTTTCCCCACAGATTTCATGGCCTGACGTTTAATTGCTGTGATTTAAAATACATTAAATTCAGACACGCAGACTGGCTGGAATATAGCGTTGAGATACTCGCTTACGTTTAAGGGTAGGTTAGGCTAAGTTCTGAACTCCTCTTGAAATCTGAACCTGCTTTTCCCTAACTAATTAACATGACTAAGACCATAGCTGTCATACCAGAACAGTGATGTAGTAGACGGGGAACTATTTTTCATGCAGGAAGGCAGCAGAAGAGTTAAGAAGGCAGGGCTGTAGCTGCCTGGTTGCCTGGGGCGCTTTGGCAAGGCCCTGGGACCAACCCCCAAAGGTAAACATTAAGGTGCAGTAGGTGTATCACTCTGTGCAGAGTTCAGCCCTGTTGCTTACAGCTTGCACAACTTGTAGCACATCAGAACACTGTGGAATCAATGGCTCGCCAGAGTTTCAAGACATGATTAAAAGACTCAAGAAGGCCCTGAAAGAATTTCCTTTAATGGGGAATTGTGTGAGTGAGTACAGTGGGTGAGTTGGTATTTTTTTCTTTCTTCTTTCTAGCTGTTGGTTTACTTTAGCAAAATGCTTCTGAGCTTAGGTTTAGTGTATGTGCTTGCATGTGTCTGTTTTGGAGAATGAGTCTGTTCTGTACCTCACCAATGGATACTAAACAAATTACTCTGAGATACGATAATCCCTGGTTTGTGGCAATGACAGAACTGTAAAGCTACTAGAAACTGCTATTTCTTAAAGAAAACATTCTGGCTGAGGAACGCAGGTATGTATATGATGTACAGCAACTACAAGTCTTCAGTTTGATTTCTCATCACTTGAGAGCCTTGGTACTGCTTTCATTTTATGTATGCTTTACTCTGAAATGATATTAGGTTAACTCTTTTATGTGGATATATTTATGGCACCTGGAATGTTCTTCACACCATCCCTATGCATGGTACTAAAAACGAACAACAAATTTTATGCTGATTAAAGCTTACATCTTTTTGAACTTATGCCATTTTTTTCTCTTTTACTAACAAGTTCTAATGAGTTCTGTTTCTATCAGCCTGCAGTTAAAATTCATGAATCTGAGTATAGAAACAGCATGTGCGTGCTGCACCGTACATGGGGCTTGTGTTGTGCAAAGTATTGGCATGTTCTCATCTTTGTAGTCGGGGATCACTAGAAGATTGTGTATTGTAATTTTCAGTATTTTGGCTTTGGCATAGAGACATATGCCTGTAATTTATGTTAACTCTTTGAGGCTTAATCTTGCTTTCCAAAAGAAGCATTTGTATGTCAGAAACTCAGCTGCTCTGGCCAGTTAAAAATGCATGATTTTAGTGTCTGTTCATCAGAAGTTACATTAAGTTTTAAATCTTTACCGCAAAAATTAGATATCTGGACAGATACATGATGCGGTGATCATATGGTGAAGGAAGTGTGTTACTCCTGTCCCTTATAGAAGTCACAAGTACTTAGAATTCTTGCTGTTCTGTTTGATCAGGCTGTAATAATGAACTAGTGAACAGGACGTATGCTCTGGAGATTTGGCCTATAACAAGTATCTGTTTCTCAGTGAGAGAGCATAAAGGCACAGAAATATTTTTGCTCTGACATTTTTCTGTGGCCTGTTATTGATAATTGCTGCTATGTTTTCAAGAGGATTGGGGTTTTTTGAATAAACCTGAACACTTTTTAAGTATATATAGACAATGCATGATTTTAAAATCGTGCTGCAACAAAAATATATCCATGGAAACCAACTGAATTCACAATTCTCACAGTTTTGTGTCGTAAGTCATCATAGTTTGATTAAAACGTCATAGGTAAGAGCAAGCGCAGAGGAATATCTTCATGGCCTTTTGCAGTTGGCCTAATGCAGATGGATTTTGATCCTGGAGAATTTTATATGGGAAGGAGATGACTGGCTTAGATGAGCTACTGGTCTGTTTCCCAAAGTGTCAGTTCCCAAAATCCTAGCAGTATGTAAAGATACATTATTAAAGTCTTATGCATTTATTAAGACTTAACAGCCCCCTTGCTATACCTTGGTATCTTTGATAAAAGCAGAAGTGTTCTGATTGGTAAACAGCACCTTAAACTCTGCTGCTGTCCTATGACTCCTACACGGTTTATGCAGAATCGTGCCTGCATATATATGCATACGTATGTTGACTGTAGTCAGCTGTAAAACATGTCGCTATCCCTTTTGCACAGAAGGCATGAATGACTATGTGTTATTATTTCAGTCAAAAGTTGTTTCCTCTTATTAAGAAAAATAAATATTGTAGAAAGTTGTTCTTAGAAAAGGAGGGTGAAAGGAGCTTATTTCTTTACCAGTTCATTCCCTTTCCTGAAGATATTTCATGCCTAATCTGGTATTTTACCAGTGGGATCTAGTCTCCAGCTTTGGTCTCCAGGTGATTTTGTTTTGTTTGTTTCAGTCAAGTGCCCGATGAATCGACACTGGAGGATTTGTCCCCGCGTGTTCCCAGAGCTGTGTTTGTGAAGCAGGACAATGGCGGCAGTGCCTCGGTCATACCGGTATCATCTGTTCGTGTCCCACAAGGGGAGGAAGAAAAGGAAGAAGCTTCAAATTCCCCTGACTTAAATCCTTGCAGTGCTACATACAGCAATTTAGGTAAGTGTATTCTCATAGAAGAAAAGTTAAGTTAGATCAGATTTTGGATACCTTTCCAGGCTGTGAAGAACCTTCTCTTTTGAACAGCTCAATACGCTTTCATAAGGTTAGTTTTTGAAGACAAACATTTTAATATTAATTTATAGTAAATAGAATTACGTTGTCTCATTCTGAGATACACAACCAAGGGAGTGAAGATTCAACAAATTGAAGGGTTGTCTTTTAATTGTCCTTAATGATAAACACCTCAGATACATTGTTTTATCTGTTTGGAGGAATTTTTATCCGAGAGGTTTAAAATACAGAGCAAACTGCCTATTTTTTCAAAAAACAGTAAGTAGATTTCAATATTTTTTCAAGCTTCAATAAAAGATAGGACTTTTTTATTTTAGAGCATCGATAACTGCTAAAATATTTGTAGCCATCTTTTGTTGACTGAAACCTTTCTTATCCTGTTCTGAGAGTTTACTTCTGCTCCTTCAGGAAAGTTTGACATGAATGTCCTGAAGGTACTGCACAGTCTGTTCGACTGTCACTGAATTCTGGACTCATGTTAGAGATACATGTATGCAGGGCTTCTCTGGAAAACAAGTGAGACAGACACATAAGCATTTCCTGATACAGAGTATCAGCCTAATTTTCTAAAGCATTTTGATTTGAAGTACAGCAAATTTAGGCATACCTACAGCCAGATTTTCTAAAACCAAGAATTTCTCGTTTATTTATGTTCAGGAATATCTGAGCATGTGTTTTTCAGTAACAGTCCAATCCTGTAGGCATACCAACTTAGAAAGCATTTGGACAAGAGTAAAGTGACTGCTCAAGATGGCTTCCAAGTAGTCAGGTTTGGCGTGTCCACACAGGTTTGAAGGATCAAGGACTAAAGTTTAAACCCTCAGATGCATACATTCCTTGGACATTTAGTGATACTGGTGCATTTTTTTTGCTTAAATGTGAATTAGCGACAAACTTACTAGTGCATTCTGCTAATCAAACATTAATTAGGTATTGCTTATAAAGCATAAACAGGAAAAATATGCTGCCTGAGAGGGATACTTCTACCAAGAAGTTGTAACTTCAAGGAGGAAAACTAAAATTCGTATTTTTATGGCAAATTACTCAAAGATCTAATGAATTATTTTCCATTTGTTGAGATATATGTCTGTATTGATGTTTTATCTGTATAGCTACATCCAGGCAGTAGAGCTAGCTTCATCAAAACTATTTATAGCATGGTTATCCCGTGTTCCTAACCAGACTCACATATAAAAGGATCAAGCTAAGATATCATTTAATGTATGAAATATCACTTATTCCTCATGAGATTGCTATTTTTTAGCCAGAGTGCTCATACAGTCCAGGGATTACTTGTATTTCATGGCCAAAGTAATGACACTGTGAATCTTCTGTTTAAATCTTCACTCAATTTCAATTGAGTAAAGTTCAATTTTCCTATGCAAGATGTTACACCTGATGGCAGCTGCTTCATGGTACAGAGTTAGTTGCAATTCTGTCCATAGATCTCTGCCCTTCCCACAGCAACTCACAAACAGGGAGTAGTAAACTCATGAGAAAGGTAATAAAATACCATTAAACACTGGAACAGATTGCCCAGAGAAGCTGTGGAGTCTCCATCTGTGGAGATACACAAAACCCGACTGGATGTGGTCCTGGACAACCTGCTCCAGCTGACTCTGCCTGAGCTGGGAAGGCTGGGTTTGACCATCTCAAGAGGTCCCTTCCAACCCTAACCGTTCCTGTGATCACTGCCGTCAGTCCTTGGTTTTGTCAGCATTGTTCTGTGTGTGAATGCTGCTCTGTAACACTGTATAAAACTGAACTCCTTAGCATTTTATGCAAAACTTTCTCCTCATCCTTGGGTCACTTTCAGATTTGCTGTCACCAAAGTAAATTTTAGCTATGAAAGAGTTAAATTAACTTTTAGGCCTGACTTGGTCTGGCTTGGCAAGGTTGCCGCTCGCTGTTAAGAGCAATGCTACCCTAAATGGCACTGACTTCTCTGGCTGCCATTCAAACACGTTTCTGGTTTATTCGAGCAACCTCACTTTCTAATCCAGATCGCTATCAAGAGATCACTAGGTAGGGATATAGAATAATTCCTGCTTGTTTTCACACCCTGCACTGGATCAGCAAAATCATAGATTTTGTAGAATTAAAATACTGGTGTGTAAACTGAAAGAAAGGATAATATGAGAATATGTAGTATAATTAAATTACATCAGATATGACTCCTTCAGCTGCGGCTGTATCAACAGTTACCTTTTCATAGCTACACACTACAGTTTGTAGTTAGTAAAATGCACCATGTGAACACTGCAGTTTGCATCATAATGCACAATAATCACTTTTTAAATACTAATCTAATACATATTCTGGTTTTTATTGAAAAGCAGATAATATTATGTCCTTTGATAAATGGCTGATCTTCAGTTGTGACATGTCACATGAAATTTTATGAACAGAAATATTGGCAAGCTTTGGTAAATTTTCATCTGCAGTCAGGTAGGAGTTTGTATCAGGTTCTGCCCTCAAATATATTTGGTTTTGGCCTTCCTCTGCTCCCACAGGAGTCGTCCCATCATCAGTTTACAGTTCTGCCCACAAAAACTGCAAGTCGAGAACCAAACTGCAGATGCCATATTTGAGAATAGCTCACATATAAAATGTATTTGTTAGTTCACCGAACATGTAAAATCATACATCTAGGCATTGAAAAATAAATTAAAATGCAGGCAAGCCTTATAAGATAGAGTGTTCTCCTCTGGGAATCAGATAAAACATAAAAGGCTTGGGCTGTTAGGAAACCTGAGGTCCCACCATGATGATAGGATAAAAGAGCCCAGCATATTCCTGGGTGTATAAATGGAGGGAAACTTGAGTAGGAGCAGAGAGGTTATGTATATCTCTTTTTTACCCCGCAACTGCCATGGCCACAGTCAAGTCCTGCTGTTTAAGAACAATCTTTAAAAAAATTGTACAGGCTCTAGAGAAAAGCTTTGAAAATGCCTAGTATTGTGGCAGGCACTTTATAGGGACGGATTCAAGAAGCTGAATGTGTTTAGCTTATCAAAGAAACAGAGTCTGGCTTGATCATGTTGTGGATGCTCATGTGGTGAGCGGAACTGTGCTGAGAGATACCTTTGGTATCAACAGATTTAACAAAATCCAGTGGCTGCCAGTTGAATATAGATGCAGAAACAAGTGTTCAAATGTGTGAGGTAGGGCCTGGATGTCTCTTTTTTAAGGTGTGCCCCTATTTTGAGAAGTTAATTCAGGTAAGTCCGGTAGCTTATGATAAGGAAGACAATAGGCCAGATTATTAAAATCCTTTCCTTTACAAATCTTTACATTTTTCTGTCCTTGTTTGAATTTGTTGGGGAAATGGACTTGTTTGAATTTGCATCACTGTAAGTAGATTAAGATATTATCAATGTACTCAAGCTAGTACTTCTATAATAAGCTATTTTATTATCAGCTATTTTTCTTACAACTAAAGAAAAGGTGAAAAAAGGAGGCTAAGTTTTATGATTGCTGACATTGGAAAAAACCCCAAATCACAGCATCTGCCATGGAGCATTGCCTCAGTCTGTAAGTTAGACTAGGGCTGTGTGCTTTAGCCAGGTTATAAATCAGATAATGAAATAATTATTGACTAAAACGGACAGTTCAGTGACAGACAGTGATTACAGTATCAGTCTGACGCATTTTGTCTAATATATAATCAGTACAGGTAATACCTTTAACACGGTGTAATGGAGGGCGGGTAGCAAGACCTGAGCAGTCACCAGGGCAGGCAAGCTGTTATGCCTAAAGTCTAGTACCTGCAGCCCATCTTATTGTGGTTCTGTGCACACTCTCAAACCATTGGTGAGAAACTGGAGGTGTGTTGTGAATGCTGGCTAACAGATGTTAGCTTTCCCTTCTGTTCTATGTATTATCATTCCGGTAAGATTTTTATCTATTAAATGAACAATAACTGAATATAATATGGCATTATCACTCGTGTTTGTCTAAATCTGTATTGGATCATTTTATAGAATACTGTTGTACATGTACTGCATTTGGAATTGGGGCTGTGAAGTATGCTGGTTGCTTTGTAGTGGCTGGAAAATACTTATTTGCATTTGTGGGTTTTTTCATGGTTTGGTTATTTTTATCCGTCTGGGTAAGAGTTTATTAAGTTATGTATTTTCTACTGATATTAAAGACCAGTATAATTGTTCTGCTACTTATACAGAGAAATCTTTTCTAGGCTCTGTATTATAATAAAACACAGATTGCAAAGGATGATCAACATCCAAGTACAAGGCGGGGGAAAAGTACTAGGACAAGGACAGATAGGGGGAATTTGTACAGTGGAGGTGGCCAGCCTGTGGATTTTACTTAGTGAATACTTTAATCAGCCTTTGTAACTGGACTTCATGGCATGGGGATGTACTGACATGAGAATTACTGGGACATCTGACTCCATTCCTGGCTGTGGGGAGAAAGAAGTCAGCAGAGGCTGCCAAAGCCAACACTGTTGGACCGCTCCAAGATCCAGCTGTGTGATCAGCCCAGCTCCGTCTTATACTGGGTTTCCTCCAGACACATAAAAGCCACTCAAAATTCCTCTTCCTCACTGGTCTCCACTGCAAAGAGTCCACCGTTTGGATTTTAGTTCTGTTGGGGTTCTGATAGATGTGGTCTTGGAAGATTGGTTACCCATGTTGTACATGCACCATTATTCATTTTTTCTGTTCTTGGCCATGCAAAATGTGGAATTTTTGTCAAACTGGTGTGCTAAGTTGGAGAACGACAGAGGTGAGAGTCATTTTGGCCATTTTAGCTCTCTGGGTCCTGTTCACTGATCTAAATCCCTGCACTAGGGGGTTAGGGATTAAGGAGTACTATAATGGTCACTAAAACTGAGAATAGAGTGAGTAATTAACGGTAATAGCTTAGTAACTACTGTGAATACTAGAGTATTGTTTTCAGCTCTCTTTTCCAATTCACATCTTCCCACAAGGGATGTTCACCTCGGATGAGATGGCAATGGCATATAATCAGAAAAATGCTTTCAAGAAAGAAAGAGAATGTAGGATAGATTACCATGTCAAGAGTAAAATGAGTTAGGAGAAAATGACAGCAGACTGCTTCTGTACTGGTGTACTGGACTAACATGTTCTGCATTGTAGAGCAATGTAAGTCTCGGGATCTGTTTAAGCAAGGATGGAAGCATGTAGTGTGTCACCCACTTGGCTTGCCTAATTCACCATTAGTTGTTTTCCCAATTAGAGAAGCATTTTCCTTCACAGTTATGAAATTTCTTGACAATGTATACTGCTGATCTGGTCTAAGCGAAAGATACGTGGACTATCAAGAATTCTAGACAATAATTATGCATGTCATTACTCAAAGAAAAACATGCTTATGGAATACAAATTGGAATTAAACCTGAGCTGAGTGTATCAGATTGGATAGTTTCATGAGCTAACATAAACAGATTGCAACACAAAGTTTGAATTGGTTACCTGGAAAAATAAAATTTGAATTATTTTTTTTTTAGGGCTGATTTAGAGTTTCAGACCTCTGCATGGTGTCTGGAGACTTAAGTATTAATATTTAAATAGTGAGGTGAGGTTCTTTAATGGAAGATGTTCTTGAACTGTAGAATTACTTAAAGCTTTCTAGAAAGCTGCTGCCTATAAAGAGTTAATTTTTTTGTCTTTGAGCAGACAGAAAGCCACTTCAAAGATCTCTGTAAGTAGTAGCCTTTTCATTTGCCTCCCAAAAGCATACCTCATGCTGAACCCTGTAATGTTGGAGAGTTTGTGCAGTAGGTAAGGGGTTTTAAGCATGCAAGGGGAGAAGGAAATGATAGGCAAGAAAAAGAAGCAAGTGCTCTGCCAGTGCTTGTATGCAAAAGAACATTCCTGTGTTTTTGACAGGGACAATCTTTTTTTTGCTGGACAGTGAATTTGAAAAAACATGGGATGTGCAGTATCACACCATGCTTGGGGAAAGCTGAGCTGGAAAGACTGCCCTAATAGGCATTAAAAAAAAAAAGTACAGCACTAAGAACTCAGTCCAGATATGAAGCTTCTCAAACCCATAATACAGATGGATAGATTGCAATATGGAAAATCTGTTCTTGTGGAGAGAAACTGTACTGTGACATGACACGTTTAACAAACTCATTTTCCTAGCTGAGAATAGCTGAAAAAGTAACTACATAATGACTTGTACATGCAGTTCTCTGGATCCTGCGACCCCCACCAGACATCTGCAAAGACAACTTCTTCTATTATGTTTAGTCACAGTTCCAGCAGCTATGCAAAAGCAACAACTAGCAAAAGTAGGTGGTTGAAGTTGCAATGCTCTTCTGTATGAATGGTTTTTGGAGGACAGGGCTGTTAAAGCAGACAGAAAATGAGAGAATCAAGAAGAAATGCTGTTAGAAATCTTACCGTTCTTGGAGAGGGCTATGCTCCTGCTGGAGATGTGCATCTTGCTCTAATTTGTTTTCTCGCTGTTTCCCTCTGGCATTCATGCCATCCTGGGACTAGCAAGTCACACAAGCAATGCATATCAGGAATCTGCCTCCTGAAATAGTCTTTTTCTCAGAACCCCAGCATTTAGGCTATTTTAGCATAGTGAGGCAGAGGGTAAAAATGAGAAAATAGGCAAGTGTTCTTTAACACAGAAATGTTGCCGGGGGAGAAGAACATAGGTCACAGATTTTGTAAGAGTAAGCCATTGTGAAAGATGACACGTTTGTATGAGTAAGAAAATTGGATATGAAGTAGAAGTGAACTTGTCTCAGGATTACGCAAAAGACTGTGGCATCTGTATGTGTGTCTCTGGCAGACAGGCATCAATTCTGCTCTTGACTCTGAATCATGCTGCACTTCATCTCTGTAAAAGGTACCTGGCTGAGACCCTGTACTCCTCAGCTGGCACCAGTGTTACATGCTGCAGCGTATCAGATGGTGAGAGGAAGAGCTGCCATTGTAGAGTGTGCTCACGGCAGTACCAAGATCAGAAAGGAGCAGTAGGGGATCCCCCGAGTGTTACATCTTTTTTAAGCAACATTGACAGCGATTTGAGAAAGATATGCAGGGATTCTCCAATAGCTCTAGCCTTTGAACATTTTTATTTTGTGGTAGCTAATAGAATTTCCTGCTCAAAATTCAGTTTTTTAAACACTGGAATATCCAGACTTATCACAAAATCCGTCAGGCTCTTCTGAGGGTTTCTTGAACTTAAACAAGAGGTAGAGATATAACATTCATTGTGATGTCGTCTCCTTGGAATGACTGAAAAGAGAATGATTGTTAAGAATTCAAGAACCAAAGCTATTCTGTTTGTGAATACATACAAAAGTACAGTCCTCTGATCTTCTAAAGTTAGGAAGTCCTTTTCAGCATTCTAACCCACTGTTCCAAGTTTTTGCGCATCCTGGCCGAGAGGATCTTAGATTCTGTAGTATTCATAAAAACTGTAACAACATATCTTAAAGTGTAAAGGAAGCTATCTTTTTTGTTCATAGCTAAGTCATGTTTTATTAATTGTTGACCAAAGTGATGTAAATCTGAATCTGACATCCCCCCAGCTTGGTTCAGCATTCCATTTCCATCCTCTCTTTACAAGGATTCAGCACATGTTATAGACCAGTAGTCGTAGTGTCTGTCTACTTGCTGTTCCCTTATTAGCAAAGATGCTCAGCTGCAGTTACACAGAGCATCCGTTTCATGTCTGCTGTGCTGCAACTGTAAAAATTGGCTTCTTAACTTACCATGATAGTCAGTGAACCTCACAGGAGCAATAGAAAACTTACAATTTCTTTGAAAATAGCTGTTGATTATTAAGAATGGAAAAATCTAATTTTGATATGAGTAACCATTGTTAATTGTCCCAGAGCAGCGAGTTGGTCATCTATTGTCTGTTTATTCTTTTTTTATTCTCTCTTACTTTACCATCATTAATTTAATCTTCCTTTCCAAGGACTCTGGCAGTAATAAAACATAATAGTCCTCTCTAAAAGTCATCCAGAATGCGTGATAGAAGTTTGTCTTCCCTGAAAGCACACAAATGTTTAAAACCAGTCTGTCAGTGGAAATCCCCTGCTTTCACATATGTAACCTGCCATTTGCTCTCTCTTAACTGAATCTAGGTCAGATTATCTATGAACACAATATTGCCAGCAAAGGTACCTATGGCACGTGAGTAAGGGAAATGTATTACAGAAAGTTGGGGAGGGTGTTTTAAATTGTAGGGTAAAAAATACTTGTTTTGGTAATATCAAAATATGATCCCACTCTCATTGAAAGCAGTGGCAACACCCTTGTCAATTTGAGTGATAGCAGGCTTAACTTCCTTGTTTTCACCTCGTGAATCTGCTAAAGCAATCCTGACTTTCCAGCATGACCGCTGAAGTATCTAAATGATGTTATTTGTGTCTGAGGTTTTCTCATTGCCATTCTGAAATCATACTTACAGCCTCTTGAGCACGTTTCAAATCCAAGTGATCTCAAGTGCTTTACAGACTACTGTGAGGATACATAAAAAAGATCACCTCACCTGCCAGAGAAATGCACCTCTCCAAGTAGTAGTATACAAAGCCATTTAGCAGCATCCACCCGTAGATTTAGCACATTTGAATAGGAACTAAGGAATAATTTTATAGTCGATTGACTGCAGAAGGAATTACAGGAGGCTGGGTATAATGAGTGAAACTGGAGTTTGGCCTGAGTGCCAAAATTGACATTTTGGTTTTCGGTTGCACTTTTTGTCACTAATGCCATGGCAGTGTGCTAGCACTGAAACTGATTTTAATATATAGGCCAAGGTCAAAGGAAGACTGACTGTATGTGATGCTGGTTTGGTCATTTTGCTTTCTGATGAGTTCATCTTTTAAGAGATAGGTATTTAGGTTTTCTTCAAGTATCGGGGCGTCCTAGCCAGTTGTGAGGTTTTTTGCCTTAAACTTTTTTGCAGAGTGCAAATTTGAGCAGCAGATGCAAAGTACTTTAATCTTCTGTTTACTGTTATCTTATCACACAGGACAGTCCAGAGCAGCCATGATTCCTCCAAAACAGCCGAGGCAACCAAAGGGAGCTTTAGATGATGCCATTGCCTTCGGAGGACTGGTAGACCAGGAGACAGTGAACAACTTACAGCCCACACCACCTCCACTGCCAAAGAAAACAATTTTGAGAGCTAACACAGAGCCGACTCCCAGAGATCTCCAGAAGCAGGCTCTGGAGAACAACCTGTGTGTTGTGGCCAATCCCACCTATGACATTGACACCAACTGGGAAGCAAGCAGCGCCTGCTCTTCGGTCAGCCTGGAGCTCAAAGTACTGGACAATGAGTCAGGAGATTCCTTGGACAGGCCTACAGAAAAACTAAGGGCAACCACCTCAGCAACCAACAGTGTTTCCAGCCTAACCACTATCAGTATTAAGGACCGGTGTTCCAATAGCATGGAGTCTCTGACAGGGAGACGCATCACGCAGACTAAGCAGGGCAAAGGTGTCCAGAAGCCACAAAGGCAAGCACTTTATCGAGGAATTGAAAACCGAGAAGAGGTGGTAGGTAAAATCCGAAGCCTTCACACTGATTCACTGAAGAAGCTGGCACTTAAATGTGAAGACTTGTTCATGGCCGGGCAAAAAGACCAGCTGCGGTTCGGGGTGGACAGCTGGTCGGATTTCAGGCTAACCAGTGACAAGCCATGCTGCGAGGCAGGCGATGCAGTTTACTACCCGGCTTCTTATGCAAAAGATCCTCTCAACAATTATGCAGTCAAGGTAAGAGGGGCTTGAAAAATGGTAAGCCTAGACATCAGTGACAAAATGTAACAGCAATAACCATAATTTGCAATATGCCCAGTAGTGATAGGGCCTACAAATCTAAGTGTGTGCTGCCTGCAGCAGCACTGGGTGAAGATTCCCAAGATACAGGCTCTTCCTTCTATTGAGAACCATGTGTGGCATCGGTATCTGCTGTTGAAGTTTTGTCTGTTTTTATTGCAGCTCTGAAATTACTCAGACAGAATAAACACAACTCAGTCTTTACCATGGTCACTGTTTAATATTAAACTGAAGAAAAAGCTGCATTATTTTAATGTGTGTCTGCAATTTTGTAGCAACCTGCAATAACAAAATCTTGTGGTTCATTTGCATGCAGATATTAAATCATCACTCTTAGGAAAGATTTCAAAGTTTTCCATGTTCAGAGCCGTGTCATTTTAAATGTAAATTCTAGGCTCATATACCTGTATGTTTCCATACAAGGTCTTCTATTTTCATCAGTGTCCATTACCAGCCTTTCAAAAGCTGGCTTTCATAAGCCATCAGTGTTGCCCTATAAGGTATACTAAAGAAAAAGGTGGAGCTTGTCAGTGTTAGTTTTGCAGCCTTTTACTAAACAAACAATTGATTTTTGTCTAGTTTATTCTTCAGCTAATGCATCAAAGTACTAAGATTTACTGCTAAGATACTAATGAGTAGTTGGCAGCTATCTCACTAGATGTTGTTACTTTATATAGGTTATTACCTTTATAGAAGTAATTCTTTCTGAGCACTGCATCTCTAAAGTTCTCAGTGCTTATCTGCTAGGATGATGGTGAGAAAGACAGCTAAGACTCATAGTTCTGTCAGACTTCCTGCATGACCTTGAGCAGATCACTGAACTCATGACTGCACCTGGAAACTGAGATACAACATTTATTGCCCACACCCAGCTGTATGAGGCCTAATCGATTATTCCATGTAGAGCGTGTTGACATTCTCAGAAGGGTGGTACTTTACAGGAACAAAATGTTGTTACCACTCCTGTGTGATTGTTTACAAGAAAGATGCAGAAAAAAAGAAGGTGCACCTGACGTGTTCTTCTGAAGCTTGAAAAGGCATCTTGTTAAGGCAGATTTGTGGGCATAACCATTTATACCTCTTTACTTATCAAGGACCTCTCTTTGAAAAGATGTGATATGAAATGTGGATGTCTTGTGGATGCCAACAGCCAAGAACCAGACTGAATATATCTGGCAAGTCTGGTTGCAGAATCAACAGTCTGGCATTACTCAGTTTGGGGTTTTTTGTTTTTAATACAATGATGCAAAACCAGTTGCTTTGAGGTCCCAGAGTGGTATTTCTCTGTATAGGCAGGTTTGGGTTATCACCAACATGATTCCTCTTTGCACAGTATGGATGTGCCCTTAAAGCATTCCCTGACAGGGTAGACCTCTGCAGGTGGATTTTTACCTACTGTCCTCCTAAGTAAGCTTCTCTTGTAGAAAGCCAGTGGAAAAAACAAACAACAATGTAGCATGGTCAAATATGTGCTATATTTTTTTCCCTCATAATTCAGATGTCTTAAAAATAGTTCACAGACTAACAAAATTTATTGCAGTGTAATACGTGTGACGGTCTTGAGAGGGAGTGAAGTAGCCATGGAATATCCTTGAGCTGGAGGTCACCATGAGCTGTTGTGCAGTTAAAATGAGAGGAAAAGCTATTCTTGAAAATACCCTCCCTAGCACTTGATGGGATATAGGAAGATACTCATTACAAGTGTTCTCTGATTTCTTTATAAGCCAAGCAGGATCAGCATACAGGACTACTGCTGTCTCTTTTCTCATTTGCCTATCTTAACTATTATGCCTTCTGCTAAGTGGGTGCGTGCCTCTTGGGTGCATATTTTTATTACTGCATTCTCTATACTAATACCTTGAATTATATAGCATTGTTTAAACTGTAGTTACTGTTCCCCTAGAATCAGTTACTGTGAAGTTCAACTTTTTCTTATCGTTTGCCCCCAAGTTGATATTTGACTTACAAGTCATCAGTCCAGGATCCGATTTGTACGAAATCTCCTAACAAAAGGTGTTCCGATTCTTAATGCGTAAGTCAAAAAAAAAATTGTTCTAATGTTTTATCTCCAAAAGTAGAATTACAAAAGCAATGTTAAAAATTAAGCTTTAACCATTTGACTACTGCTGAATTAGATTTAGAAGAATGAACCTTTTATGCAGGTGAATGTACCAGTGCACCTTTACATTCCGGTGGTATCAACGGCAAAAGACAGTTTGATAAATTTTGCGGGGAATGAGCAAAACTTGTTGTCGGTGTGGATATTAGAGGAAACATTGTTCACACGGGTGCGTGGTTTCAGAGCATTGTATTCTGCTTTTTGCTTCACTCACGACAAATCTGCTAGTCAGCATCCTGTGCAAGAAAGTTGCGGGAAGCCATTTGGAAATTATTTGGATTGAAACATTATAAATAAAAACAGTAAATAAATTACAATAGCCATAGGTTTTTGTATAAAGTAGACTGGATGAGTTCAAGTCTTAGTATCCCCACACAGCCTAAGGCAGCAATATGACAGGGATCTTTGCTCAAAATGAGTAACAGTTAGGTGAGATTACTGCGTCAGTGACATGGAGGAAACTACTTCCACTTTCAGTATTAAACTCTCAAGGAAATTACTGTACAATATCATAGTCAGACACACACAGAAATGATGATTCAGAGTCTACATGGAACAATATAGACATAAAAAACCAGCAGGGTTGTGGCTGCGGGCACGTGTTGCAATGCGGTTCAGGTAGGGTAACGGGAATTGCTAAGGTGCAGACTGCTCAAAAGGAGCAATTGAAAATTTATTGCTTTGGTTGCTACATGGCAGCAGCAGTTCTTCTACCAGTAAAACCATAGGATAAAGTTCCTGTCCCAAGTATAAAATACAGCCATGCAGAAGTAAATACTATTGGGCTGAATTGGGCTGAGACTTACCTAGTTGAAGCTGATAATTATTTTCTAATTATGTTTAGTTTGTCACAGGGTGCAAAGGTGGGGTTTTTTGGTAATTCCATTTCCTAGTGGAGCTTCTTGGCAGCAGTGTTATTAAAGGTAACCCAGAACTTCATGATTCAGATCAAAAGCAAGCTACATATGTTAAACTTTCAGCCCAGTCCGAATCAAGTCACAGCAGTATAGGCTTCTGTATTTTGGCACAGTGTTAAAAAGTCAAAACTCTATTCCAAGGCCAGATAAAGAAAATGAGGTCAATCAGAGATCAAACTGGCCTCCTTGGAAAACAAGGTTGTGCCAAGAACAAGCTATCAATTTGGGATTAGCAAGTTTTCATTCTGCACAGAATTTCATTTGCAGTTGTCCCTCTGTGCAATACAACAAAGTAGCACAGATGGTGCAGCCTTTGTGATCTTCTGTGTTTCTCATTTTCAGCACTTGTAAATTCATTTCCCACAATATTCATCTTTAAGTTCATTGACGCCCTGTAAAATGTATGGGACAGAATGGAAATGAGATTCCCTGCTGGTAAAGTGGAAGTCGGCTGATGGCACAGTAGGCTACTGGACTCATAAAGGAAAAATAAAAAGCTAATGCAGAACAAGTTTTTTAGAAGCTCTGAAACATGAAAATCTTGCTGCTTAGGGATGGGGGCTGGGGAGAAAATTGAAACGGCAGTAGACAAAGAAGCCTGTCCTGTCCCCATAAACATGGCAGGACTTTAGTTGATATGGATGCACTAAAGAAAAGATATATGGTGACAGTGCATTCCAGTGCAAAGGAAAACGTAAACTTTCCATTCCTTTCTACTTGTATCTCTCCTCTCATTGTTTTCTTGCATCATATGGGAGGGCTTTTTACCAACATTGCTTCATCTTTTGAACAACCAGCTCTTTATCAGCTTTGGAAATAAGCCTTGCCAAGCCCTTATCAATACCTTTCTTTCAGCTATTCTCACATACCATATCTTCAGAGATCAGCTGATTGTCCTTCATTAAAGCAAATGGTAAATGACTGATTGATCCTACTTTCTGTTGGTGATTTAGTCAAAGTATTTTCCCCTTTTTCTTTTCCTGTACCCAAAAATAGGAATCCAACATACTATATATGTAAAAGGCAGCATATTTCCTACTGCAATTCTAGGATTGACAATATATTCTAAAATGAGTGAACCAAGGCTGATTTTGACAGGTGCAAAGCCTATCTCCTATTTTTTTAATTGAAGTTCCAGTAATAAATTTGTGCCCTTTTCTGAAGCAAGTAAGAAAAAGAGGCTGCCGAAGACTAGAACAGATGACTGGAACAGACAAAAGCTTTAAGAAACAGGCAAAAAAACCTAGGCCATATATTTACTCACGATTTTGAAATAGTATTAACTGTCACAAACAGAAAAGAAGCTCTGAATCCACTCCTGCAAGCAGTGTAAAACACTTGCTAATGAGGCCATCAAATTTCACAATTTGTTCCCTAAATCTTTACAAATGTAAACATAGATTTCGCTTGCATAACTTAATATAACTTAAAGCATTTTTGAAAATCCAAAATCTTGGTCATTCAGATGAGAATTTTGGGTGATAGTGGAATTATTCCAATACAAAATGCTAGACTGAGCATTATTACCCATTAACAGTATTAATGCTAGCAATCACTACTCTGTTGCAAACTGGTAATTTACAATGGACTTCTGAGTAGAAGCTACAACTCAAAAGATGATAAAATAGTACAAGATGTTTGTAAGTAAATAAAATTGACATTATATAAACTCTCTTTGAACAAATCAATAAGAAACTTACTTTGTTTCCACTGCTTTCAGTACATTTTCCCCATTCTAATAAGATACTGGTAAATTAGAATCTGAACTCTGCAATCTAAAACCCCAGAACTTCTCTGGACTCACACAGCAGAAGTCTGAAGAGTAGCCAGACACTTACAGGGATGTCAGATTACTGCAGGTCTGTCATTTAGAAACTGTTTTATGAATTCGCACGGGTGTCGGATTTGTTGTCATACTCCAGTTTTTGGGTGCTGCTTCTAGACAGCCTAGCCTTCCATTCCCCTTGTCATTGACAAAGTATCTAGTGTACAAATGTTCATGTTTGTATAGCCAGGGATTTACTCAGCCTTAAATAACCCAGCTGCCTCTTCCACTTCTCACTTCATGTGGTTTGTAAACAAAGAGCAAGAAGCAGAAAATACATCTCTAATCAGATCTCAGCTGTTTTGTCTTTGTAGATATTGCATGCATGATCATTTACCCATATATTTCCCTGTATTTTCTGATTTGTCGATATAAAGAGAGGAGTCTGAAACAATTGGATAAAGTGGCTCTGCTGTGGATTCAGATTTTAGAGTGGATGCTGCTCTGAAGGTTTTCATGAACCACAGTAACAATGGAGTTAATAATTAATAATGTGACTTGTTCATCCTGGGAAGCGTTACAAGGATCATTATATATAAAGCTCTGTTCTGCTTGATGCTAGAGAGGTTTTAACTGGAATACTGTATTCATTACAGGGTACAGCTCTTCAGAAATATGTAATAACTGGGGAGAATCCAGAAAATAGCAACAAGAATCAGGGGGTTAGGAACCAAGATAGGAGGAATGACGGTTGGTTATTTTCAAGAAGACCACCATGAAGAGGGGAAAAGTTACCATTTCCCCAAGTGTAAAGGTGTAATGTTAAAGGATGCCAATTAATAGTTTTTAATACCAGCTAGGAGAAGAGCTGTCAGTTTAATGTGAAGTAAAACAGACTTAGGATTGAATAGCATGAAGAAAGAGAATGGAGAAGTTCTTGGGGTGTTTTTAGGTCGGAAAGGCATTTCTTAGGAATGACCCAGCTGACAACATGCAGATCAGATTGGCCTTGCAGGCCAGTTCTGCTGGCTTGAAGGAAAAGGCAGTGGGTGCAAAGTCAGGGTAATCTGCCCTAACAGCCAAATGCTTCTCGGTGCAGATGTGTGTGGCCAGTCACTTCCAAATTAGAAGGAAGCACTACGATATCCACGGAGGCCTATGAAAGTGTGCTTTTGTAGTACTGCAATTCTAGGATTGGCAATATATTCAAAAATGAGTGAACAATGGCTGATTTTGAAAGGTGCAAAGCCTATCTCTTATTTCAATTGAAATTCTAGTAATAAATTTCAGCCATTTTCTGAAGTAAGTAGGAAAAAGAGGCTGCCTAAGACTAACATTAGAAACTAGGAATAAGTCTTGATTCTTCCGCTTTTCTTTTTCTATAGGCAAGGAGAAATCCTTTTCATAAACTTTTAAAAAGGGCCTTGTATTTACCAAATTGAGAAGTACTGTGTTAAGAGCAAATACTCTGTGGATTATGTATTCCTAATAGAGTAAAATTTTTTAGCTGGCAGGCGACATTAGAATTCCATAGTGGGTAAGATGAAATACAGTACAATAGCTAAGGGCAGGTGCTTTTTTGCACTTTTTCTTATCAGCAGGTAAGCTCGACCTTGAAGTTAAACTCTTTCAGAATGAGTTTATATTTTGGATTAGCTCAGTTAAGTATTTTCAAAAACTAAAGGCTGGATTGCGACACACTGAACTTATTCTGCAGTTGGAACTGATTATCCCATGGTGGACTGTATAAGAAAAAGGCCGTGGACTTGAAGGGTATAGAAGACAAAATTGTTCTCGTTTTCCTCAATAGCTGTTCTCCCAATCAGATTTGATACACGCTGGTAGGGCCTATAAAACACTTGTTTACTTCTGTCTTGAGTCTCCAAGACCATCAGCTGACATTTTCTTGTCATATATAATTCAAAGGTCAATGCTCTATTTTTACTGTATTTGTTTCAACTTCTGTAACACTTGAGAGAAGGGAGGACTTTCCATTGATGACTCACTTCACCTCTAACATATAAAATACCTTTGAAATTTAAATTGACAAGAGCCACTGTACAAAGAAGGTAATTATCAGCATTTCCAGAAAATCGGAACTTTCCTCTCCTGAATAAAGTTGACTAGAAAATAATTTTTTCAAATTTGTTTTGTTTGTGCATAGCAGTTATTAAACAGGAAGCTTAAACTATAGTGTACGTAACACGTAGGGAATTGTGAATGTGAAATATGGAAATGTGTGCAGCGTCAAAGACAGGAGGACAATCAAAATACTGTTACTACTTGCATCTACTTTCATATGACTGTCTGACAATGCACAGATTTTCTGATCAACAAGCATAAAAGACTAAATCGCCCACTAAATTATATGTTTCTTAACCACATAAACATGTAAAAGATTTTAATTTTTTTTGTGAAAGGTAAGTTTATAACTTACCCTAGATAAGTTTCTGAGAAGGGGAAAGATGAGAAGCAGGGAGAAAAGTCACCTTATGCTTATATTTAGGGCTGGTATGAGATGTAGGCTCCTTGGTGGTTGGGACTGTGCAGAACTAGTGCTGACTTTTACTAACCTTAGTCATCTGGCTTTCCTTGGCTTTCAGAGATGATCCTAAGGGATGCTGTAACTTCATCTGAAGAGAGATGTCTTCCTGTTTTGTCTTCCTCTGAGCTTTGCAGTGAAGACCTGTTGGTGCCTTATACCAACTTAATCCTTAGGCTCTAACCCTGTAAAGATCAAAACATACCCTTAACTTTACATGCTCTGAATGATCTCACTGAAGTCAGGAGAACTGACGTTAATATGCAAAGGTCAACATGCTTGAGTCTTTGTAGGGCTGTAATTTTAATTAGTAAAAGCCTTAGAACAGAGGCCCTAATAGAGGTTGTCCAGTGGCTGTTGTAAGGGGGTTGGAGCAGCCAGTTGTTATGGCAATGCAAACAATTAATAAAGATTATTATTATGGTGATAATGTACATATCAACAGGATATTGCTGACAGAAATTAAATACAGTTATATGTGGCAAAATAAAAACATATTCTTAGGATCTTGACAAATGATTGAAAGCAATTAAGGTACCATGTTGTAATGAGTTTCCATTTATCACCTCAGCCACAGCCAGTATCCCTGCCAGCAGCCCCTGCCACGCACACATGCACCCCTCACTGCAGATGGGATGTGTTAGCTTGACAGAGCTGCAGCTAATAGATTTCACTTTTCAATTACAGTGGGTAGGGAGCGTGCATCCCGTCACTTAACTCTGCTGACAGGTGGTAACTTGTTATGCCATGCTAACTCAGTCATGTGCAGTCGTTGGATCGTATCCTCAAATATTCTATGTATGCTCTCCTATTGCTATTGATTATTTTCACCTTGTCCAAGCTTCACACAAAGCTGAGAGAAGAACACAAAACAAAATTATATGGATAAGCAAGTAACTGTGAAGTAAGCTTCACTATGAATTTATCGGCTGCTATTCTAACTAAAAGCACAACCTGCCTGAATGCTATTTTCCATAGAATAATATATGATCCTTGAGGTCACTTCCAACCTTAATGATTCTATTCTATTCTATATGTATGGGCAGAATTGTCTACACATACTGGTCTGCAGTTGCTTACTATCCAATGGAAACTGTTCATGTGCCTTAAGATAGTCTGCCAACGTCAGTTCGGTACAAAATTTTTCAGTGCTTGTGCTTAGGGCTAGATTGTGGATACCCATCAAGAAGGCTCATACTAAAAAAAAATAATAATAAATATACAATTTATAAATTTAAGAGTTATGTTATTTCTGTGCTGTTTATTTTCTTCTGCCAGATCTGTAAGAGCAAAGCTAAGGAATCGCAGCAGTATTACCACAGCCTATCCATCCGGCAGAGTCTGGCTATCAACTTTAACATCCAACAGGACTGTGGCCATTTCCTTGCTGAAGTGCCAGTTCGTCTGCTTCCGTGGGAGGATCCCGATGCACCAGATGCAGAAGAAGAGCAGGAAGAAGAGGATAAAGAGTCTGAGCAAAAGAACAGAGACACTCCTTCCAGTACAGAGGCATCACAGAAAGACAGCTCAAGCAACCAGGGGACCATCAGCAAGCCACGCAGCCGCGTTGTCGTCATCACACGGGAGGTCCCGTACTTAACAGTGGCTGACTTTGTGCGCGAATCTGCTCCCCGCCATGCAAAGAGTCCAGATTTATATGAGAGGCAGGTCTGTCTACTCCTCTTACAGCTGTGTTTGGGCCTGGAGCACCTGAAACCCTATCATATCACACACTGTGATCTGCGCTTAGAGAACCTGCTGCTGGTTCATTCCAGACCAGGAGGCAGCCCTCTGAGCTCTGAGACCATGGAACCCAGTCCCAGCACTGCTTGCCCAGCCAGATTAATAGTGAGCAATTTCTCCCAGGCCAAGCAGAAGAGTCATATGGTGGACCCCGAGGTCCTACGGGATCAGTCCCGCCTGGCTCCAGAAATCATCACTGCAACACAGTACAAAAAGTGTGATGAGTTCCAGACTGGCATCCTCATCTATGAAATGCTGCACTTACCCAATCCCTTTGATGAAAATCCAGAGCTGAAGGAGAAGGAGTATACTCGTGCAGATCTCCCCAAGATCCCTTGCCGTTCCCTCTACTCTCAGGGGCTTCAACAACTTGCCAGCTGCCTGCTGAATCCCAACCCTTCAGAGAGGATCCTAATATCAGAAGCCAAGGGAATCCTTCAGTGTTTGCTTTGGGGTCCACGTGAGGACTTGTTCCATGCTCTAAGTACATCTTCCAACCCTGCCCGGAGAGATGCTGTGCTTCAGAACTGGCTGGATATAAAAAGGACGCTACTGATGATCAAGTTTGCAGAGAAGTCCCTGGACAGGGACTGTGGAGTGATTCTGGAAGACTGGCTTTGTTGTCAATATCTGGCTTTTGCCACTATAGACTCGCTTCATCGCATTGTGAGAATCATGCAGCAGCACTAGTTTGTAGAGCCTGTTGCTTTTCATGAAGCACCCCCCACCTCCACTCCAGCCTGCCCTAGGGCTCATAGTTTGTACAAGTGTTAAAAAATAGCCTAGATATCAAAGCCAGCAACTCTGAGCAAATAGATTCTAATTGGAGAATTTGCATCCTGTACCCAATATAACAGAAACTTTACTTTTTTTTGCCAGGCCTGTTAGTTAGTGATTATATATACGTGACTGCATTTGGATCAGACAGTATGTGATTTGGTTACTGTCTGGCTGAAAAGGAGAGCAAACTTCGATGCCACTATTTCTACCACTGCAGTAAACAAATTGCCCTCCTCTTCTGGGTAGTTTCTGTCATTTCCGTATGTAGCATTACTTAGTGCATAGCAGTGACCATAAGCAGAGATGGATTAGCAGTAGATGTGAGATGAATGATCCACCATGCCACAAAAGACTCATTTGCTTCCATTCCATATACCACGCAAAACTTTCTCTCAGCTTACTCGGTCCCCCACAAGCAGGCTGGGCTCCTCTTTCCTTTGGTCTCAACCAGACAGATTCTGATCTTTCTCTTACACTTTACGCCTTCTTTTTTTCCTCCCCAGGTGTGGTTATCCTGCTGACTGTGGCATGTGTCAGTGTTCGTCTGCGACAACCCTGTTCGGTCCTCTTCCCTCCTCCTCTGCCTCCCCATATCCTTTCTAACCACAGATTCCTGATTTTCAACAATGCTGCCTTAATCTCAAACCATTACCCTTAGTGTAAGACCTCTGCATTAAAAAGCAGAATATGCACACTTTGTCTATTCCATTTCCTTCATGACATGCACCAGTCTGGACTGTGATGTACTGTAGCTATAACCACGTTTATGCAAGGACAATACAACACATGGTGGGCAACTGAAATTCCCTTTCCATTGCAAAAGGCACTAAAGCCTGACTTGAAATGGATAGGACGTACATAACCTTCTCTGACAATCACCGCTATGAAGCAGCGATGAAAATAACAGCCACCTCTTCTGTTTTATTTTGGTTTGCTCTTGTCACTTGTGCCATATTGCAAAGTGGGACTGAAATTGGCTCTGCTGGTATGTTGGCAGGAGATAGAAATGTTTAGAGCTTGTCTGTGTGTAGGCCACATGGAGACACTTCTTCTGCAGACGCGGTTCTCCGAAGGGTAAAAACAAGGGGGCAAAAACACTGTTGTTTAATTATTGAGGGAGCTGTTAAGTTTGGCAGCCACAACTAACAGTATCATGATCCATTTTTCCCACAGCAGTGTTTGGCTGCATCTCTCTTGTCTGTTGTAACTAGTGTTTTCTAATGTTGCTATAGACAATGCCCTAAAAATGGAATGTTGTCAGAATAGCTCAAAGAGCATTGCAGACAGTTTTGGACTAGAGCAGAAATTAGCGAGAGTTAAAGAGACAGAATTTTTAAAAACTCAACCTGAAGGAGCTTTTCGCTGTTAGAGGCCGCTGCTGACTTCCTTTCCTGACCTAACGGCCGTTTCCTATGGAACCTCTGCAGTTGTACAGGCGTATCTTTGCTCAGTATTGCTAGGCTCTGAATTGCTTCCTGAATCGCTCCGAAGAACTTATCTTGATGCAGGGGAAAAAGTGATACCGAATATTCTGACTGGGTGATGGAAAGCAGGCAGCCCTAGTTATGAGCCTGTGCTTCTCTCCTATGGATCTATGTGCAATTCTTGTATGTATTTTTTAAAGCTGTACATTAGTGTTCACTTTACACACCAGCCTTTACCTGATGCTAGATCTGCAGCCCCTTCCTTTACTTTCCTGGCACATAAATGCACAGATCTCCGTGTGTTCTTTTTATGGATTGATGTTTCATTTTAATTGTTAAAACTGTGAGGAATCAATTCACTTCAGCCTTGAAACAAATAGCCACTTTATACAGCATATGCATGCTTGGACCAGACGCATGGAAACTGAACAAGCAGTCCTGCAGGCTTAAAGTCAGCAAAACTAGCTCTGGAATGACACCATACATTTGGAGGGGTTGAAATTTCTGTATTCTTCTTCTCTGGCATCTATCAGAGCTAAGCTGAATAGCGTGTGGAAGCCTACATCGATTGTGCCGTAGTATATAGACTGTCTTTGTGACCTTTCTAAAGATTTTTTTTAAACTTCTGATTATTATTCTTGTGTTTGATTCACCTGTATCAGTGAAGGATCAGGCAAGGATAAGGGTAATATATTTTAATGTGATATATATTATTTTCTTTCTCCTTTTGGCAAAAAGGTTAGGATGGCGGCATTGATGCAGAAAGAGGATGGTGCATTAAAAGCCCAAGTGCAATGTATGTAGTTGAGGTACTTCTACTACATCAGGAAAGAAAGTTTCTACACTACTGCTGAGCAGCTCGTAGAAGAACCTTTACAAAGACTCGCACGTGTTCAATGCAGCCCTGCTTTATCTGGACACGGGAGGGCAATGCTCTCATAGCTTAAGTACACCGAGCATGACAAGTCACTCACTATCTGCTAGCTTTTAGTCACAATGTGTTGAGCTACGAGTAGGGCTTCTTCTTCTCTGTGGTCTGGTCTTGTGTTTGTTTCATGGTGTGTGTGTGCGTGTAAGTTCTCAACTAACTGATGGGCTGCACCAGCAATTCTTGGGCCACTTGCCATTGCGGTGGGCTCGTTCCTTGAAGCCGGTAGGTGTTTCTGTGTTTACGGACACATGTTCTCAGTGTCACTTTCATGTCAACATGCACATGCAAAGTTGAATTTGGAATGTTTTACAACCGTATGTATTTAATGCAGCTGGTCCGAAGCCTTTGTGATCTCTAGTTATCTAATTTCAGTTTGTATCTTTTGTGATGAACCAATACTCATTTTAGCTCTGCAGTATAATGAAGCATGGATAGATGTTCACTACCAATCTCTTTCTTGTGCAGCACTGGGTAAACTTTAGCAATTTGTAATGTTGTGTGTTTTTTTCTTTAAAAAAGAAAGACTGGTCAAAGTAGTCAAACACAATCTGGCCTGAGCTACTCCTGGGGAGCTTGAGGCTGACTTTGCAGATATTGCCCATAACTGATGATTGTAACTGTGTTTGTGGTGGTTCTCCATCCTGGCAACAGATTGTGCCACATAAATATTCGAGAATGTATGCATTAAACTGATTGTAAACAAATCCTAAGAATGCTACAGCATAATTGCTAAGCAAAAGGAAAAAAACCCGCTCTGTCTGTAACTGGGATCCTGTGTAAGACAGGAACAAAACCCCTGGCTGTGCATGTTAGAACTTAATTGAATATGTGCACAGATCTTGAACTTTTTTTATTTAGCAATGTCGCACTTTCAGTTGAGCTCAAGAAATAGGAAGAGCTGCAAATCTAAGGTAACAGTATTGACTGTAAATATATATTTTTCTATTATTAAAAGCTGTCATTCAAATATTTTTAACATGAACTCTAAAGATTTTTCCAATGGAAACTAATTTCTGGAAAAATCAAATGCTTGTTTGAAGAATTATGATGAGTGGTTTCTGATCCTATTAGAGCCATTAAAAACCTCTCTAATGTTACAGAGAGAGCACAGTGATTGGATTCACAACGTTTAGTGCCTTGTCAAAAACCTAAAATGTAGCTGGTTAGTCAGTGGAAATCTTATTCTTTTCATAAGAGCCCCAGAACTAATACTGCCCACATTAAGATGCAAAAGACTTTACAAAATTAAATGCTGTACTTTGTACGCTACTGAGTTAATTGATGACATTTGGTTTTGGAGTTTATGTGAAAAAGTTCCTTTAAGTTGCTTGTAGTACAGCATAAACCTGAAGTAATAAAACTGTGGGCTTTCAAATTTGGCATCAGGACAGGGAGAATAATAGTGGATAACAAGTCAAGTGGTCTAGACTGACCACAGCATCAAAAGAAGCCTATTGCTTTGACAATCTACTGCAGACACTCAGTTTCTAGGAGATGAGGAATCTGATTAGTCTGGAAGAAGCGGTAAAGGTAAGATGTGCTGCTCCTGCTATATGTAGGTAGTGGATGTGCTGCACACCGTATTCTGTGGTGTGAAATGCAAATCTCTGGTAAATGAGGAGTTCTAAAAAACTACTCTGAGATGTTATGAAAAATGGTTTTGTTTTGTATTTCTTAAATGGGAATTATTTATTCACTAATTATCTTTAAATAAGATAAGATAAGATCAGAGCTGATCCCATACATATACATAACCAGGTGAATATAAAGAGAATAGTTTTACTACTAGTGAAAACTTGCCTACAAATTTTCAGGAATGACAGAATCTCGAATTTTATTCTGGAGCCTTTGGAATGTCCAAATATAGAAGTCTGGTCTCACTTCAATATTCAGACATGATGAAATCAATAACTCAAGCTAGGATATCATGTTCCTGGCCCACAGTCAAGAACACACGTAGCATTGCAGAAACGTTCCACCTTAAATCTTTTACATTCCCACATCCCAGCAGCACCCACAAGGTATGAATGGATCATTTTGACGTTTTAACACTGGGAAATTTCCCACATACTAGAGAGAAAAATATATTATTTAAATAAATCACATGTGTGTTAGGGTTCAGCTACTTGGAGAATTAATTCAGCAGCTTCACGCTGTAGGTCCTTAACTTTAGCATGTAAAAATACTTGCTGCTGAAATAAAATGTATCTGTTTCTCAAATCTTGTGCTGAGAAGCCCCACCTAAATTATTTTGTTGTTTGTTTCTAATAGCAAATAAATTCATATGTAAATATAAATTAAATAGTCCTGGTTTTATTTAAATCAGTTGTAACTTTTCTGAGGGATATAATGGAAACTGAATCAGACCTTTTAATGCACTTTCCTTTCCCCCTTCCCCAAATAGGAATTAAGCTGTTTCTCTGCAGAAACAGTACGTGACCGTTATTCCCTACAAGACTAGGACATCTGTTATACTCTGATTTTGCAGAGGGTAGTGTTGGTTCTGCTAAAACTCCTTTAAAACCTAGAGACAGTCAGAGCCCTTCGGTCCATGTAGAGGGAAATGTGATGATGATTTAGTTACGCATTAAGGTAACATCAAAGTAGTGCAGAATAGAATTTTAAATACCTCTATAAAAATACACCTGTGGAAATACTCTATAAAACAGTCATCTGGATTCCAAACACTTGAAGGGAGGAATACACAAAAAGTAGTTTTCAAAATAAATCCTAGAGAGACATTTCTTTAGGGCACCCTCAATTCCAAAAGGAGGAGCAAGTCTCCCCCACTGCTGTGTTGCAGAGAATTTCTAGTAGACATTAGTATGGATTTTGTTATTCACCTGGATGCAGTATTAGGATGGTGATTTTGAATAGAGTATAATGTAATTTAAATAATTTCCAGTAAGTCTGCTTGCATTGGTGCTCCACTCAGCATTTAGCTGGAAACCACAGGATGCTTTCAGGTCAAGCCGAGTTGCCAGTGAGAAAATAAACGCTCAACTTACCTGTACATAAGCATTTTACCACTCTACACAATATGAGAATTTGGTTTGTACTTCAGACTATAAAGATTTTTTTTTTCCATAAATCCAAGAGGAAGATTTCAGGGATTTAGAAGAGGTTGGAACTTTTTTTATATGGAGGAAATATTTGTTCATATATATATATACATACATATATATGACAGTGCGTGTGGGCATGTTTTAATATATATATGTATGTATATGAATTTTTGTATCCCAAAAGTATTGTTTGCCCCTTTTTGCTTGAAAATATATATATTATATATTGTATATATAATATATATTTAAGGTTGTGTAAATTTGAATATAGTCATTTCATAAAGAACACCTCTTCAAAAATTACTCAGAACTTCTGTTTCTTTGTCCTTTGGCTTGTTGGTGTTAGAAGGTTTTGCAGTTGAAATCCTTGGGTTTTTTTCTTTTAAAACTTAATTATGCTGAGCATTTAAGAATATGTTCTTGTTTTGAATAAAAGAGGGAATTTTTTTTTTAATTGGGGATTCCAAAATCAATGGACTTCTGTAAATGGGATTTCTTTAAATCCCTTGACTAAGGGATTTAGGTTTTTTTATTTCAGCTCCATTCTTGTGGGTAATTGTATTTGGAATTCCTGGTTGCATTGCTTTATCTGGTGCTTCATATTGATATTTACACATTTTTATATATATATATAAACTTCAAGCCTTCCTTTGTGATCGGGGCAGTTACACTCTGGTTTGCTGTGGTACTTTGCTGTGTACTCTGTGGCATTCATGTTACTGTGTAAATAAATAGTTTTATTACACTCAGAATCAAAGTTGCTGTTGTCTCATTTTTCTCTCCTTCTAGGCATTAGGTGAAAATGCATGTGGCAAATGCAGCAAAAGATTTTGCTGCAAGAATAGCTGGCTGGTTTGCAGCAGCAGCTTATGTGCAAGCATGGCAGATAGAAACTTCAGCTGATGAGACTAAAGTGCAGCACCTTCAGCTGTGCCACCCCTGTGGTCAGGCACCCCATCTGCGGGAATTGCCAGTGCTTGGGACATTGCACCACCTCCCACCTTTGGTGTTTTCCCCAGAAGTCTCACCATGGCTGGCGCTGTTTCAGCTCCATCTGGACAAGTGGCAGCAGAAGCCCAAAATTAAACTGGCCACCAGCAGCTGCTGTTGATTGAACCACTGTCTTGTAAGGTCTTCTTGGAGAGAAGTGACTAGACACGCTAATGAAAACTGAGACAGCCGCATGTCCACACTGGGGCAACCATTATCACTGAAGGAGCTGAGCCAAAGTTGGCAATTTTCCTAGTGTGGACAGGGCTTAAGTGACCTGCTGTGAAGGAATATAATGACTCTTGAAGTCAAATTTTTCTGTGCTGTGACAAAGCGGGATGCCCCTAAGGCAGTCGTCTGCAGTGGAATTCATTTTGTGTCTGATCCATTACCTTGAAACATACAGCCTGATGGAGGGTCTGTGAAAAACAGATGGGATAATATGCATCTTCCATGATGGTGCAGACACACTTCAGTGGCAGTGAGATCAAACAGCTCAATTCTGTACCCAGATTCGACAAGCAGCAATGACGGCTGCAGATGCTAATTTATTAGCATAGATGACACCATATACATCAGAGCAATGCTATGCTTTGGCATGACAATCACCCGGCTCACAAATACTCTTTAAAGAATGGGGAAAAAAACTTGAAAAAGCACCCTGAGGGCTCTATTCTTCCCACAGTTAGAGTGGCTTTGCAGAGGCACAGGTATGTCATCAATTTCAATGTGATCAGAATTAGTCTCAAGTGTAACTACTCCAGGCCTTTCACGTTTATTCCTTAGACACTGTTTCAAAGCCTTTCAAAACCAGCTTAAGCTATTGTCCTCATCCTTTTAAAAATACAAAGCTAACTGACTCCAGAGGTGTCAGTAAACATGCAACACATTTAACAGTCTGACGGGTATTCTGGCTTTGCCAGAGTCATCCCTGTTCACTTCAACAAAGTGCCATGGACTTACCTAAATAGAGTTAGATGATGCTATTTGTAAGTGGCAATCACCAGTCTGGAGGGAAAAGATACAAAAATAGACTGAAACCTTGTCAAGACATGGTAATTATACTAGTTTAACTAAAATCTGGTTTAAACTAATTTAGTTATGTCAGTACAAACTCTCTTGTGGATGTCCCTGAGCGGTCGCAGTCTGGCATTCTCTTTTCAGCTTGTGCCAGACATGAACACAAGTGAAGCCAACAGATGCCTAGTTCTGGCTGATGCAAGAATGTCTGTATCAGGTTTTTCACCAACTCAGAAATTCAGCGTATGGTAGACAGGCCCGAAGGATCTAGTAGTTCCTCTACATTATAAACCTTTATGTTCTAGAAAATCTCCATGCATCACTTGAGCTCTGCAGGCTGCTTCTTTTGCCCAAGTTAGTGAGATTCTATGCTGCCATATATGAAATCACACCATCCTCCTTACCTAGCAGTGGTTTTAACCAGAATTGGATAGAAGCAGCTAGCTCACAAGGCAAACTGTTCAAGTTAAAGGTTTGCCACAATCTATCCTACAGAGAAAGGCTGTAGTTTCAATTCTGAGGTAAGACTCGTAGCTCTGTAGAGAAAGATATGCACTAAAGCACCATGTTTGGCTTCCAGATCTACTGCATTTCTCTTGGCACTCTGCTGTCTCAGGAGGCCACACTAGATCCTGGTGCTTAGCTCATCCACTTGGAAGGTGAAGGCAGGCTTCTTGCTATCAGTGTACTTTCAGATGAGCACGGAAGTCGCTGTCTGGCAAACAGACACTGGGGGAGGCACTGGCAGGGCAAATGGCTATCAAATGTGCTTTTTCTATCAGCATCACCTGCTCTCACTCCCTTGTTTGCTGTCATTAAGGTGTGATTCTGTCACATTGCAGCTGGCAGCGTGAGGACGTGCACAGAAGTGGATGGACACAGGAAGTAACTGACAGTCATTTAAGGTAAAGCCACAAAATTCTCTACTACATCCTGTACTCCAAAAGGGGAAGGATTGGGAACGGGGAGGCTTATTGCAAAGGTATTTACAATGTCTGTTCTTTTTGGTACCAGCCTGTAACCCCTGTTCAACAAACACGCAGAAATCTTTCTCAGTCTGCTGCATGGTGTTTTACAGGTGCTGGGATGTCCTGTGTCACTGGTATCACCCAAAGCACCTGGCTTAGCACCCTGGGGTGGGACAGCCCATATTCCCCTGTGCAGCATCATGCTGCCATTTAGAGATGGAACAGCTCCAGTGACAGCACCTGCGTGCAGCAGGGCAGGGGGCAGTTACAGATCTAATGTCAGATGCTAGGGTTTGCCTGATTTCATCAGAGTCTTAATGATCCAGATGAATGGTAGTGAACAGCAGAAGATTAACCTTAAAAACATTAAATCCCTGCAGTTTATCTGTAAAAAGCAAGCTATTACCTTTGCACCTCTCCAAAGTGTACAAGGACATAAATGTTCTTCTACAGAAAATGGAGAATTAAATCCAGATAATAAAATTCTCGTGGTTCCTACATGGGCACTAAATTTCAATCACGTTACTGTTGGAAATGAGCCAGCAGTCTGCTCACATAGAGCCAGTACCTCAACCATCAAAAGACAAGGAATAACCTGCAAGCCAGTCATGCAGCTTCTCTTGTCCAGGGGAGAAAGTCTCCTTCCAAACTTTTTCCATTATATTACTGGGAAAAAAGGTTTATGCTCTGCCATATTAATGTTGTAGCTTACGTATTTGTGTTTGTATGGGAGTTATTGCTAAAGCTGTGATCGCAAGACACAAGGGTGCGCTTCGGCTTCAAATAAGGAGGAACAGGATATCGGATGATGACGTGGGATATCACATGAAAATTTTTTTTTAATGGCATTAGTTATAAATGTTTTTATACCATCCATTGCTTCATAAAACCCAGGCCCAGAACTTTACCATCACAGACCCTTTTGCAGCAGTGAACCACTCAAATCGTTTTGCTGTGGCATGAAGCATTTCTCCCTGCATGTATCATCACCTTGAAGTCTTCGAACATCTCTTTCCACAGAAACCTCAACACACAGCCCCTACTCTGTTCATTGCTGTGAGTGAGACATTTTTTGTTTGTATGTTTTTGAGGTTATATGGCTCCAACTGAGGGACTAGGAGTAAGGGTTTCAGTACTCTGTAGACATGTCAGAACATATTTCATCTCCAGCCCATCAGCACCCTATTTGTTCGTTATGGGCAGACATCTCCATGTCTAGAGCCTTGACTTGAAAATTCTGAATGTTCACATTAGACTTCGTAGTTTATTTTTTTAATTATGAATTAGTCTGTGTTTATCCAGTTGAAAATTTCCCTTGCTGTTTTTGTCTGCTTTTTCAAATAATTCTAATCCATCTGGAGTCTTTTACAACCTTCTGCAATTTATGCTAATCTTGAACAGATTTCACTTTGTGATTAATCACTTCCTGCAAATCAGCAATCGGAAACACTGAACTAAGTCTAGCTCGTGGACAGAGTTACTTGTCTTCTCTAAAGAATTTGTACTTGTTACAGAATTTTTGTTTTCTATCCAGGATTAAAAAGGGTTTTCTTTTTTTTCCCTACTGACCAAAAGTAATATAAAAATACAATGCAAGATTTGTGCTGATCCTAAAGCACTTTACAAGGAGGGCATAATTCCTATGTGACAGATACAGGAACTTATGCACAGCATGGCAAGTGAATGTGTTCAAGGACACAACAAGCCATTTGGAGGGTAAAAGCATGCAGGAATCCAGGGCCCATTCAACTAAAACATCTCCTACAGTATTTTTACTTACATGCTATTCACCACTGACTCACAACTGTCCACTATGACTTGGAGGACTCAATCAATTACATCTATCATAGAATTATTTTTATAGACTTATAAATTCACTTTCTCAATTTTAATAATAGTTGCTCAAACAAGAACCTAACAAGATTACACAGCCTCTAAAAAGAAAGGAATTCAAAGCTATACCACTGGCACAGCAGATAAACCTGCTCTGACATCTGTTTCAGCTCTAACATACATTAGATTGAGACTAGTGTCTTTTGTAACTTTACCATCCTCTTCTGCCTCCCAGTGCGGTCCCCAGAGGAGTGTGGTCCCTCCTGAGATGGTGTATGATACCTTTCATGACCATGGCAGTGTAAAATGCACGGAATGGAGCTTCAATGAGAGCACTGGGAACTTATGCGTAGAGTAGTGGCTTATGGGAACGTGTCAGGACACTGTGTAAACCTTGGTTTTGCTGTTGCGTAACCTGCAAAAGAGCAACCTGTCAAGGTTCCTTCTTCTGCTTTAGTCAGACTCTTTAATCCTCATACTGTGCTGGGTATCATTCAAATGTTGATGTACTGGAAAAATGCCAGCTGCTGAGCAGCAGACCATGGGATCCATTCAGCCCGATCACTCAGGCATTGGGAACAGTCACAGGGGCCTTATCTCTTCCCTCTCCAGTCCAAGTCTCCTCTGGAGCTACTGACTGGCCAGAAGGGCTGTTATTACAGCAGTATTGCAAATTTGCTGAGAAAAGACAGTCGACAATAAAGTATCTACTTCAGAGGCATTCCCAAGATTCTATTTGTATGAAAACAAGAGAGATGCAGCACTGTCCCCTCAAAGTAAGTCCCTGTTATCTTCTGTCAAGCACTGACAGCTCTGGCAGCTCTCGCTCTCTAGAGGACTGGGGGCTTTGTGACATAAATCAGCCAGGGATGATCGGAGAATGGGCCAATGAGCCTGACCAGTAACCTTCCCACAAACTGGTATGAAGCAATTGCAGAGCTGCTCCACACTGTTCCACGTACAACATGGGTTTAGCTGCACACCAGAAGTTTTCTTGCCAGCCCTGACTCCTGCCCTGGCCCAGGACTCTGCCAGATAGTACATTCTTCCCAGACAACACACTGGACAACAAGGAGAGTAGCTCTCCTATAAAAAGGCTACCGGGCAGCCACATGGTGTCCACCTACAATCAGAAATAGAAGGTTGCAAATGATGCAGGCAGTGTTCAGTGGAGCTATGCCACCTTATGCCACTAAGCATCTAACCTATAAATCCCATTAGTAAGTTTAAATAAGTCTAAGAGGAAATGATGTTAGGTTTACTGTAGATCTCATTCTTCTTGGAGTTCTGTCAATAATCTCCCTACTGTGCTGAGTCTGTCACCCCTGGCTGACACCACTGGCTGTGCATCTTAGAGGCTCGTATTAGTAACAATCATTGGCAAAAATAACTTCTACGATATGTTCATCAATGCTGTGTGTCTGTAAGGCTCTCTTCCCTTATCTCTTCCCTCTTTCTCTTTTTCCTCCTTTGACTCTTTTCCAAATTTTCCCCGTTAGTTCTTAACTAAATGCCAACTCATTGTGTATTTGGTAATCAGATTATCTGCTAATACCTGCCTAAAGCAGTCAACATTGATTAAAAGAAATGATGGCCATTATGTTATTTTTAATGCAGATTATTTAGGTCCTGAGGCTGAGATTGAATTAAAGGAGAGATCAAATTAATGAGGGATTGAATTAAATTAGAAAAATCTGATGGCAATATTTCCTACATCTCCAAGCTGACAGAAAAAGAGCACGGTATGGCTGTGAATTAATGTTATCCCATGAAAAGGTATGAAGAACAGTTTGTTTTAACCACATCCAGGAAGTGGGCCTTATCATGGATATAGTTAGATAAATGCTTAAAGTCTGCAGCAATTTTGAACAGGGATACAATGTAATAGCAAAAGATTCTATCTGAATACTAGCCATAATGTCACTGTTAATATGTTATTTGACACAATGTAAGCTAGGTTTCCAAAGTGCTCTGCTCACCCACACCCTCCCACATACACATGTGCACACGATCACTATGATAGAGAATTGGAGATGTGGGTGCACCAAATTCCTGGAAGCAAAGCTGTATGCCACATTGTGGATGCAGGCAAATTTAATATAGTCATCTAGTTACTAAGACTGCTTTTTAATAATTTTATCTTTCCACACTTCTCAAAGTGTCTTAATGAGGGGTATGAAGTAAAAAACACTTCACGTTTGTAATTTGGATGCATTTATTAGTGCTAAATAGCACAGGCAGTGAAAATTTCAACAGGGAGCAGTGGGCTCAGGACATTGTCTGGACTAAACTGAGCTCCTCAGTTTTAAAAGTGCGCTTTCTAATCCTACTTCTTATCCTGTTAATCATCAACAATCCCATTGCTATTTCTGCCCTGAATCTGACTTCAGTACAGAAGTGCTTGTCTTGCAGTATGGTTCTGCCATTTTAGTCATATTCTAAACTGCTTTTGAGAAATGCTTTAACTGACTTCAATTGACTGTTTATTATCTCCCCATCATAAATGCTAATTACATAGCTGAGAAGATTGGTTTGTCTTTATTGCCATACTTTCACATAAAAACATAGAAAATTAAATTTTTTATTATTTCAATGAATTTCCTTTATGCTTTGATCCAGTGTGTGCAGAGAAAAGATTATTCCTTCCAGTTTGGTTAAATATGAGAGCCTGCTTCACAAAAGCAATAAGCGAGTCAGGAGAAAAACCTTGGCATCCTGAAGTTGTGACCTAATTCTATCCTTCAGTGCATTTCCTCCTCTCTCCAAAACATCCTACATTGAGAATAGCTGCCCTTATACAGAACAGTTCTTCTCTCTACTCAAATAGGTCACTTAAAGAATAAAGGCCATAACTGCCCATAACCCTCTGAAACACAGAACAGCCATCGTGCCTACCCGAGCAGCGCAAGGCTAGGCTCTGGAATGCTTTACATCTCTGGAAAAGGCTTTCCTTGTGGCAAATGCAGCTGTGTTTTTCATCAAAGACAGAATGACTTTTCCCTGTTGATTTGAAAAATCAATTGCAATTACAGTCAGGAAAAATGCCCAAGTTCAGTGTGCAACTCACTGGACTCCAGACTCAAGAGAATCCCCCTGCATATGGCAGACTTCTGGCTTGGTAGGAGTTTGCATGCACAAGGCGGCTGCATTTTGGATGAAGATATGAATTTTACAGAGGTGCATCTTTTGTCTAAGGTAGCTCTGCTGAAGGCCACAGAGCTATGCTGATTCAAAACATCTCAGAGCCCAGTTTATGGTATGCAGATGAAAGATATGAAAGGAGCAGCTGTAACATATTCTTACATATGTGTTGAGTGTGTCAGCTGGTAAACCAGCATGGCCATGAGCCTAGGAACCCCTAGGATGCTTGCTGTGAACAGAAAGCTTCATGTGCCCCACATCAATATTGCCTTGTCCCAATGTTTTGGCTGTTCAGAATGGGAAAGGGTGAGAAATGCAACCTGATCAGGCTGGCACTGTGTTCCTTACGGGGTCAGTAAAATGCTTCTGTCCTCAACACTGACCTGCCAATTTGTATTAGGTGCGGGTAAAAGCAGATGCTTTTTATAGTAAAGAAAAGAGCAACAGGATTCCTGTCCCTTTGTACCATTCAGATTATTGGGAGCATTAGTACTCCAATGCCAACAAGAGAAAAAGAACAAAGGTTTATCGGACGAATCCAGCATGGTCAGAACTGTCCTTGTAAGTACATTTCAAGGGGACTGGTTTATTACAGTTAGGAATTTCCAAATCGATCTTTTGTCTCTGTTTTCACTGGGTTTTATTGTTGCTTTTTTAACCAAAATCAATCAATAACGGTAGCACAGTATACATTCTCCCTATCATTTATATAATATTTTAAAAGCCTACACTATTATATGCCCTATCTTTCACTACAGAGAAGTTCCCAAGTGATTAAACCAACAAAAAATGATTATGAAAATATGAGATTTCAAATAATGAGATATAGATTTCCTCAATGTTTTATGGAACTACTGGCTTCTGTATTTACAATGGGGTTCACCCCTTATCAAATTAAATCTCAGTATAAAGCTATACTTTAACAATCAGCAAGCTCTCTACTCTCCAAAATATCCTGACAGCCTTGCCGCAGGCTTTGCAGCCATGCAAGTTGACATACGTGTCATGCCAGGTTGTTTCATCAGAAAGCAAAGGACTTTGGACATTACAGGAGGGAGATTTTATACAATGCGGTATCATTGGCAAATTTGTGATCTCTGAGCCTCATCTTTCCCGTACTGCTAAAATACACCTGTCTGCTTCAGCAGGTCATCAGATTAACTGCCAGCATTCTACTATTTCTTACCTACTATATTGAGTGATTTCATAATCAGCTCAGTTCACTGAGCCCAATTATAAGAAACTGTTCTGAAATGAATTAAGAAAGCTACTACATGAAAAAAATTAAATGAGCCTTAGTAACAGCATTTCATTCCTGCAGCATTTGTGTGATTACTGCTGGAGGAAGAACTTCCTATGTCGTATCTAGACATAGACACACGATGTTTGTGCTAAGTCCATGGGCTATTCTGCTGAAAGAAAGGAAATATATTTTATTTAGTGGTAAGGAAACTCATGTAAGCGATTCAGGGATCCACAGCTGCTGAGGTGATTGCCTGAGATGTGTGGGATATAGAGGATTTATGGGTTAAAAACATGACATTCCAGTCAACTTGGGTTTAAGATGAAATAGGACTGTGCTGAAATCAATGGTACTATGGTGTAATGCATTGGAGAATTAACCTCCGAATTTTTTTTTACCTGCTCTTTGCTTACAGGAAAACAAAAACCTCTTGGAGTCTTAACTGTTTCTGTGACAAGACTGCTCAAAATCCATGTATCCACAAATAGTTAAGGTACCCAAGGATGATGCTTACAAACGGATCGCCCAGTTCATTGGTTTTGTGGAAGTAAACACCACCAATCACCATGCTATACAATCCCCATCCTACAGCAAAGTGTTGATCTAGACAGATTTCTCCTGTGTTTGTTCTGTAGCAAAGTGAATGTGGCATTATATGGGACAGCTGCAAAATAAAGAGGACAGACCGAAACAGTGGGCAGCAGAAGTGAAAGGCACAGACTGAATTGCGGTCTCAGCCAGGCAGGAAGACGGGCAGCCAAGAAAGGCTGGGTGCCAGAAAATGATCTATGTGCTTGCTGACTACTACCAAGACTGGGACTGTAAACAGTGAGCTTTGCCTGTGGAGCCCTTCCCAGATAAAAGGAAAGCATGGCTATATAGTAAGACATGAGGAAGAGGCCACAAGCACCAGCAACTTCTGCTCATCTGCACAAATAGCAATGAAAATAGCCAAAGCCTGGAAATACGAACGAAAGCATATTTCTGTGTTTCTGAGGAAGTTGTAACTGGCAGTGCGAACGTAAGGAGTAGGTCTGCTGGGGGATATCGATTGACTCACTGTCTATGATGTGGCAAGGTACAGAGATCCCTGCTTTGGGATCCTGCTGTGCAGGAGTCACCAGATGGTGCTGTACATACAGACTTTCAAGTTCTTTATCTTAGGATGAGAACATGCATGGTCTTTGAGGAAATATGTTGTTATTTTTGTGTAGCCTTTCCTTTAAAGTTTCATCTGCATCTTTCTCTTTCCACCTCAAATTATGTTTTGGTTAAGTTGTTTATTCAGAACAGTCTCCGTGCTGGTATTTTTTAAGAGGAATTTACAAGCATGGCATTTGCAGCCAGGTCTGCAGAAAGTATAGGAGAAAATAGTAAAATATTGTTGATATCACTTATTTTTCCTACAATGGGAAATACATATGCAAAGCCTGAAAATCTTCTGCCTCACAGTGGATACATGACATCACTCCATAAAACTGGTACCATGTAATGAAAGAAATATTCTGAGGATGTGGTGAGGATTAAATAATACTAGTAAGGTACTTAGGCTTTTCAGATTAAAATAACTACAGAATAGCATAGCATTCTTATCTATTATTAATATAATGACAATAGTATCCATCTCCTACTCATCTTCCCTCTGAAATGCTATAACCACCCTGCTTCAACTAATCAATAATTTTAAGACAATAAGCACAAATAGTCAGAATATGGAGTTTTCTTTTTCTCCTTCATCATCCTTTAAAAAAGGATTCATCTTATTAAAATATAGATCAGAAGTCACATGCGCTATGGTTTTGAATCCCAAAACAGAATATTAGAGCTATGATTTGATCGTCTCCTTGAAATTTCGAGAAATGTCCGGTAGATGGCAGGGAATAGCACTCCAGGGCATAAGACACCCTCAAGGTGAAAGCCTGCGAGCTGCTAAAACATGCGCGGTGTTGGCAATTACATGGTTTTTATCTTCCACCCATTACGAACTCATTTATTTTGTTCTTTACAGAGAGGAAGACGGAACAAAGCCACATGAGATTTTCATAACGTTGCACTCAACTGGTGTGCAACATGATAAAAATACAGTAGTGCTTTAAAGTAACTTGTCATTTTCATAAAACGTATAATTATTTGGATCATTTATTTCCCCAAATGAAGGCTATCGCTATAGGTCCCTTTGCATAAATCAAGAAGGCAACTAAAAATAGTTTCAGGAGGAGAGCAATTTGTTACGAAATGAAGGTCAATCTCATTAGATCACTGTAGCAGGTACCCTAGTAACATCCTGGCAGAAACGAGGTATCTCATTACAGAAGTTGTATTTTGCTTGAAATATTAGGTCATCATTAAGTGAGCACTAAAATATACATAATCTTGGGTGACATAAATTATTCCCCTGAAAAACTGGCCTACACAGAGGTGCTAAAATGATGAGGGTACTACACAAACCTTAACATCTTCTATTTTTTCTAGCTGGATTAACCTACTTTGATAGCAGTTTGTTTTATTGCTACTTCTGGATACTGAGCCACAGTTGGCTTGCTACAATTATACAGAGCGCTGATTTCAGACTACGACTCAGCAAACTACAACGGGTAAGGAAGATGTCTAATTTTCCTTATAACCTTTGAGGAGGATTAAGTATCTGCCAGCTTGGAAACACCAAAATTTCAAAGGGAAAAGAGACATTTACTGAGTACAGAAGTAACCATTGCTTTTTCAAATGCAAGAGAAGGAGTTACTTTCACTTTAATTATTCTTATCCATTTGGAAAGTACCGAGTGGTTTTTTTGCAGACCTTTAACTCTGCTGGAACTGCAGCTCAATGTATGGTTGTGCTTAAACACTTCTCTGGAGCTATGTCACAGCACTTAACACCTTGCAGAATTTTGCTGAGCATCTGCTCCAAGCCAGCTGACAGTAACCATAAAGACCATTCCTAACGAAATAGGCAGGATATCCATGGGAGGGAGCTCAACAGTTGCAGTAGGAGTCCTGCTTTCCAGAAGCTCCAGGCCTCCTAGATGTCAACTAAAGACTCTTAACACACCTCTTGATTCATCATATACCTGTAAGGTATACCAACAGCCTCGGGAAATTGTGAGGAAATCAGAAAAAAGAAATTACATCAACTTCCTAGTACCATGAAGTGAAGCCAGGCAAGATTCTCCATCCAGGGAGTATGTGCCTTAACATTCCATTTCCTCTCAGTATAAGAGGGTTAATACTAGTAAACTGCAAAAATCGTTGTTAAAAGGTGTGTATACAAACACAGATGCTAAATCCTGGAGCAGTTCATAGCAGCTACAGATGGCACCAAGAGAACAGTTTAGTAATGCTGTTTTGCAGAAGCAAAAGCACCCCTGCTAACTGGTTTGTGACCATAGCTTGTTTTTTATGGAGTTTGGCAGGGTTTTTTTAGGAGATTTATCAATTTTCCAAACAAGATAAATAGCAGTTACAAGAATGAAATATTTTGATTTTCTTCAAAAGCACTTCAGTGGTATATTACGTAATTAGCTCTGACAATGTTACTTAGCATCTGAGGCAGGGAGGCCCCACAACTCCTTACAGAGGCACCCCAAGTCCCTGTGTCCCACAAGCCATGCCCCCAGGGTGTGCCAACACATAAACAAAGTTAAGTCATTCTCATCATGTAATGGGGAAACAGGGACATGCATGTTGGATGATATGCCCAGGCAGTGCTTTTACAGGCCAAAGTGTAAGGATGCTTATTTATTTGATTTGTCTTTCTGCCTGTCACTGACTTACTGTCTTATCTTTGCTTCAGCTTTAATTTTTTTTTTCTTTGTGAAACACTTTCTTAGTATGTAAAACACAAACTTAAATAGCTAGGCTGAGAGCCTTGTGAAATATCTTGAAGCGGATGTTGTAAAAGAGAAAAGGCAATACAGACATACAGAATATGCACAAGGAATGGCATGGCACAATACAAAGAGCACAAAAGCTTACAGAGGATAACCTTAACAGCTGAATTTTGAACAAAACCAAGCAGCAAATGATGTTTTATATAACATCTGTTTACAGCATGTTAAAGTTCATACTAGTGGAAATGGTTTGAAAGAGTACATGTCTTTCATCAATCTTGAGAGACACGTGGCTTTAGTTAACAGCAATAACTGCACTGGAAATCTGTAACAAATCACACACCTTTGGCTGAGAGCTCCAGGGAACATAACAGTTTAGGTTCAGGAGAGCTCATCTGGCCAAACACCTAAGCTGCTCATTTAGGGTCCTCTATGTGTAATGGATTGAGAGGTGTCCCTCCAAACACCATCTTTCAGATGGGATCAATTATCTGTTCGCTTTCTATTGGTTATAGAAGCAACCTGGGGAGGTAGCTTACATTGCCAGTCAAGACTAGACAGAAACTGGTGAATATCAGGTAAGGTGAAACGCATTCCAGGTTCTTGGAGGGTGAAGTCTGAGAAGCATTTCTGCTGAAAGCAAATAAACAACCCACATTTGTATGCTGTTCATTTCTGCTTATGCACGGCCCTGACAGGTGGGTTGGTGCTCATTCTTGTGGGGACCATCCACTGAACAGACTGGGGAAAAATCCAAGTTAAACATACAACTTTTTTTTTTCCCCCAGAGTTATTTTTTACCATAATCTGCTCCATCCTCTTGGTCTCCATGGTTACACAAATATAGCAGTACCTTTGTTACTGCCTTGTGGAGAAGGGTTAGGGAGAATAGAGAAGCCAGCAGAAGGCTGCTGAAGCTGACACTGCTGCATGAGATGGAAATCTCCTGAAACTATGCTCTGGGGTTTCACAGATGCTTCCTTGACAGCAGGTCCCATCTTCCAGTCACTTCTTCAGCAGTGTCCAGCTGTTTGTGAATAAAAAAGCATCACCTTCTCTTTAAATAGTTGCATTGGTCCAGCTAGAAAGGGAGTGGGGCAGTGCAGGGACAGGAATGTATGCCTGCAGGTATGGAGACAGAAGGGCTTTGTTAGTGGGCTCTGCTGCCAAAGGAAAAGTAATATTACACTGAAGCCATTTTCCAGGATATAGATCCTGAAAAATGAGCTGATTGGAGCTGGCAGAGAGCTCACCCGGAAAATTTAATGATGGAGGAGGGACAAGGGAGAAGGTGCTACTTGTAGTTTGGTGTAAAAGACTCCAAAGAACAGAATGGACGGTGCCATTATTTCTCCCTTTTTCTGAGAGCATGAAATGCATGAACTACACAGATTTAGTTGCTCTGCAGCATCAGAGTGGACTTTGAGGACAGCTTACTCCTACTTCTTAATAAAAACAATGTTAATGTATTTCTGGGGATGCGGCCAATAGCAGTGACATGTTTCCAAATGGAATTTTTTCGTATCTTGCTTTTTGAACTATTTTATCAGTCCTTTGCATCTATATGCAGAAGTGTTTCCAATTCTAACATCAGGCTTTTAGCTTCAAAATGTTTTTCTGTGGTGCTTCTCAAATCTGAAAGGTCTACCTCCAGCATGCCAACACTTACCATGACACCAACATAAGAAGGACATGGAGCTGTTGGAGCAAGTCCAAAGGAGGCCATGAAGATGATCAGAGGGCTGAAGTACCTCTCCTATGAAGAGTGGCTGAGTTGGGGTTCTTGAGCCTGGAGAAGATAAGACTCCAGGAAGACCTTATAGCTACCTTCCAGTACCTGAAGGGGTTGACAAGAAAGCTGGAGAGGGACTGTTTACAAATGTATGTAAGTGATAGGACAAGGGGTAATGGCTTAAGCTGAAGGAAGGGAGATTTAGATTAGATATGAGGAAGAAATTCTTCCCTGTGAGGGTGGGGAGGCCCTGGGGGGGGGTGCCCAGAGAAGCTGTGGCTGCCCCTGGATCCCTGGCAGTATCCAAGGCCAGGTTGGATGGGGCTTTGGGCACCCTGGGCTGGTGGGGGGTGTCCCTGCCCATTGGACTAAATGATCTTTAAGGTCCCTTCCAACTCAAACCATTCCATGATATCTTTGTATACATTTCTGGTACACATTTCTGAAAATATTGCTACCATGACAGTCACAAGCTGAATGTTGTGAAAAGCTGAATAAACATTCTTTGAAGAATTTCAAAGAGACTTAAATTGTGTTAGACAAAAGCACATCTGAGCAGTCAAGCTACCTACCCAGATCAAGAAAGGTGGAGAAGATGTAAGCAGCAAAGCTGTGCTGGAGACAGTTCAGTCAAATTCAATCAAGCCAGCTATTGAAATTGCAGCCAGTTTCCAACTTACTTCTTACAACCTGCTTCCAGCACGCCTTGCTCCCCGATCTCCTGAGAACTGCACTGCCTATCCTCAGTTCATCAAGCTGTCCCTCCTCCTCTACCTGCACAGGCAGAGAACTAGAATTTCCTGCCTATATTCCCATGTAGGGAGGAGGAGCAATTTCTGACAGCATCTTACTACACATTCCATTTTTCTTCTAAATGTCACTTGACTGGCATGCCATGCTTGGTATGAGATGCCAGCATAGGCCCACATTTCACACTAGAAAGAGTCTGTGGATTTAAAGTTACAGAGACTGGTGATACCCAAATGTTTCACATGGGTCCTCCACAGAACCAAGAGTATTTCCCTGCACAAGAGCCCAAAAAAAACCCTGACGAAGACCCCATATTAGCACTCTCTATCAGTCGGCCTTCTATGCACAAGAGCACTGAGACAGCACTGCAATGAATACCAGGCACTTTTATATTTCCTTTTCTTCAGGAGCCTTCTACCTTCTTAGAGGAACACCTGGCACCGCTGTTTTTCTTGGTGCTTGACGTTGCCATCTCAGGTGACTTGAGTCCAGCCTATGCAATTCCTCTGCCAATTCAGAAGACTGCAGTCTCTTCTGTTCCTCCTCTCTCCCCAGCACCTTTTGCCATCCTCCCTGTACGCCCCTTTTGTTCCCTCCACATATAAAGCTGCAACCTCACCCCAGGCCCTCACGTAACACTTGTCTCCTCTCCAAGCATGAAGTCCAAACCCTTTCTTGCATCCTTTTCATCATTCCTAGTTATCAAAGCTAGACGCGAAAATGAAACCCAAGAGTGTTTTCTTAACACCAGTTCCTGTGAATCCGTACCAAAATACATACCATTGTGAAAGTAGAGAAAATTAATACAGAAAAATCAGAGCAAGCTGTTACGTTTAAGTTCAACACTGAAATTGCCTAACAGCATAGTTGTACTACAATCTTTGTAAGAGTTTTTAAATACCATTAATCCTTTTTCTATCAAACTCCTCTTAGAAAGCCTTTTCTGTTATCAACTCTTCATGGCATTTTTGATAGTATAATCTATATACTATTTTAAAAGTACCACATGTCACAGAATTGTAATATATAAAGCATAAACAGCACATTAAAAGGCATAAATTAGAAAACACAATCACACTTTAAATGCCATAAATGCAAAACCATATTAATAATGCAACCAACTTTGAGCATAGCTTCTGGGCATATAAATTATTTTTTATTAGCGACAGAAAATGCTCTGATAAGGCTTGCAAGATTGGGAAGTTTCATCCATGAGCATATAAGGACTTGAAAAGAAAGCTGAAAAAAGATTTAGTATCTCCATGGTATCTAGGAACTGGTTCTGGATATAACGTCCCAAAATTGTAGGAGGGAAAAAACCTAACTTTGCTGCCATGGAAACAGAACAGTGGAATATAACTGATTGTTACTTGTCTGCCTTTGCAAGACTGATTCCTAACACATTAAAGCCCTCAATAACATGGATAGTTTTGTTTCCACACAAGAAGTAAATTTGCTAGAAAAGGAACAAGGAGAAGCTATTGAGGGAGCTCACCAAGCTCAGGAACAACAGGTATTTCTGGGAAAAGTGCAGAATTAGAGAGAAGAAAGAGAATAAAAGAAAGATCAAGAAGGAAGATACCATGATTCCAGCAGAAATAGGGGAGGAGGGGCTTGCTTTGACTAGCAAGACAGCAAACAAGGCCTTCACAACAATGGGCTAGATCCTGGCTGTGCTAAAGGAACCTTATGAATAAGCAGGGCAGTAAATACTGGCGTTACCTTGGCCTTGCTCCCAGAGCACACGTGCAGTCTCAACAAAAGCACAGCGTGTGGAAATCATGCACATCTTCTCGTGATTTCTGAAGTTACTTTTCCTTTCCTCTCCACTGGCAAACCTTACCCTCTTTAGATGTGTCCAAAACGTTCTAACAATTACCAGCACTTCCACCTTCCTCACTGTTTGTGGGGTTGTGCAAGAAGAGCCGTGCTCTTTTGCTTCACTGGCAGGGTTCATTCTTCCCGGTAAACAAACGTCCTGGTTGTAAAATGTATGCTGTTCTCACCAAATATTTACTCTGGCTGCCTGCCATGCCTGGTGCACAGATGATGTAGTCACTGCGAGCCAGGTTCAGTCTCTCCTTTAGAATCCCCCAGTGCCTCCACAAATCTCCTCACAGTCCAACACCATGCACCTTTATAATACCCTTTACAAAGGGGCAACCTGGCCAGCGAGATGCTCATTGCTGTCACATAGGCGGCTGCTCTGTTGTGGACTCGCCTCAACTCTTGCCCCCAGCACTCCTGCCCAAAGCCACCCGTCAGCCTCCTGAAGGCACAGAGCCCTGCCACCAAACCGCGCCTCAGCGGGCCATTGAGCGGGGTTTCTTTTTCCCTCACGACGGAGACGCCCGCCGAGAGGCTCCCCGCGCTGTGGTACGGGCGAGCTCTGAGGCCAGCCCGAGCCGTCGACTAGGCTGACGAACCGCCAACGCGCGCGCGGCCTCGCAACCGCCCCTCAGGAGCGCACGCGCGCGCCAAGCGGCGGTTGCTTTAAGAGGGAGCGGTTCGCCATCTTAGGTTCCTCCGCCCCCTCCCGCCACGTGACGCGAGCGGCCGCCATCTTAGGCTGCCCGCGCCGCCGCTTCGGCTCCTTTGGGTCACGTGCGGCGGAGCCGGCGGCGCAGCTGAGGGGAGCGGAGCGGCGGGGAACGGCGCGGCCGGAGGCTGAGGGGCGGCAGCGGCGGGCGCGATGGGGCAGTGCGGCATCACCTCCTCCAAAACCGTCCTCGTCTTCCTTAACCTTATCTTCTGGGTGAGCCCGGGGGCGGCTGGGGAGGGTGAGGGGCTCTGGGCGCGGGGTGCCGCTCCCTCAGCCGTGAGGGGAGGAGGGCCCGAGCAGGCCGTGGCGTTAGGCCCGACCCTGAGGGCGCCGCGGGGCCGGGCCGCCTTGCCGCTGTCCGGTCCTCCCTCACGTACGGCAGCAGCCGGGACCCCCCCGCGCCGTCTCGCCGGTTCAGTTTGTATTTAAACGCTTTCTGTTTAACGGACGTATTGTGCCCCTTGGTGAGTACCCGTGTTTTAGCGGTGGGCGCAGCCTCTTCCCTCCCAGTCCGGCCCATCAAAGTTCGGAGATGATTGAAGCTAGATCTCTTGTCCCACTAACCTGGCAATAAAGGTTTAATGAGCTTTGGAGATCTTGAGGTAGAGACGCCTGTGTAACTGAATACCGCTTGAGACGCATTATTGAGATTTTCAGGTCCCTGCCAGTTTAATTTTTGTAGAGTTCGGATGGCCATCTAGTTTTTGGCCTTCTGCTTTAAGGGCGTCTGTCCCAAATACTTAGTGGTAATATGAAGTACTGTTTTTTCTTTCTCGTATTTTTAACACAGAATTAGGATATATGTATAACAAATAACCCAAAAGCAAGTCGTATGTTTTGCTTCTTCCAGTGACCACAGTTGCATCGTTTAAACCTGCCACAGTTATAGCTGTGGTGGCAGTAAGACAAAAGCTTACCCAGGTTGGTGGAGCAGTAGGTTGCTGTAATCGACCTTTCTCAGGATGGGTATACAGTATGTAGCTTGGCATTCACTGTAGTAATTGGACTGTCAGAACCACATAACTGTAAATAAATGAAATAAAGAATATTCTGTAAACTTTTAAGAATTGCTTTTCTGCATTTAGCTACTGCATTTCTCATTCTCTAATCCCAGCTCCAGGATCAGAAGATCTGTTGTCCCAGCTGTTCAAAGATTTCAGCTTTGAAAAAGTAATAGTGGGTAACAAGATATTAGAACATAAAAAGGTAGCTATATATAGCTACATCATTTAATATTGAAAGCCATAGGAAATCTAGCAAGTGTTACAGGATGAATGTTCTTGTATAAATTTTTCCAACGGAGTGCCTCTTGTGAGCACCTAAAAATGGATTGTGGTCAGGGTCAATGCTTATCTGTGCAGTCTCACCAGCATTTGCATATACAGTTGTTCAGAGATGAGTAGTAAATGTGAGGCATATTTGACTTTAAGTGCTGCCTATTAGGAGTCTGTAATTTTGACTGATGTATATAGGCTCTATTCTTTATTTTTGAAGTATGAGGTAGTTACATCAACCCTCTAGTACAGCTGTTTGGAGTCTGCTTTGTTGGGTGTGGCTTTTTGTTACATGCATAGTTGCAAATTAAAATCTATTTAATAGCTGCTACGTCATACTTAAAAGTTTTTGACTGGACATGTAGTTGTTGGCGAGTTGCATTCTTGGTGACATCTTAAGTAGGTTTTTCTTTAGTTGCCGATATAAATCAGGCTTTGTTTTGAGTAAATGAACACAAATTCTGCATGCAGTTTCTCCCTCACTATGAAGGCTTAGTGATAGTTTTCATATTTTATACATTTGAAAGGTGTTTGTTATTTGCTGCATTTAGTAGTTCAATTGCATCTTGAAGTTAGCAGTTAGCCAGTCTAAACAGTGATGGGTACAAAATTATTTTGTGTAATGCTTAATCTAGCATTTTACAACTTTTAATGACTTTTTTTTATATTGGCTTAATTTTCAATGGACAGATTGCATTTAGATAGCAAGCGTTTCATGTCAAATTACAATGTCGCTAACCTTGTATTCTGTAAACCTTCTCTAGACTAAGAAGTCAACTTGTGCTGATAGGTCTTTGGCAGATAGGTAACTGGGTTGCTTGTTCTGGATCAACCTTCCCGCTCATCAGCTGCATGTAGAATGAAGCAAGATTCCTAGGAGTGAGAATTACAGAAAACAACCTTCTTCATCTTTTTAGCGAGCTACAGCCTAAAAATAGGAAATTGCGTACACTTTTATCGAAAGTCGTACATCATCTTTTGGAAATGGCAGAAGAGAGAGAAGAATTCCAGCTCTGGATCTAGCATGTGTCATTTGTTCACTGAGCTGATTTTGTGTGTTAACATTTGGTGTGTATCTAGTTGACAATGTAGTTGCTTCTGTGCAGTTACAGAAGTCTCTGATTATCTAGATTTCCACTGAATCTTGACACTAGATAACTGCCTGTAATTGGTCAAGTAACTATGAAACCTCCTTTAATTGCTTCTCTAAATTTAATGTGTGTCTATAGGGTATCATATATAAATCTTATGATCATCATCATCTTCATGGTCACCTATAGTAATAGCAAGTTGCTTCTCTGTAGTTTGCTGTCTAAAGTTCTGCAAGAGTAGCTGATCAAAGTGAATTATAACTCCCCTACCCACCTCCAACCATGGGTCTTATTTGTGGGAGGACATGAATGTTCAGAGTACTTTGATAGCTGTCTTGTGAACGTGGGATGTTCAGAAAATTATCACTTCTGCTGCCGAAGAAAAAGTAGAGATGTTTTTGTTACACTCTGTAGTCTAGGATGTAATTTCTTTTCTTAAAAACTTCTTTCAAGCCTTCTGAAAAAGGCAGTCAGACTTGCTGACAGGTCATAGCCGTATTCATCATGTGGGACTGCTGACTTTAGTAACCCAGACTGCACTCAGTTTGCCAGTGATTCCGCAAGTTCATCTTTTTTTGAAAAGTCTTGTGCTACTTACTGAAACTATCTTCCTTTCACAGCAGGACAGGCACTGGTTTTGTCATATAGAAAACTGAACGGGCTTTAGATACCTTTCCAAGTTTTGGTGTGGTTCTTTGACAGTTTAGCTGAGTTGTATTTGCAGGGGTGTGAAGCCTTAAAACTGAGAAAACAGTACTACAGGAAAACTGCATCATGGGGAATAGCCTTCAAGAGCAGCGTGACCTTGCATGAAACATTTATTTGAATTTTGGATAATTTGGCAAAGAGTGTTTAAGTTCAAAGGTACTTTGCGTTGATAAGCATCAGTTAAAACTTATCATCCTCAGAAGAATCAGAGGAATACAGATCAGATTAATATGTTTGAGTGTTTTGTTGTTATGAATTAATTCTGGAGTAGATAAGATAAATGGCAAAGGAAAAGTAGTCCTTCAGTTGACCTTTATCTTCTCTTAAGTTTGCACAAGGTATATTTGGTCAACTACTGAATTCATTTTCATTTAGATGATGCTAAGTCCTTTTCTTTAAGGAAAGGGATTGCGTAGAAAGGAATTGTGGTGTGAAAGAAGTACTTGTACTTAGAAATAAAATAATGAAGCTTCTAGTACATATATTCTCAGAAATATTTGTTAGAACAGAAATCCCAACATGGATCGATGTGTCTGGGGATTTAAGACATGATGTGGTTGGCTTTGGGTGGTTTGTTGTTTTTTTTTTTCAGTGGGGAAAGATTAGAATGGCTTGTGTGACAGGAAAACATGAAACTGTAGTCTTAAAAAAAATAATCATAATAGTAGGTGATAAATCAGAAATATTTTTTGACGTCTTTATAATGAAATGTTGAATATGACCAATTACAAATAAAATTATCCAAGTACTTGAGAGTAGTGTGTTTTTCAAAAAAAGCTCTTGTTAAAGTGCAAGTCTGCATTGATTTGAAAGAGGAAGATATAAATTTACCTAGAACAAATATCAAAAGACTACTGTCAGATGTGCTTGTTTTGTGGACTCTTAATTTAAGGCTTCATCACTTGACTTGCATAATTCAGTTGAAAGAAGTTAGAAGAAATTAGTTAAAAACAAAATGCTAGGGAAATATTTTCAGGCTTATGTTTAGGATATAGGATAAATGGGTAATATTCAGAGACTTGCTTGTAGTCTTGCTACAGAAAAGGGAGTCTATGTAATTTATCTTCCTGAAGAATATCGGTGCTTTGACAGCCTGCTCTGCTAAAACAATACCTAATACCCTCTGCTTGCTTTGAGCTTTGTTCCTCACCTCTGTGTCCTGCTCCTTGAGAAAAGAAATGAACTCTGCTTCTGCCATGCTTTCAATGCAGTAGTTGCGAATGAACTTTCTAAGTTGCTCTTGCAATTGTTTAACTGACTTGAAATCATTAATTTTACAGTTCATTTGACCAAGCTATTCCAAAACATTCTTTGGTGTGAGTGTTCAGAGAAATCTCAAGGCTTCAGCTCTGTACAGCAAGAATGCTTTCTACAATTCCGTACTTACTTTACAACTCACACATGTTTACCACAGTGTTAGAAATTATGTAGTATTATCTTAGAGGAACTATCTGTGCTTAAAATGAGCTGTATCTATCAGTGTGTATGTAGTGTGTTCTGGGTTTCTGGTAGACAAGGAAAATCCATTGAAATTTAGCAGTAGAAAGAAAAAGGAGAAAAGTAGAGCTTGCTTCCTCTTACATGTAGAAATAAGCCAAGTAATTCTTCTGTTTTCCTCTGAGCTTGAGAATTGTTTCTCATCTAGACTTTAAAAGTTGGGTTAATTAAGTTTCTTGGGCATTTTTTGATGATCAAAGACTATAATTGACAGATGATCCCAAAGGCTACCTATCGGGATTACTTGACTGCATCCTATTTTGTCTTAAGGGCAGTCACTTCTGGATCTGGAAGTTGAATGTTTTGTGCTTCTGCTGCTGTGGTAGTGAACTGAGTGTATTTGCAGGACTGTGCAACGGTTTGGAATTCTGCGCATAAAAGAAATAAATTTTGTCTCAAAAATGAGGATTTAAAACTCTGGAAGTATGTGTCGTGCCCTCTTCAAGTGATTTTTTTTTTTTTCTTAGAATATTTGCTACCTGAAAATTCATGTCCAAACATGGGCTGAGCCCTGATTTTTGGTAAGGCTTTGATTTGCTTTTAAGTAATGTAGTAGTACCATTTATGTTTCTTTACAGGATTAATTTCAAGTCTTTTGTTTTTCAGGATTTTTTGCATCTGCTTAGAAGTAGAACTCATACCTAACAAACAAAAACAACTTGCAAAGCTAAATGTGGTATCTTTGAGTAGTACATGGAATTTGAAGTATCGCTTTATCTAGTGAAACTTCATAGCATGGAGTAATTATTATTGTTCTTGTGCAGGGCAAGGAATCTGAAACAGCGGAGCACAAGGTCACGTTGCAACCTGATGACTAAATAGGTGTAAAAGAATGGCTATATTGTTAGCATCGCTTCTATTTTAAACAAAAATCCAAAACTAACAAAAAAACCCCAACCCTTCAGTGTGCTGATTGCCTCTTGCAATTAATGATAATTAAAATGTAATGCCAAATGCCAAAGCAGCCTAACACAACCTTTTGCTTTAGCTGCAAAAGCATTTAAATTTGAAGGTTTTCTGCGTACTGTTACAGAATTGAATTTAGCTAGTATAGGAAAGCAGTCTGACTTACTTGAATTGTATATGGCTTTGTTTTATAAGCCTTAAAAATATTTCCGACTGTGTTACAAATTTGGATGGAATTGCTAGTTTTCTCGACAGATTTTGTAAGACAGAGCTCAGTGTTGCAGTTAAATTGTTATCGATGAGAACAAAGTAAGTGTCAAGAAACAATTGTGTTTGAAGGTGGATGGACACCAATTAAAGTAAACAGAGAAAATAGTGGACGTGTTTTGGGATGGAGGAGTGTGGAGAAGATGTGGAGTAGCAAAGTGCTGCCAAAGAAAGTAACAAATAAACAGCAGAGAGATCCTATAGGGCCTTTGAAGTTAAAACTGAGGAACTGGGTTTTGAAGGATAGAAAGCTGAAAGAAAAACTTTAAGCAGATCAGGGAAACTTTCGGACAGTAATCAAACTATGAATACTGTAGTGTTGGAGAGAACTGAAAATGTCAGAGAAATACAGTAGAAGCCAAATAATGGAGGAGCATGTGAAAAAACACTTTCTAAGGTACTGTTCTACGAAGCGCAAAAACTAGCTGGCAAATCGCAGTACCAGTATTCCTACTTATGGGTAGGAAATGTTCAGGTGTTGGTCCACACAGAGAAAAGGAACCGTTTCAAAGAATGAAACTGATATAACTGTAGACCCTCAAAAATGTCTCCTGGAGGGTATGTATGTTTGTTTTAAAAAGCATGTTTGCATCAGACTGGGGAAAAAAGACAGTGAGAACAAAGATACACTGAAGCTTAACATACAGAAAGTGATACCCACTTTGGGAAAGTAATCCTAGGACAGGATCCAGGCAGAAATGGTGAGGGACTGCTTGTGTGTCAGATAATCTTTTTCCTGCTTTTTTTATCAAAGACTATGCAGGTCGTCAATCTGAATATATGATATTTTACAATCCCAGCCTTTAAAGATGCTTTAGTAGTGGAATGAGCAATCATTGGGTTTAGAGTGGTTTCTGTATTACTACCAAAATTTACCAGTTGGCAATGGTAAAGTTGTCAGTAGTAGGAATTTGTAAGTAGGTGTCCTTAGCAAAAATGTGAAATGTTCTTCTTAACTAATTGGACATCAGGTGTGTTTTGTTCTATAATACTCTGCTGCTACCTTCATTTCTTGTTCAGAGGGTATGTGTTTTTATTAAAACAGTGACTAAAATGCAGGATTTTAAAGGGACAAGCACTATTCTTTGGCCTCATTAATTAAAAGAGTACCCAAAAAGAAAATTCCAAAACTCTTTCGTGGGTTCTATTGTGGGTCCTGAAGTGAAGACAATTCAGTAGCAAGGTAAACAGCAAAGGTAACATGAAGGATATTGCTTTGTAAAGGTATAAAATATTTGGGCAAGTTTTCATCAAATGAGTTTGAGCAACGTTAGTAGGGCAGTATAAGGAAGCATTAGTTCGTAAATGGAGCTGCAGTGTCCGTCGTGGTTGATAAATAATCAACAGAACAAGTAGTTGAAGTATCTCACAATCATCATCTTAGCTAGCCAAAATTCTAGCTTTCAAACTGCTGCAGTGTGTGAGCATTACTGAGAATGTGAAAACAGTTCTTGGTGTGCGTTTGCAGCCTACATAGAAAAAAAACAAGCACAAACACCCTACCCATAACAACAAAACCCAAACCCCAAACTGCTTCAAGGTGCATCTAGACAGTGTGTAGCCTTGTATTACTTCAGTGCATGTGACGGGTGAAAGCTGACTCTGTGGAATAGACATGGGCTTGAGAGGCTGTATTATAACAGTGAAAAGATGGGGGTTACTCAGAGAATCCCAAATTTTAACTATATTTTCATATTTGTGATTATCATTGCGGGTATCATTGTGTTATTAGATCTTACAGTTTTTGCTCTAGTTCTTTACATACTTGTTTGGCTTCTAATAACTGCTTAGAGCCCCATACCAAAGCAATAATATCAAGCTTTTTCTGAACTATAAGAGGTTTATGTATTTTTAATTTTTTTCTTCTGATGAAAACAATGTCTAGTTGTTCAAACTTTTTTGCAACAAACTGTCTTCATTGACTGTACTTGTCTTCGCAGCCTTTTTAAAGGTTAATTAATACTAAAATAAGAGCATGCCACTTCAGGTTCAATACTACAAGTTACATGCAAACAACTCTAAAAGATTGTGTGAATGCTGAATAACCAGTTATCTCCCTGGAGCACACATGTGACCTGGCCCAGTTTCAGGAGCTGCTGCCATCTCTATTCAGAGCCTTGAGCAGATTAAGTTCAAGAATTCTTCCTTCAAGCCCTGTTAGTCAAAGACCTATTTGAACTGTGTGCAGTTCATATATTTGGCTTCCATTCAGTGATAGGAAATGCATGATTTTGAATGAGGTAGCTTTTTATTCAAATGTCTTTGACTTGAGCAAATTTGGACTTCTGTAGATTTACTGTTTACTCTGGATAATACATTGAGATTTGGATTATTTAATGATTTACTTTTTTTAATTATCCTCGTGTCTTTACTTGTGATACAGATTGCAGTTTTTCTACATGATGACATTTTTGAGAAGCAAATGATGAAAACAAATGGTTCTGGTCTGGGGCTTCATTTTGTGTTTTTTCTTTTAAAAAGTACATGTTCGCCTTTATTCTTGGGTTGCAACAGGTAATAGATGTGCATTTAACTAGTGCAGCACTGATCGATGTAGATTGTATGTTTTGTATAAGTAAAACTAGCTCTTTGTCTTTATCTGTTGTCACAGTATTTTTACGCTTTATTTACATTAACGTATAACATGGGAATATGGAGGTGGAACAAAACCCAGTTGTGCTGAGGACCAGATGTTGAAACTACTGAGTTCTGGTAAGGGAAGAAAGACCTTGGGCTGGGCTGGGCTGGTCCCATTGGCTGAACACCTGTTAGCAGTTAGCACAGTAAATGCACTCATCTTCTGGTTTAGTTTCAACCAAAGTAAGTCCCATAATACACTCAGAAGACTATTCAGTGATGCAAAACAAAAGGTAGTAAGTAAAACTCATTAAAAGATGAGCAAAAAAGGATTTCTTCCAAAGCACTTACCTAATCCCAGCTAAAAATGCTGATTTAGAGACCTCCCTCGTTTCTGGTTTAGAGCAGGCTGAAAAGAACACTAAGCATCACATGGTTGTGATGTGAAAGGAAAGGGGAAGGCATTTGAAACTTGTTTTCTGTGAACTGACTGGATAGTGTTGCTGTTCTTGTTGTGTGATAGACTAGGTATTGTACCTGTTCAAAAATAGTGTTAAACTGTGATACACAGGAAAGGAGTTTTGATCTTCATAGGCGCCTTTGCTTTCAGGACTTGCCATTCACTCCGCGAAAGATTGCTTGTTGAAGGGATCCTGAGGAAGGGATAGCAGTAGTTTTTAAGGGTATGGTGACCTCATCAAGTAGAGGCAATCATGTCTTTATTTCAACTTTCTCGTTATTGTAGTGCAAGGTTTTAGACATATGAATGCACACTGCTGTTCCCAAATTTCTGTAGCTTCTTGCACAGAAACACCAGTTCCACAACCTTCTTTAGAAGCAAAACCTAAGGCCAAATGCTGTCATGGCTAATTACTCGGTATAGAACTGTATGTGGAAAGGATTTAGTGAAGTCTTCAGATCAGGCTGCTTTAATCTGAGAAGTCTAAAGAAAAATCTGCCATTTCAATAGTCATTACAAAATAACTTTTGTAACAAGCTTTTCTTAGTTTCTGAGACAATATTTAATCTCTAGGCTTATCAGACTCATCTTGTCTGGCATAATACTAGAAGAGCAAGGTTTCTTAAAATGTGTGTGCATCTTGAAGTAGGGAAGGCAACTTAAGCCCTGTAGACAGTTTTTTGAAAGGTTAAACTTGTTTCAAATGTATTCCTTAAAAATACGTGCTTGTGCAGTTTATGAACCAGATTTTTCTTAGAAAAGAAAGCCACTTAAATTTCACACAGCAGAGAAGGACAAAGGGATTCACAAATAGTTCTGATTTCAGTTTTGTGGTTTATTTTCTGTGCCTGATGCCAGCCACAGCTGTGGTTTTCATCTGCCACCTTGCAATATACCGTATTTCTAGCAAGCATTTTCGTTCTTAGAAATGGGAGATTACATCACTGTCCTGTCATTCACATGCTTCATTGCTAGGCAACAGTTAATGTAATTCCATTGTTCAGTGATACTACTTTGAATCTTTGCTTTGTGTACAGAAATTGTACGTCTGCATTTTGCTACGTTGTACCTAATGTGGCAGGACCTGTATAGTTGGATTAGCATTTCAACATCTTTTGTGCAAAGGGACGATTTGTAATGGCTTGTTCTCTTCAGATTTTCTTGTCTGGAGAAGATGTCTTGCTGTTGGTCTTTGTTACTGAATGTTCAGTTTGACTAACATTATGTCTACATAGCACCTTTCATTGGATGAATGTGAGCTTCATGGATGCTTTTAAGATTCCTGTGGAGTACACACTTACCTTCACTGCAGTAAGAGAGGCAGAGAGGTAAAATATATTGCTAAAGTTCACGCAGAATTGATGCTGCTTTTGAATTGGCTCTTAATACCTTTTTTTGACATAATGTTTCTCTAACAAAGTGCTGCAGGCGATATTCCATTTGGGAAGTATTATTCGAGTAGTGTTTATGCAGTATAGTTTTAGAGGAAATAGTTGCAGTGATATTATTCCAGCACTTTTAGTATATAGTAGAGAACAGTGTTGAAATACAAAGTACCAGTCATCTTATAGCTTGTCTTGTTTTGTGCCACACTGAATGGTTGCCCAGCGAGGCTGTGGAATGGCCACCCTTAGATTTTCAAGACTTTGGACAAAGCCCTGAGCAACCTGGTCTGAAGTCATTGTTGACCATGCTTTGAGCAGGAATTTGGACTCAATAATCTCCTTGCCTGAGTTATTAATTGATTCTTTGATTCTACAATAGCATGACCTGGTCTTGTAGTATTGTAGCTGCTGGAACTACTTATATGTGTGTCTGCCCTCTCTCTGCGGTGCAGAGATGGGGGTAGTTACAAGGCCGCTGAGTGGGAAAGGAGAGCTGGAAGCAGCCTGCACTGTTCTTCCTCAGATTGGAGCTGGAGTGTGTAATAGTCCGATTGAGTGGACTCCTGTGTCCAGGGTATGGGTTAGATTGTAATAGGGATGCTACCCTTTAAAGCGAAATAAAATGCCCCAGATCATAGCTTAATTGTTGCATCTTCAGAGTGGATTGTTTAGCTTGGCCTTGTACTGGGACACTGGAAAAGGGTGTCATGAAGTATTCTAGTATGTTGTCCATCATGGAAAATGAATCGAATATAAATTCTTCATTTTAACATATAGCAGGACTGTTTTATTCTGCAGCAGGTGCGAAAACAGTCATGAAAGATATGTAAATCAAAAATTGATAAGGCCCTTTTAATTTGAAATAAATGTATGTTAGCTGACTCCTCAAGCAACAGCTGTCTGTCCTTCACTAAGTCTCCTCAGCTTAAAGTTAATGAAGGTATTGATGTGTTGGGACCTCTAACTGTAAGGGAGGTAAGGTCATATCAGATGAATATAAATGCTTTGTCTTAGTGTTTTAAATCTATATAGTGGCAGGTCCATCCTACAGGTCTTACTTGCAGTAACTTTTAAGTTATTTCTTTGTTTAATAAAGACCATCTTGTCAATGATCCTTCTGAGAACTTCTCTTTTGAAAACTGGAAAGTTTTGTAGTGGATCTTTAGGTACGTGGTTCTGCTTTTTAATAATTGGCATTTTATATGTGTTCCTACCTACTTTGTTACTAGAATTGGATTTTTCTAGTGCTGTGAATGCTTCAGAAAGGCTGCTGTTTCTAGCCATTCATCTTTCCCTAGCAGAGCTTAAAGCATGCAGTGTGTGTATCTATTCTGCTCTAACATTAAATCATAGGTCGTAATCAGCAAAATGGAAGACTAACTAGTCGATAAATAATGACATATAAAAGAACTGCATAAGTGTTCAGAAAAGCTGTTGAATAGCAAATAACTTGCTGCTTGCATGAGCTGGAATCCTGTTCTCGAAAGTTTGAGACAGCTTGTGAATGTTAGACTGTGCAGAAAGTCGTTCACAGAACGGAGGAGGAAGTATTTGATAGCAGGGAGCGTGATTTTGGTGTTCACAGCACGGTTATCTTAATTTCTTGACGTTACCCTTGTGTCTTGACTAAGTGCCTTAGAAGACTTTCATAGTGTAGTCAAAACTAAATCTGCCTAGACTAAATGTAGTTTGAAAGTTGCTGGCTAGCCTCCATTTGAGATGTTCCTATTAAACATATGCTGTAATCTATCAAAGATGTCTAAATTGAAAATAAAGTAATTTCTGAGGACACTACTACTTTATGGCATTTGATAAAAATAATTGTTTCAAAGTAGCCTTGCTGAAAGGAGGGTTTGGTGTTCAAGGAAGCTTACCACAGTTACTGTGTCTGTTGTAGGCAGCAGCAGGCATACTGTGCTACGTGGGAGCCTATGTGTTCATCACATATGATGACTATGACCACTTCTTTGAAGATGTCTACACGCTAATTCCAGCAGTTATTATCATAGCAGTGGGAACACTTCTTTTTATTATTGGACTTATTGGCTGCTGTGCCACAATTCGAGAAAGCCGCTGTGGACTTGCTACGGTAAGTTGCAGAGTTTTATGTGATGGTGTTTGCCTGTTGTATATTTGGCCACCTTCCCTTTTAATAGACTTGTAAAATATTTCTTTACGTTTGTTCTAATCTTATTTTATGGCCTTAAATGTTTTCCACTTCCGTTTTGTTATGAACATCTGATTTCAGTTTTCTGTACTGAATAATGGTGTTAAATTAGCTAATTCTGGCAGCAGCAGGCTTCTCAGTTTTAACTTTTGTTAAACCTGTGGTCATCTCCTGAAAAAATGTAAAACCTTATCATTAAGTCGTAATCTTTTTTTGAAATCTTGCTTTTATCTGTTCTGGGTGAAAAGCTGAAATCAAACAGAGAAAGGTGAGCCAGTTTATTGTGATGCCTAAATATTTTTGTATGGCTTATTTTGGACACTTTGTTTGCAGGAGTTTGACATGTGTTTGCAAGCATTTTAACTGTAATTTCAGCTTTAGAACTAGCTAGGAAAAAAGAGGAACTTTAAACTGTCCCCACAGGTTTTTCAGGGTTTTTTTTTGTTGGATACTGTGTAGATATCTTCAGTTTATTTAAAACATGCTCTTAAATATAGCAAGACAAATGCATAGCTTGCTCTGTGTCAGTTGTTACAGGGCTTAATCTGAAGAAACATTCCCTTAGTCCATTTACCACTCTTAGTAACAGTCTGGGTAGCTGCTTGGATGTGACATTACTATTTATGTAACAGAAAGAAGATTGAAAGAAGCACTTGATTAAAGCACTCCAGTATGTTTTCAGTCCTAATGATCAGCACTGCCTGGCTGGGCAGCTGCTTATTACTTGGTGAAGCTATGAACACTGAAGTTTCTTGAATGAAGTTACTTCTGGGCTCATTTGGTCAACTTAATTGCCTGCTTTAAGTTATCTGTTAAATCAAAACCTTAGCTGAAAAAAGTACTTGAATAGCAAAATCTACCTGGAGACTTTCAGAAAATAAATGGGTAAAACTATTTGTATTTTGACTGTATTTTACAGTTTGTGATCATCCTGCTCTTGGTTTTTATCACTGAAGTTGTGGTGGTGGTTCTTGGATACATCTACAGAGCAAAGGTAATAACTTCTCAATTTCAGTAAATGTTTTGAATTGTGACCAAAATACAGAGGGTGTAGTCTTTACTGTATCTGGTTCTATAGAACTGTTAATGGGTGTTTTAAGGGAATAAAACCAAGACTGTTAAGTGGATTAATTTGAGATATTGATATCTTAAAATTTAGAACATCAGTTTTCTAAGTAAAGCATAAAGCTTTTTTTGTAGGCAAAAAACCCTAGCTGGAATATATCATTAACAGTGACCAGTAGGGGGGGAGTCATGGTAATTGGTACCTTTCCATTTTCCAGATGGTCTTCCAATTTATTTATGCTTTTGACTTTGTGAATGATGTAGGTTGCACAATATTTGAACATAGGGCATATTGTTTTGACATGCAGTAACTTAAATGTTGTCTTCTGTTTTGGTATACAAACTAACACTGCATAATAATAAAATCAAATAGATTGAATGTGTTAATGTATACTGTCTAGCTTTATACGGGTTGTCACAATGGTTATGGCTAAAGAAATTATGGCTTCTCCCACAGCTTGTTTAATGGAAGTTAAGAAACAGTACCAGAAAGATGAAATGGTGTTTCTACCAGCATAATGTGGCAAAAATGAACCATATGGTATTAGAGATATTACAATGTAGCCTGAAGAAATGACATTTCTAACTTGAACTGTTTCACTGGCTTTTGTTGTGTCTACATCTAAATTTTGACAAAACATTAGCGGAAAAGGCATATTTAGCTGTGACGCATTTTGCATTATAGGGGACTCCAGTGATGTTGTAATAGCAAGCTGAACTACAACACCATTTACCTTTCTTTGGCCTTCTGTGTTTATACAGGCAATACAGGTCTTACTAGTTCAGTGTGCTCTCCTGCTTGCTTCCTCCTGCTGTCCTGGAAGAAATGGCAAGACAGCCATTAAGTACAAATTGAGAGTTTTTGCTTGGCTTACAAAGGAAGGCTGCCTTGAGTAAGCAGCTAACGAGAGGAGCTTGAACTATGCATCGTAAATCTGGCTTGACAGTTAGAATAGATTGCTTCAACAGAAGTGCTCTATGGGTGATGCTTAAATTCCGAATCTGTTTTTTTTTATGGTCTACATTTGGCTTCTGGTGTCGTAGTAGTGCACTGAGGAGATCACTTGAGACTCAAAGTTTGTAGTGGAAGCAACAGAGGAGAGCAGTCCAGTTCCTGGAGAATGAGAAACATGTTGAGTTCTTAACATGTTAACTTGCAATGGTTGTCTTTTACTCCAGTACTTGCAAGGGCATAGTGTATTACAGTACAGTTATTCAGGAATTACCGTGGATCTGGTCTGGACTAAGCTGTGGCCATCTTAGTCTCTTCTCTGTTCCAGTCTTAAAGTGGTGTGCTCTTTTCCAGTTAACAGCATTCAGAACTGCTCAAAGCAGATGTGTAGATCTTTCTTCCTTAGCCCATCTGAAATTACACACTTGAAACACTTGAAAATTGGATTGGTGCCAGCTGTGTGTTCCTGTTGCCTCTCATTGCTTGTCTTGCTGCCACCAGTTTCACAGCTGTAGGTAAGGCAGGGTCAGAGATTGGGAGAAGAGGGAAGGTAGTCTTTTTTTGTTGCCAGTCTTAGATTAAGCCATTTTTGGGAGTCAGTGTTTGATAACTAAATCTTAAGCCTTTTGAAAGGGCAGACAGGTTTTGTTAGTAAAAATGGCAGGTTTCTACTAGCCTGCAGTACTTAGCATCTTAAACTGTTGCTTTTAAGTGCAACAGGAGTGTCAGAAATAACTTAAATGTATTACCAGTGAACTGTGAGGTGAAATCTACTTATATTTCTCATTATTGTTGCCAGCGTAAGTAAGGCAGCTCTGTGCTTTCATAGAAGCATTGAAAGCATTGCTAGTTTTGTTCTGTTTCTGACAAGGCATGTGTAGATCTGTGGGTGTCTTGGTTTTCTAAAAAAGGCACCCGAATCATGTTAGAATTTCTTTGGTGTTAACTGTACAAATTTCCAAACAAAAGGAAAAAGATAGATGTCATGGCAGTTGTTCATCAAAACTGTTGGTACCAAGTGAGACTGAATATAATGTTGTATGAAAAAAGTGACATTGTGTCCTTTTAAGGCACAATGACTGATCTTAAAATTGCTTTATTTTCCAACGTATCTTTGTAAAGCTGCATGTGTAGATCTGAACCAGACTCCTATTTCTTCAGTAGAACATGGAGCATGCTTAGGTCAGGTGTGGCAGACTGACCTGCAGCAGAATCTACTAGCTTTGGTCCTTAGAGGTAAAAGTGAGCCTTTTGTAAATGGCAGTAGGGATTAAGCAGGCTGTCAGTTCGCTGAGAACTTACTGGCTTTTTTCCCCTGTGTGTAATAGTTCACTCCATTTTTCGTAAAACCTGCCAGTTAGCTAGAATCAGTGACTTCTGTTTGCATTGTATGTAATTTGCATGGCTTTCAGACATAATGTTGCCCTAATTGAACAATAAACCAAATGATATACAAGCAAGCACTGAAATTATTTAAAAACCTATGTGACAAATTGAACAGCTGTTTTGTTGTATGAATCAGAGCTGTAAATCACATTAGTTAAATCATCAAAAAATTGGTTTTAGGCTGGTCTGAAACAAGTTGCGTGTGCAGGCTAAATTGACTTTTATTCCTATCTGTCTTGATACAGATTTACCTGTAAAGACAACCAGCATTCTTGAGCGGGGGGAATTAATCTTGTGTTGTTGGCAAGACAGTCATCCTGTAACTTGAAGATGAGCGCTCAGTTAATGCTGAGCCCTAAGATTACATTCCTTGTACATAATTCCTGTTGAATGGAATAAAAATAAAATAATCAATTCAGACCTAATCTTACTATTGTACAAATGTTTAGCTACACCAAACTTTCTGTTCACAGTGAAGCATATTACTTAAAAGCATCTAGTAAGATTTTGTCCAAAATGAGCATTGTAAGACTTCTTTAGGGGACAAGTGATGGTTCTTGGGTGGCATCCATTTCTAACACATGTACTCGGCAGCATCCTTAGCAGCTTGACTCATCTGCGGTAGCTTTAGGAGCTATTCCAGTAGCTGTTGCTAAGTACAATGTACTGCCATCAACACTTCTCAGGAAGTGTGGGGAGAGGGACTGAACAGAGAGCTTGTTCACTGTACAGTGGTCGGCCAGAAAGGACCTTATCTTTGTGAATTTACCTGTGATTCAGTCAGAATGGAGAGAGCAAGTGCTGTAACTTACTCATAGCCTTGTGGTCCTAAAGGAAACAAGTTAGCCCAGATGGTTATGCTGGTTTTGGTTTGGAACTTTGAAGGAGTAGGAGGAAGTGGAAAGGTGAATGCGTGCTCTTATGGAGAGACCTTAACTTCATGGAATGTCTGCCACAGTGTCATGATAAAAGCAATTTCCTTTCTGATACACCTTGCAAAGCTACTCGGTCTAAAATGTTATGCAAGATTGCTGCTTGGCTTTTTTTCTTGTCCATTAGCTGCAAGCTAGCAACATCTTTGCAAACGTCAAGTTAGAATAAGAAACTGTACCACCAAAGTATGCTGATTTCAGGTGATAAGTAGTTACCTTGGTTTCCTGAATTGCTGTAATTAAAAATAATTTTACTGAGACCTATACTGTTTCTGTTGGTATGCTAATGCAGATGCTTTCCTAATACTTCACAGGTGGAGGATGAAGTTGATCACAGCATTCAGAAAGTATACAATGGGTACAACGGTACAAATCCTGATGCAGCCAGTCGTGCTATTGACTATGTACAAAGGCAGGTGAGATAGTGAGGCATGTGGGAACTCTTCAGTCCTTTCTGTCCTTAAAACACAGATGTTGTGTGGCTCTGCTACTTGTGTAGCACATCTTTCTGCATGCTGATAAATCTAAGAAACAGCTGATCGGTCAATAAATAGCTTAACTTAGTTAAAATTAGTAGGATTATGACATTGTTGATGGGGAGGTATATTTTGTGTAATTGGCTAACTGTGAATCAGTGCTTGGATTAAAATATTTAATACTTAAGTATTTTTCTGCAAGAGAACATAATCTTGATATGCTTAGAATAGCTGTCTCATCCCCCTTCTTGACTGAAACACATTGGCTCTTTACCTCTATGATTTTTCAGTTGCGCTGCTGTGGGATCCATAACTATTCAGACTGGGAGAATACTGTCTGGTTCAAACAAACTAAAAACAACAGTGTGCCGCTTAGCTGTTGCAAAGCAGCCCTCAGCAATTGTACTGGCAGTTTGACCCGCCCAATGGACCTTTATTCTGAGGTAAGGCAGCTGAAATATGAACATGGGGTTGTTACCGTAAAATCCGGCAGAGGAACTCTAAGACTCATTTTGGAGTTTTAGAAAGCAAGCATTCTTTGTTGCAGCACTGGATGCACGGAGGATCACTCCTCCTGTCGTGCATACCCAGAGTTAGAGTTAGTTTACATTTATTAGCCCAAGTTATGCATATTCCTACATTCATCAGCATAGCCTGTACGTATTCATACTTTCTAAACCAGGATTGGTCAACTCTTTGCTCGCTTCGATTTAAAAACACAGTATCTCCTAAATTTACTACGCATGTTCAGTGAGTAGGGGTCTTTATCTGGGGAGGGGGAGTTTTTAGCCTTGGAGGTGTGGTTTTCATATTATAATGAGACAGTTCATGCTAAGGATACCAATTAGAGGAGTTTCTGCTGACTTTTGGCTCTCAAGGATGTGTATCTCCTTGTTAACAAGTGTTCCTCTATTCAAATTTCCTTTACTACATCTTATCTAAGCATACCTCATGCTCATTAAATACGTTGGAAAGTTTCAAGGATGGTCCTCCTGTTTTCAAACCCTCAGTTATCTTATTGTCAGGCAATGAACAATTATAAAAACACAGCTCAGAATATGCGTCCTATGTGTTAACTCCTTCTCAAAAGTGCTTTCAGCTATGTCTGCGTGTTGCAAAGGTTACAATGACCTACTCTATCATCAATAGAAATGTTAGTGAGGCATTTCAGCTTACAGGGTAGCCATGTGCTTTTGCTGACAATCATTTAATATTCTTTTTAGTGGGAACCTGAAGTCTTGGGTGTATTTGCTTTAACAGAAAATAAACATGGTTTGTAGAGAGGCAAAGAAAAACCCTCTCTCTCCTTTTTTCATCTGTGATATACTAAGTAATGACTCGTAGTGATTGGATTATCTTTCTGCCCCGTTTGATGCTGTTGGGGGTTTTTTGTGTCTCTAAATGTGGTTGCCAGCTGCCTATATAAGAAGTCTATTTGTTTCAGGGGTGTGAGGCTCTGGTTGTAAAGAAGCTTCAAGAGATCATGATGTATGTCATCTGGGCAGCACTAGCATTTGCTGCTATTCAGGTAAGAGAACATTCTTCAGCTGTAAACTTTATCTCAGAAAAAATTCTAAACTGGTGTCCAGGTTATTACAGGTATTCACAGAATGATGACAGCTTTACTCCCCACATCAGTGGAAAAGATCTAAACACTAACACAGAACTTCTTAACCATAACCATGTGTGGTCTAAGAACTATTGCGATGTGGATGTATATTCTCTTAGATTTGAAGGTACAAAGCTGAACAAGTAATGTTACATGCAGTGATCTACTAGAATCTAAATGGTAAATTATTTCTTGAAAACTAATTATTGAAGTGTTAACTATCATGAATGTGCTCTGGCATCTAATACTTGCAGAATTTGCATAGTAATTTCCAACTTAAACCCAGATAGCTCATACTTTATGCTGCATGACCTACAAATAATGTCAAAACCACCCAGGAGATACACTAGGGTTTTTGATTATGCACTCTGGTCTTGTTCAACTGAGCTTTGCATTATCTTGGAGATTTCTTGATTTCTGAACTTAAGCAGACAAAAAAAAGGGTTCTAAACTGGAGACCCTGCCTACTTAAAGTTGAGCACAGGTTGAACCCCATGTGAACCTCAATTGTTACAGTTAGCCTGGTCTTAAAAAAGTAACCAAGGAAATACCCATTAGACTATCTCAGTATTTATTTGGGTTTTTTAAAAGGAAAGACTATGGTTGTCTTTAAACATATCTGTAGAACTGGAATTTTGAATGCTCATCAGTTTGACATGCTTAGTATATTAATCACATTTTCTTAGAGGCCTTAACATTGGCACAGTCTGAAAATACATAGTACGTATGCTGAATCCCAACAGACTTGACAACTCATTTCAAAGTTACTTTTGTGCCCTTAATAGCATCTGAATCAACATTGTACTGGTTGAGTCAGGTGGTTTAGGCACTTGAGTTTTCAAAAGCAGCTTTTGAGCTGGATTGTATGTTTGGAGGTAATAATAATAAAATACAATCTTTGTAAATGGTCTTGTGAAAACATGGTTAAACTTCTATTTCAATGCTACAAGTGTATACTCATGGGTAATACTGTATACAGTACTACTGTTGAACTCTCCAGAACCAGATTACTTCAGCTATGGAACTTGAATTTTGGTGAGATGTGTGCTTAGTCATCTTAAGGAAGGTAGTTTCTTTTAATTGCCATTCTTAAAGCTTTAACTGTTAAAGCAATACTTAGTCTGCTTGAACACTGAAGTCCATTTGTGTAATGTAAATGAATGTATTTACCACAACCATGGTTATTGTGGTGGATTTTTTATGTGGGAAAAATGTATGCTATGAGGCTGGGTGAGCTGAATCCCAAGCAGAGGCATTATTCCTAGTTTTGGAGTTCGCAGGTTGATTAACAGGTCTGTCCCAAAATGCAGCACAGTTATAATCCTCTCTGAGATTGAGCTGGAGTTTGACACGTGCTTGCTTGCAATGTGGCTGCTTGCATCCTTCTGTTATTCCTGGCTCATCATTTCTAGGCAAGCATGTTAGTTGCAGCCCTTCTGCAGTGCGTGTTCTTTGGTTTGTCTCCACATGTCAGTAATCAAGCTACTGGCAGAAGGCACATATTGTATAAACAGTTTGTCAAGAACATAAGAACATCAGAGAAATTTGTTTTGCTAGTGCTGCAGTATAGCACTTTGGAATCTTCTTTTGCATAAAGTTAAAACAAGCTACATGATACCTGCTTAGAAAATGAGTCGATAAATACAGAATACAGGGTGTTGGGAATACCCTTGAAATTTCTCTCTAATAATATTCACTGAGTGTTAATCACATTTAAGTCAGATCAGAGGTCATATTCTTGTATCTTTGCTCCACAGTTCACATGGTTGTAAATTCACGTTATAAAAAGGTGGTCTCAGTCAAGTTGATAAACAATAGAACAGTTTGAATACTGTTTAGTATCTTCTGCAACTTAAGACACAAGCTGTGACGTGTTAATTTGTAATACAGAATTTAAGTATGTACTTAGTCTGATTCTCAGCAAAATAGTCTGTGGGCTAATTGAAATGGAGGTAAGAATGTTAACTTCAGCAGATGGCCTGTAACCTAGGTCATGTCCTGTAAAGTTGAGGGAATAATTGTTTTTCTAATTCTTTGGTGAATGTTACTACCTTTCCTAAACTCACTGCATAGAGTCCACTTTAAACTGATAGGCTTTTTGTATGTTATGTGATAAGACTGTCCAAAGTTCATTACCTTTAATAGCTTACATTCGTCAAATTTAGCCTTCAGTACTGTCTCCTCAGTCTTTTTGTTTTAAAGAACTCTTGCAAGGCTGGGAATTTGTGGGAAGTTTTAGTCTTTCCTGCATTTAAGTAACTTTTGGTATGTTCATGTTTGTTACCGTGGGAATCTTTTAGTGTGCAATAACTCCCTGGTCTCCACCACAGTGACAGCAAAGAACTACTAATAAAATAGGGGATACTGAAGGGAGCAAAGGCATAGCAGTGCAGTAGAAGTCCTGCTTTATTAACTGCAGACTTCATTCTTAAAGATAGCTTTTGTAGTTAGTGCTCACTTACAAGGTATTGAGCTTGTGTGTGGGGGGTGTGTGTGTGTATATATATACATATAGCCAGTGAGCTTTTTTGTACAAAAAAGATTTTATGAAAGGAAATGGAATATAGTTACTGCTAGCAGGCAAATTTTAAAAATAAACAAATCACACACACACACCCCCCCAAAAAAAAAAAAAACAACAAAAAAACAAAAACAAAAACAAACCTTCTGACTGTGGGAGATCTGTCTAAGCTTTTCTGAAAGTTGAATTGGGAGGTGCATGGATCCTTCCTCAACAGAGACTCCTAAAATATTTTTGTTATAATGTTAGGTAGCAACTGAGGAGGAACTGAATCAAATGCCTTAGAAAAAGCTTTAGAGGTGCTAGCATAGCTTTAAAAATTACATACTAAATAATTCCTGTAGAGAAAGTTGAAATACAGGGTTTACTTCTGTGTTTACAGTGAATTCTAGGAATATACTCACTGGCCTCTGACAGGATATAAATGGTTCAAATACTAACTCAAAAGTTGGTTACATGAGTTCTCGTTACAGTACCTGATTGTTTTGTGTTTTACACAACTCTAAATTGAATGTCTTGGATCACCTACCAGTGTTATCTTTGTATTAAAAACTGTAAATGCAATGGAATTACTTTTATTTATTTGTAATACATGACTAGCATTAATTCTAGCAAATTATGAAAGATGTTTTTCGGCAGCCCATTCTTCATTTTATCCTCATTTTGAACAGGGTAAAAGATGAAACTTTTGTACTTGCAGGCTGCAAACATTTTTTTGGTCTTCTGTAGCCACTGACAACTACAATAAACTCTATCTCATGAGTAACTTAAGGTTTTTAAGTGTGGATATTACCTCCTCACTTAGAAGGGCTCTTGTCCATGAAGAGTAATTCTCTTGTGTAACTTTTTTCCCCTACTCTGACATGAATAAAACAACCTGAGCATCCTGATCTTATTGAAGATGCCCCTGCTCATTGCAGGAGGGTTGGACTAGATGGCCTTTAAAGGTACCTTCCAACCTAAACCGTTCTGATTCTTTGGTTACATATGTCTGTGAACTGGAACCACCCACGCAGCGATGGGAAGTGAAGAAAGCGTCTTTACCAACAGACTGAAGTGCCATACTCTAGATTACTTTCTGTGTGCTTTTTTGAACCTGAGCTGGTTTCTGCTATAGATCCACAGCTGATAATGCACTCCAGACAAAGAATATTAGTCTTTACAGCTTGTTCCTTTCCAGGAAATTAAAAGCTCATACTAGAATTGCATCATGCCTCTCTAATCACTGTTTATTTAGACTTAGGATTTTTAAAACATTCTTTCTTCGGTCTTTCAGCATGCTTAAGTACTATGTTGTATGTACCATCATTTCATTTTAAAACTTGTTACACACGTGGTGTTTGCATCAGACTTCATTCAAAAAAAGTGAGTAATTCTCCTTCTGTCCCAGAGCTGTGTTTTCACTGGGTTTTTGCTGTATCAATGAAGAAGCTTTACACTTGGTTGCCTGCTCACCTGCTTCATTCTTGTTTGCTTTCTGTTCAGTTGTTTTTTGGGGTGACATTTTTTGGGTTTTTTAGAAACTTACTTACCTTCTAGGTAATGCTTTATAATCCAGAGCTATGACACATAGCCTCTTGAAATATTTGCATCTATGAATAAAACTGCTGTGCATTTGGCCAAAATCAATTGCCAATTACTGTAGGCCATAGAACACAATACTGTACCTGACTTTTTTAGGTACAGTCTTATTCTGTCTTCAAACATGCAACTTCTGTAAAATATCACACCTAATGTCCTTGATTACATTCATCTGATGTAAGTCTTCTAATACCCTAAATTCCTGACATACTTGAATTGAATAATTCACATAGGACTTAAGCTTTCTAATATGACATGTTAACAGAGATTGAGCATTTGAAAGAGAATTCAGCAGTGAAGTAGATTCATAAAACTAAAGTTTTGCTCTTTCTCATCATACCAGTTGGAGGCTAATGCATTTGAATTTCACTTTGATTTTTCATACCAGATACAGCATCTAAAAATCTCTACCTTTGATAAAATATCAGTCATTTCTTCCATCTGAATTATTGAGGCAGAATACAAGTGCCTGACCAAAAAAACCTTTTTGTTAAAGATGTCCAAGACAATCTTGCAATAAAATAAGGCCGGAGTTCCTGGCCCTTGCTTTTTGCAGCAAGAAGTGAAGCTTCTTCAAGAACAGTGCATTTGTTGCCATTTACTTTCTGGACAATTTCAGTCTTGGCAAAGCATGCTGACAATTTTTGTGCTGAGGTTTCATCTCTTGAAGTACCTTATTTGTACTCAGCTTGTTTTCTTTTTTTCTCCGTAGCTTCTGGGCATGTTGTGTGCCTGTATAGTACTATGTAGGAGGAGTCGGGATCCTGCCTACGAACTTCTCATCACTGGTGGAACGTACGCCTAGAAGAGAATGCGAACACACAGCTCAATCTTAACTCCCTTACGTGGAAGGTGAATGGGCCAGGTCTATTGCAATAGCTTTCTTGCCCTAAGCGTAGTCTAAGCACGCCTTTCACAGCTGAGGGCAGCCGTACTGTACACTGGTGACGGGCAAAACAGCTCAGCTTTACACACAGCTGTATAATTACCTGTGACTTTCACTGTTTTCGCCAGCTATTCATGTATCTAAATGTTTTAGTATACTAGTAAACTTTATAATTTCAGAACCATTTGCAAGTTAAGTGTAATTTGGTTGATACTATGAAAGTCAAAGGATGTGTGCCTACTTTGGTAGATTACCTCTAAGCATTAACTGGCTGATTCTTGCATACAGAGAGAGGATGTCTTAAACCTTCACTACATGGAACTTTTCTGGCCAAAGTTGAATGAAGGAAGGAAGCCAGCTGTATTTAATTTGAGGAAAAAATATTTTAATCTTGCCCCTCACCAGTGTCACTTTTTTAAAAAACGATTTGAAGTCCAGTACACTTTATATATATAAAAACTGTAAAGAAAAGATGACTAACCAAAATTTTAGGATCATGTGACTGCAGTTTTGACCTTCAGAGATCAAATCTTTCAGATATTAGTGGTTTAAAATACAAGCTGGCTTTTCAGGAGTATAATGTATGCACTACTGTTCTATAATATTTCATTTTTCTATGAAGAGCAGTTTTATGTGTTGAGTGAACTGTTAGACTGTAGATCTTTAAAATTGGTTTGGAAACAATGTAGCCATGTAGAGTAGCAAAGTAGTATGTGAAAGTGATCTCAACTGTAAATAGTAAACCTGATTAAATAAATCTCTGTATATCCTCCCTATAAATGTCTGTTTCCTGTTTTAAGATTCTAGTGTATTTGTTCAAACGGAGTCGTGATGTGGTAGAAACATAAGCTTTAGTATGAAAGCACCAGTTTTAAATGGCTTTACACAGAGATCTGTATTTAAGGTTTGGTGGAAGCTTGATTGTATCATATTTCTTTTTTTAATTTGAAACAATACTAGAGAAACAGCACAATGAATTTGGTCGAACTTGGTATAAAGTTCATGTCTTGCAAATACAATTAAGGAAGAATCTGTTGCCACTACACGGGGTGGNATCTTCTGTTATTCAGATGCTTAGTCACTGCAGCTCTGCTTTTCATGGCTTCAGTTGCCTTGTCCTTTGCAGAAGCCAGGAATGTTGAGAATTTCTACCCATTGCTTATTTGCTTTATCATGCAAAGTAGGCGTGCTCAGCCAAACTGACATCAACACAATATTCTCAAATACCAAAAGAAACCTCGCTTAGGAAACGATAATTCTAATAAGCATAGTCTGTTTTAAGGCAAATGGATCTGATGGGGGGGGTTAAGTTTCTGAGTCATTACACTGCTGTGTATTCTGTATTCATTTGTAAAGGTGTGTTTCAGATGATAGGGTGTTGGGGATTAGACTTCCATTCTTAGTATGGTGTACATCTTAGTAACCTGAAAGTCCCCTCCTGGGACTTTGGCCTTAAATTTCCCAGATGTGGTCGCAAGCCTGCTTGCGGAATCTGTCAGAAGTGTTGACAGATTTAAAGATTATCTGCATAGTGTTGTGTTGCATACTGTAGATAAGATTGGTGAGATCTCAGATTAATAAGATCAAGATGACCCTAGTTTGTACAAATCTGACCAGGGAGATAATTTTAAAATAGACTTCTGTGTTGCACAAAACAAAGCTAAGAATGCTTCTAAAAGTAGTCAGCTCTTACTAGCTACAAGGCAGAGAGAAGCTCCACAATCAAGAGCCTGAGCATACCTCTTTGAAGTGAGGATCGTTATGGAGAGATGACAGTGCATGTACTTGTTAATCTTGCTGGAAGACGTGGATTTGAAGTAGAGATGACTTGACCGGTATAGCCCCAAGTGCTTGCACATAGATCAAAGTCTTGCTTTAGAAAATGCAGACAATTCATGTGGGAATGTGGAAACTCTTTCTGAATCTACTCAATAAATGTTAGTTTCTTTTTTTATAAACCACAATCTAAATGAAGCACGACTGAACTTTTAACTCTTCTGAATTAGTTGTTTTGAGGAACCAGAAACCTCTTTGCATTACGTGACTTTTCAGTAGCTCTTGGATGTGTGGATAGAGTTGTGGTGGTGGATTTTTTAAAAAAAAAAAAAGGAACAAAAACCAACAAACACAAACTTGCAAGGATCTAATACATTGTGTTTTGTAAGACTTGCTGAAGTTGATAACAAGAGGTGTCTGTAACAGTCAGACATGAATACACCTGTAGTATGAGCTGTCTAGTTTTACTTAATTAGTCTTTGATCTTGTATTGTAAATGTGCTTGGGTTGCTGTGTGCTAATTAGTGCAAACAGTGGATTCATACTCAAATAATGGAGGCATACACAAGTTCTCACCTAGGACTTGAGATGAGGTGATTTCTGCCACCATACCTTCTGTCATCACTTCCAGTTATGTAGAGTCCCTGAATTCTGACGGTGATTAGAAGCCAGACAAATGTTCCTGACATGGTATAGTTCAGCTTGGTTAATGTTGAATATTACCATAGCACTAAAAGTCTTAAATTGGCTATAAATCCATTTTTGCTTAGAATTCCAGAACTGCAAGCTCATCTGGCATCTGAAATTCAGTCTTAAGTCCCAGTATGACTCTAGAGAAGAATTTCTTAATCTTGAGTCCTGTAGAAAAGGAGACAGTTTGATATTACGAGCATATGACAAGCTTACTTAGCTGAGGTTCATATTGTTCATATCTGTGCCCTGTTGAAAGCCTTAAACAATGAAAGCAAAACAGGTTCGGCTTGTTACTGTGCATTATAACTTGTAAAAATGCAGGTGTAGTTTGTTTGCACCCATTCATGGAAGTGCTGTTTGATCTATCTATTTCCATAGAAATTGTGGCTTATTTAGCATTTAGTTTTGTCTGTAATAGAACATACAGCAGAGTTCACTATAGCTGAGTGAACATACAGAGAGAACTTACTCTATTGTAAATATGTTAAACCACTAGTTTTAAAGTGTGTCTACACTGAGCTTTTTGCTGTCCATGTGAGGAATATTTCTTACTTTTTAGTTACAGCCCCTTGATTTCTCCTAAACTGAAGTACATGCATTTCCAAAAGCCTGTTTTCTGCCTGAGAACAGCTTCTTGACTTGTCTTCTGACTGAATTCCTGCGTATACTGGATCCAGGCTGCTTGCTGCTGTTAATAAAACTCTGCTCTTAGCAGACTACTCATGTGCTAAGAATGATGGTAGAAGACTAGATTTCTGTCCTGTGGGGAAAGAGTGCTATTGCAAACTGTCTCTCTTAGGGAGCTGGTGAAGCCATATGCTATTCTGCTGCACTCCTTGCTCTGTCTAAGCAAGGTTTGCATTCTAGCTTTTCTTTCACTCGACTCAGGAGGTTTGCATTGCAGTGAGATTTTGGGTTTTTAAATTTAGAGTGTGTTTTGCTGTTGAGTAAGGAACCACATTAATACTAAAGAACAGTGGAAAAGTGTAAACAGCATGGGCTTGTTTATCAAGTAATATTCTGATAAGCAGGCTTTCTGCTTGTAACTTACCTGTACTGAGACTCCTTCCTCTTAAATGAAGTTGTACCATAATGAAACTCGGGCTCCTGTAAACATTCAAAGCACTATTTTCCAATGTGGAATTCATTGTCATAATGAATGAAACAAAGACAAGAACTTCTAAGTGTGACTGAGATGGAAAAGTTTTTTCTTATTTCTAGTACATTTTCAGTTGCTAGTTGTTTTTCTAGCTGTTGCTCTTGAACCCTCTTTAGCACAGGACTTTAATCTGCACCGTTGTATAAAGTTACCTCCAATAGCTAGTTGGAGATAGCTCAGATATCAAAGGCAATTGAGCCATGGCAGCATGCAGTTTAGTAGGGGCTATATAATATTAGTGAGAAAAATAGCATAAATCAGCCTGTGCTTAATTGAGGCTAGGAGTGCCACAGGTCTGTTGCTTCCAGTACCAACTAGTTTGGTTTGCTCAATAGTGCTGTAATTTGCAGTATAGACTCTATCCAAGCTGTGTGTTAATTTGACTTGCTCAGTATCTCTAGTCTCTGCTATTGTCGTTTGTTTCTCACTGGCCCTTTTCCCATGTTTCCTAGCCAGTTGACACCCTTGAAACTAAATGCCATTCTCATTACCACTTTAAACACAAATTCTTAATTTCTCCTTCAACTTTAGCATCACTGATTAACGGCCTTTTTCTTCTTCAGGCACAGCATCCACATACTAACTGCTTTTAAGGTCACCATTCTACCAAAGGGAATACTAAGTTTGTTCCTTTCCCCTTTGTGGAAATTTCAGATATTTGAAGAATAGATTTTCTGTGGCTGTTGAAAGAAAAAAAAAATTTGGAGGCTTAAATTGCAGCAGGTGAAATGAGGTTGATCAGTCAAGAAAAATTGTTATTGAAAGAATGAATGAGCTTTGGATTGCATTAGATGGGAAAGGTGGTGTCGCTGTTAATTCAGCATTTCTAATAAGCTCGTATCTACTGGTGCTTTCTCGGGGACAGTGGGTGACTTAGTTTCATTCGAGCTCTTTTTAGGGACTCCTGTGTCTGATACTGATACTTCCAGTTCCTGTTTGGATTTCCTTTTGGCTATCTTGTAGCTGGGTATAAGGCAATCCTGCTGCTACTTTTGCAAGCAAAATATCCCATTACGTGGCTTTTAGATGTAACTGGCTGCTCCCAACTGGTTTCTTCTGTGTATGTAACTTTTTTGAATACACAATATGTAGGATGATCCTACTTAATCTGATGCAACTCTTCTGTAGTGCAGGGTCTACCAAAATTCAGCTGTTACCATAAGATCTTACAGCATAGGAAATGCAGAACCAATAAATAATTTTTGGTACCCTGTTGATAGGCCTTGATGGAAGCTCTGCAGGACTGATTACACTGTAGTGCATTGATTACATTTTCATGTTTCATTACGCTGTCAAATGCTGATAATGCTATCTATGACATCTAGCCGCTTCTTTTCAGCACCTACTAATTTTACTGTTCCTTCAGCCAGTGAAGCTGTTAATGCTAGCAACACTGGTGGGGAGGGAGAAAGGCTGGTGTTTTTATTTAAGAGGGTGGCTGGCTCTGTTCTGTGTGTTGCTTGATGGTACTTGGATTTCCAGCTTCAAACAGCTAGCAGTATGTTTACTTGGCCCTAGCTGCACAGTTGAAGAGGCTGCTCATCCAACAATCTGGGTCTGGTGCCTTCTGCTGAAAAGGCAAGGAGGTCTCGGTGCGTGCTGCAAAGGAAATGGTTCAAAGAATGACTGAACATGTGTATGCTGTGGAGCACACAAGCTTGTAGCTTGCCTGCAGCAGAGAGCCTGACCTGATCCAGAGCTTTTTAACACATGACATTAGAATTGCCTTAAGGGTGTTTTTTAATTGAGTTTTGTTTCTTCTTGCAGCTATTAAAATGACTTAAGTACATTGCTGTGCAAGTCCTGTGCTTTACTGCCTTTCAGCAACCTAATATGAGACTCATGAGAATGAGCTTGTTAGACCATTTCCCCCCCCATTTAATAAAACAAACACACACACACCTGATCATGCCTTACTAGACTATAGTCTGAATGAGATTCTCAATTTAACAAAGTTATACAATAAAAAAAAAAATAGCAAGAGGGCAGTTCATAAGATTTCTCAGTACTTGGAGTTTCAGATGAGATTTGCGATAAGCGATAATACTGGTAGTGGTAGCCTCCACGAGACAGTTAGTGGATCTTGTAACTGACTTAATCTTAGGCCTGAGATAAATCCCACTGAAACACAATAGAAGCCTCAAGTGCAGTGGATCTTGGGTTTTCCTGTGCACTACTTCCTGCAGCATAAGCACACACTTGGATGAATGCAGTGCTTAGCAGGCTGCCACCTGAGCCTCTAAATGTCCTTTTCAGTTTTCACTCTTTGGTGCCACCCTCACTTACAGGAGCAGCTGTCCTTTCTATGTACAGTAAGCCTACTTCTACTTCCACGTCCTTTTTCAAAACTCTTCTTGCTAATCTTTTCCTTGCTGATGTATGCACCTTCTCATAGCTGATCTGTTTCCTCTCGAGCTCTGTCGAGTAGATGGAAAGGTGTTCTGTGGACAGCATCTCTTAAAACACAATGTATGCTTGGGATGTTACTAAAAGGCAAGAGAGCAAACTGATATCTCTACTACATCTAAACTTGTGCTAGCACAAAGCTGCTTCTGTCTGCCAAGCTGCTAAACTTGGTGCAGTGACCTATAAAGAGGCACCAGCATTTGTTGGTTGCTGTTGGGTGATAAGAAGCTGGCACTCTTATCCTGTTTCCCACTGTGTTATGTATCATTACTCGTATTTCTACCTTGCTTCAGAACTGATCTTTCATTTCTGTTGTAGGGCTGTCTGTCTTGGATTTGCTGTTTGTCCAGCTTAGTTGGGTGATACTGTTCAGTATTGAGACTGATTAGGAGAGAGCAAAATCAGTAGCAGATAGCAGCAACATAATTCTGGTTTTGTTGGAACAGTGTCATAGTTTGCCTGTGCCCTACACAGCAGTAGGTGTAAACTTTGCCCTTCTACTTCCAGGTGAAAGGAATATCTGCAAAAAAAACCACCAAGATAGCCCTGCAAGAAGACATGTTTCCTTCTGTATAGCGTATCACAAGCATTAGTGCTCAAAAATAAGGCTAAGTCACAGGGTGCTTGTTACTAGGTGGAGGAGAAGGAAGTGCTGGGGAAGTGCAGGTGTACAGCTGCTCCTTGGCTGTGTTACACCCCAGGCAGGTTTAATGGCCTGGCAGCTTGCTTGGGTAGCAGAGGTAGACATGAGATGTAGTTTGCCCACCTGTTTATTTCCTCACTATGGCAGTTGCCTTCACAATACAGGTTTTGTTTTTGTGATAGGTATTTCATCTAGGAATATTCCTTTGACTTGGTCCTTGCTGTGACTGCAATAATCCCTGCTGGATCTGTGCCTGGTGGCTGTTGTTGTTTCTCTCCCTGCCTAGACTCCAGGATAGCTGTTCAGATGTATTTTGTGTGGTGTATTTACACTGCAGGTGAACATCAAATTCAGTTTACCCATAACCTGAAAGCATGGCCTGGTTGTGTAGACTAAACTTGGACATGAACTTTAACCATGCAAATGATAGATTCTTAGAGCTCAGCTCTGGTGACCTGAGACTCACTTAGTGATCCTGTTGAAGCAAGCAAAGAAGCACTTCTGCAAAGTTCAACTTTTTAGTGCTGTGCAATGGACACCACTTATTTCTCTTTGTTCTTACCAGCTTCTGTCGACTTTGAATGATAATGCTTTGCATCAAAGCTTTGAGTTGAAGCATTTTTTCCCATTGCCCGAGGGAAGTCCGCAAACATGGATTACTACTGTTAACTGGTGAGCCACAGCCCTGTGGGGCCACAGAGCTATTCCTGTTGATGCTCCAGAGAATGGATAGCTTTGTTTTCATCTTGGATGTGTGGTGCTTCAGGCAGCAGCCACTTTCCCCAAATGGGCTTTCACCGTGTTTCAAAGAATGACTTCAGCTTGTTCCAGGATAACTGCTGTGTCAGACCATTGCTAGCATCAGGCTGTGACTGAGGAACTGAAATTCATTTTCTTCGTGCGAATAAAATGCTTAAGCAAACCACTGACACTTGGGGGGCTTGGGAGCATATAGGATGCCTTGCATGCAAAAGCAGTGTGTTTTGTACATCAAGGAAGGAATCCGTCTGGAAAATTGCTTTTGAACAGAGTTCTGAAATTTTTCTCCCACCTGGACAAAGGAAGCAGTAAGATAAGCATTTGAGTCATGCTTGCCATTGAATGAGGCTGCCAACAGAAGGATAAGTCATCATTGGCAAAGACTGTGTCGTGCAGTCTTGTGCCAGGTCTCTCCCCAGCCCCTATGAGGCAATATTTCCCGGTATGTACTGTAGAAGATACAGGCGCTCCTGGCACTTCCAGGACTTTGAGAATGCCGCATCCTTGGGAAGCATGCTTGGTGCTAATAGTCCAGCCCTCTCCAGAGTGCTCTTGCACTTTGAGTACAATATCCATTTTAAAAGCTTAAAATCGACTGCTTCAGCCTGGCAGTCTTAATCTACGTGGGTAGGATACAGTGGTGTCAGCATCAGAAATGCTGCATTGAGGGTACAGGGCACAGTCTGAACAAATGCAAGTAAAACTTAGGGGCTGTGCTGATAAGCACTCGGGTTAAAAAACTGGCACAGGACACTGCGGAGCAGGGAGGATGCATGTCTCAAGATCCCTTCTATCCCTGGAATAAGCGCTGCTCTTTGGCTTTGAATCCCCCCATGGCTGCTGAATTGAGCAGTGACCATAGCAAAACCTTGAGCTGCCACTTAGCAGAACAAAGTCACTGTCGCTCATGTCTCCCTTTCTCACAATGGCTTCAAACACAAGAAGGGCTGTGCAGCCTTTCTCTAAAGACAAAGCATTTCTCATGTCTATCAGTGCATTGAAAGCCTTCCCATTCACACTTGTGTGAACATTCTTATCCCGGGAAGGTTAAAGTTCACCAGTTTCCCAAGAAGTTCTTCCATGGACTGTTTTCGGCTTAAAATTGCAGAACAATTCTTCCTTAGATGCAGCTGTTGAGCATTTGTGCCCTTGCAAAGTAGGAGAGAATGTACTAAACTCCCCCACATGCTCCCCACATTGAGTGTGAGTGTTATCTCACGTCTGCAACCCCCTTCCCAAGAGCCATCCAGTTGTATTACACAAGCCACAGCACTGCGTACACAACATCATTTATCCTTTTGTACAAGATTTTCCATTGCAAATACTGATCTGACCACTGCCCAATGCTACCTTGTTTAGACTGAGTCCGAGATTGAACAACGACAAAAATACTTAGTGTGCCAGAAGGATTTTCAGCTGATGACATTGAGGTGCTTTACAAATTCCCCGTGATGCATGGGGAAACTGAGGTATGACTTCAAAGAAGTCATACTTTTGTTTCACAAAATCGCTCCCTTTTTTTATTAAAGGGTTTAGCCTGGTCTCCTTAAACAAGACAAGTGTGTAATTCCACACAGGAATTTTCATTCAAGTTTAGGCTAGAATTTCTTCAGCTGCACTATGTGTCCCATTTATCCTGAGGCAGGGGCTGCAACAAGTGCCAGAATGTCAAAGCCAAAGAAGCTTTAAGTCAAAACACCACTAATAGAGTTAGACTTCATTCATTATAGCACCAAGTAACCTGCTGGTTACTTCTCCCTATCCCTGCCTTTGATTTGGTGGTTTAGTTGAATTGTGGTAAGGGCAGCAAAGCTGGGATTGTACTTGGTGGTTTATGTTTTCAAATCTACAACACTGGCTTTTTTGATCTGATAAGTAAAATTCCTTCTGATTTCAGAGAACCTCTTAGGAAATCTGTTCCTCTCTCCCCCTCCCCCCCCCCCATTGTCTTAGTATTCTCTTTATCATCAGGAGAACACACGGAAATTCTTGGCTATAAAATGGTAGCTACGTTCTAAGCCCAATTCTGTTTACCTGTGCTTTTGGAGGGTTTTGTTTTTCCTCATAGAAATTTCAGGGAAGTTGAGTCTGATTTTCCTGATTTTGTTGGGAGGTCTCAGTGATTTCTATGAGAGTTTTATATCTACAAGCAAGATTTAGTTCATGCTTTTGGTCAGAACTTAAGGACACAGTGAACCTGCCTTTTGGGCCCTTGTGTCAGATGGAAACACTGCGGCCACGTGTCACACAGCAGTAATAGGCTGGAAATGTGCTCTTAATGTTGCACCAAGCAGCTTTGTGCCAGATCAGGTGTCAGCTGTCCTGTAACGGCTGGTAGAAGGACAGGATGAACACTGTACTGCGGGCACTGGCTAATTTGATGGAAATATGATTATCTGGCCATTTTAGAAGCAGATCAAATTTGCAGCGTGTGTGATCCGGGAGCGCACAAATGTGGAGATAACTGTAGCTCTGAGCTTCCTTCAACCAAAATGTGAGCTGGCCACTGAAATTACATAGTTGCTAACAAAGAATAGATAATGGCTTACAGTTGGACTAAAAGTTCTTTGCCCTCTCTGCTTTCTCTCCGTAGATGGGGCACCAATTTGTTGATAACCTAGTTACACTAATTCCTGTTCCTCTTCCAAAACCTAGTTACTCCACACAAGTATCCTTTCCTCTACAAGAAACAGTCCTGCAGGCCCCAGGCAGCCATTTACTTTCCAGAAGCCTGATGTGAATCACGAATTCATCTCCTCCTTCCTCCTTGGGAGCACAACTCTGGCTGGTCTCTGTCCTCTAGCCTCAGCTACAGTGAGCATGCCCAGCACTTCACAGCTGCACTATAAAAACGGCTGTGATGGGTACTGTCATTGATTTGGGAAGCTGGCAAATGGTAGTGACTGACCCTCGTGCTCGTTTTAGTTCTGTTTTCTAACAGCCAGCTCTGCTTTACCTTAGGGGCTTGGCAACTCGGTTGTGCCCGTAACCCCATGGCAGCTAGGAGACATGGATCTCGGGGTGAAGGCCAAGCCAAGGGCACCATCCTGCTCTCCAGGCTCACTAGCAAAGAAAATAGTTTCTGTTTGAGAGCATGTGAAGCATTGGTAGCTGTGTTGCTGGTAACTGCTCTTGCTTTCAGTGTTCCAGCCCTGCAAGCTGGAGAACAAAGCAGCAAGGGAAAAGAGATGGAATTGAGCAGCAGAGGCTGCTTTTCCAGCCTTTACAGTTTGTCTTGTGCTATGCAGAGTTGTTGTAACTGTGCAGCGTGTGTAACCATGCTGAAGGTTAACAGAGTCCTTTTGTTGCAGCAGACTGTTTGTATAGTCCTGATGTAGAGTCCCCTGGGTTCTGTAAGCCTGCACAGTTAAGCCCGCTAGTAATGATACAGCCAAGACATTACACAGTACCAGAGAAGAAAGTGTATTAGTTATCCACCAGTACTTAAGTTAGATGTTCCTTCCTGCCCAACCAGGCTCCCATTAGGCACCACCTGATGCCTGGCTTGTAACGAATCTCCTCTTGGCATCTGTGTGCTTCCACTTAAACTGTATTTAGTGAGGTCTGAGCTGCAGCTGGGAGTCTTTAGCTAGAACATTACCTCTGGAAAGTAGACTCAGACCTTGAATGCACCTCTTGAAGAAGCAAGACAAACGGGAGTCTAAGGTAAGAGTTGCTACTGTGTATGTCTTATGTATGTTGATCAGTCAACACTTTGGTTGAAGTGTGTTGGGGTTATTTGTAACACAGTTCAAGCCAGTGTCCTCAAGGAGGTGACAAACACTTCAAACCTTGAACAGACGCTGTGCTCGTGCTGTTGCTGACTGCTTAGCTGTAAAGGGCTTGATTTCTTCCTTTCCGCCGACGAGTTGTAAAAACTGGTAGAAGGTAGCAGTCTGTAGCCATGGACCTGTGAGCTTGTTGTGGTTTGTGAGGGAAATGAGTCTGAATGTTTCCTGCTGCTCGTATTTAGTGGATAGATGATGCCTGTTGGTTATGGCCTAGACAAAACTTCTACAGTTAACAGTTACAGCTCTGAGATTGTTCAGCATGAAATACTTGTTTGTTGTGCAAACTGAAGTCCTGCAGTGCTAAGTAAAAAACCAGCTCAGTAACTTTATTGTAACTTCTCTTTAATTGGTTTGTCTGTATATAGATACTAGCCACACGCTATAGGTTGGTAATCAGGTTACCCCCTTGCAGAGCAGCCTGCAAAAACATGTTCCTTAATCTCTGGGAACAACTTCTTGTGTGTGAACCCACCCAGAGCCAGAGCTCTAACAGCGTCAGTGAAGAGGTAGTCTGCTGCTTCTGAGTATGCCGTGAAATGGGACTTAACCTGACACACACAACTCTGTCTACCACTGTTGTTTTGTCCCTACGTGTTGCTTGCCAAAAAATGGTAATCAAAATGAAAGCGGAGGCTTATTGGAAGTGTTTGTCCAAAAAGAATTTCAATGAAAAATGTTGGAGGTTATTTTAAGAGTATGTCCTGCTGAAAAGGGTCCATTTCAGTTTACCATCTTACCTGTAAATGAAATGATTAATTGAATGCATCGGTTTTGTTGCCCAAGTGTTACCAAGCTGGAGAGGAAACACTGTAATTAAAGCAATATTATTAATGCGGTAGCCTACATTTGACCTTCCTGCTTTCCTACTGACAAGGGTGGATGACATCTAAAGTGTGGGTATCCTCAGAGGGTGTGGATATTTCTTGATATTGCTGTTCTATTTCTGGCAAGTGCTGCCACACTGATAGGGTAAACTGCCTAGATATGGCTTGGTAACTACTTATCAGCCAAACTCTTCAATGTAAAGCAGAGGAATCATGAGAAAACATTGCTGCTGCCTTTTCATTTCCAGAACGGTCTGGAGTTAGCATGTGGGACCCAAATCCTATGAGGCTGGGTAGATTTTGAAATATCTATAGCCTTTTTCACTTAAAACAGTATTTACTTGGCAGAGGAGGAGATACATAGAAAAGAAGCCAATTTCCTGAGTTTAACAGCAAAAATACAAAATTATTTGATGGGGTAGAAACAGCAGTCATCATCCCACTAGCTGTTTGTCAGTGATGTAGACCGTGTGGTAGGCAGAAGTGAAGATGCTCTGTAACAGGATTTCAGGGTAACCAGGACTAGGTACTGCAGTGTCTTGTGTGATGGTGGCTGGGCCCCCAGAGAAGTGCAGAGTCTTAGCAAATTCTGTGTGTCACACATAATTAGAGGAGATACATCTCAACTGTTGTTTTTTTTTCTCTTTAATTAAGATAATTTGCAAAGTATCTACCTAAATTTATTTATTTGTTGGTTTAATTACAGTTTTCTTAGTGAAAGACTGAGTGTTCAAGAAGCAAATATATTAAATATCTCATACTTTAGGTTTCCTCTATACATAATAAGCAATATTGTAGTTGTCTCTGACAGCTACCATTTACAGTGCGCTGACCTAGTTGAAGGCTATTGTGGACCATCTTTCTGTCACCGTTCAATTCAGATATGGTTAAGGAAACCTGTCATTAACATCTTCAGCCTGAATGAGCGTTACTCATGCCTTAAATGCCATTCAAGTTCCTGCAGTTCTTCTGAGCCTGCGCTAATGTGAGGTACTCAGAGCCCTTCAGCACTGATGCAGATGTGCTGTATAATAACTTGGGAAGTGTGGGAAGGGCAAGCGTGCCTGTGCAAAGGACTGCAGGGAACTAAAGAAGGGCCTGAAGCAACCTTTATTCCATTCTTGAGCCAAGAAAATAGAATAAGGTACTGCAGGTGCCTCTGACCTTCATTCTGTTTCATTTAAGGAATAATTGCATTGACCATTATGGCTTTTTCTTCTGTCTAGGTTTCTCTGTGTTTCCTGCTGTGTCTTAGCTCTCTGCTCCATGCCTTCTGGGTAGCAATTTGATTCATTTTCATTGACTTGCTTCAGTTTTAAGACCTGAAACCCTGGCAAACAAGGTCATTCTGCCCCAGAAATAGTGCTTTCTGCTTCAAATCAAATCACTGCATTTTATTTTTTTTAAACCATCTTGAAATACTGAGAAGTGGCAGAAAGTATCTATCAATCCCTTGTAAGTACAGTGGCAGTTGGAAACGTTCTTAAATATTAAGCTAGAAAGACTGATAGAGCTGAAATCAGTGAAATACGGTGAACCTGTACAGTGTGACCTCTCTGAAGAGGGTTTGTTGAAGAACAAGCACATGAAAAGTGCCTGGAAAGGAACCGGGCCATGTCTGTGCCAGCAATCCCAGAGGTGCAGAGGCTGTAGCTAGCAGTTAGAAAAGCCTCTGGGCAGAAGAGAATCAGCCAGGTGGACAGAGGCGTGTAAAGGAGAATGCACTGATGGCACGGGTATGCAGATTGCGTGAGGAGGTAGTTGGCACTTCTCTCTGGTGCTCAGAGGAGAGGAAGCAGAGCAGTGCAGCACTGCTGGAGGCTTTGCTTATTTGTTGGGGTGGTTGTTGTTTTTTTTAAACATGAAAAATCCCAGGGCGGTGTCAGGGAAACCATCCAACCAAGGCGAAAGCAAGCCTTGGGCTCATCATCTGTCCTGATTTTGCTGCCCCAGAATCAGGTGCAAAGCGGAGCCAAGGATAGCATGGATTTCATGGTATTAGGAGATGGCTGTGATGAGGAATGCCCTATGTTTTCTTACTACTGGTGTGTCTCAGTCCTTAAGGTTCTCCTCTCTAGCTGCATTCACTGTTTTCATCTTTTCATGACTCCAATAAAGAACAGTGGAGGATTCCCCACCTTTCTCCCAGGTTACCTATGTGTCGTAAGGGGAACTTGAAAGTGGACTGTTAAAATAAACTTTAGAGGGCTTCTTCCCTGCTTTGTACAGCAAAGACCTCGCAATATCAAAGCTGTGTGCTTTCCACCCCGCTGCTAAAAATGCTTGCATGGCCTGCGCAGTGAGAAGAGGGGATCCATGGCAGACAACATGACTGCTGCAACCATGAGGGTGGGTCCCAGGCTGGCTGGAGGTGGTCATCCATCCTGGAGAAACGGCACTTGCTTCCTTGATCTTTTTCCTTTATCACGGTTAAGTTCTGGGCAGGATTTTCCTCCCAGATTCACGAAGCTTTGCGACAATGTGTGCTGAGGGTGGGAAGAATTGTGGTAAGAAAAGCAAGTCCTAGTCTCTCTGAAGTGAAAACGGTTTTTGCAGACAATGTAGGCCAGGAGGTGCTGGGATGGGGCAGGAGGAAGGAAGAGGACTGGTTATTTCCTGACTGGTAATTGTAGAAGACAGCATTATGGGTTGCCCTTGGTCAGCTGAAGCAGACCTTGAGTGCTGTTTATTTTCAGAATATTTTTGAAGTCTGAGGACTGGGGCTTCTCCTCATCAAAGCTTTTTGAGATAAGACCCTGGCACAAAGCCTCGCTGCCCATTCCTTTCTGCTGTCCACCAGCCATCCTCGTTTTCTTCAATGACAATTACGATGTCTCCTTCACTGATGTTCAGTTCATCTGTGTTCTGAAAGGAGATGGGAAAAGGAAACGTGGTTAGCCTGAGAGCACAGGAGGGCCCAAGCATGTATCTGGTGGGGTTTTTTTACCCTGCCTTTTGTCAACAGTCTGCCAGTGTCCTTCTGGTTGGGAATGAGCCTGGAATACCAGACAGTGAGGAATTAAGCACTTACTGAGCTAGCTGTTTCCTTAAGATCCTCAGATTTCCCCAGCTTCCATGGTATCTCCTCCTGAGCAACTTGACTGTTGTATCATTGGGAAAGGCCAGAAAGGGTTAAATACGACTGTCCTCAACCAGCTAACCATGACCCTCCCATAGTCTGCAGGTACTGCTGAATAAAACAGTGCACAGCCTTAATTCCCAAGGGAGATAAAAACAGTGTCTCTACTAATCCAGGCCTTAAATAGATCTTTCGGTTCTCTTAATACAGAACAGCAGTGACTAGTGGAGTTACAGCGACTCTTCCTGAGATGGGTAACTTTTATCTCAGAGACAAATGTGGTAGTCACAAGGAAGCTATCGCGGAGCTCTCAGGCAGCTATCAGTCTGTTCACTGGTGGTGTCCTATTTTCCGTAGGAAACCACTTTGCTACCCACAGGGTACTAACATAGAAAACAGGTAAGAGAGCCTTCCAGGTAATGTTTGATGCATCAGCTAAATCTAAATTTAATGCACCTGAGTAGGGAAGACTGGACTTGAAAAGTGAGAGGCCTCGATATGCAATATACTAAAAGTAGTAACAGGCTCTTTTCTCAGCAGGGAAAATCCATGCGTGTCCTATTTTCAAGGCAACTCCTGGAATAAGGATCTCACAAAGAGATCCAGCAGTCTCCTCAGGGGAATTGCCATTAACAGTGAGGTACTTTCAGCTCTGCTTGGATGAAATTTCAGGCAATAATAAAAGAGGGTTTAAAACAAAGCAAAACAAAGAACACATAATAAAAGGTGTCAGAACACTGCTGTACCTAAGAGTTGTAAGTTCAGAATGCAGAATACTGCGTATTTAGCCATCATCCCCTAAAAAAATAGTTTTCCACGTGTTTGCGGTCCCTTGTATCTCTAGAAGGAGGTTGTAACAGCTCAGCATTAATTTAGGATGTGTAATCACTTGCAAAAGAAGGTTATTGTTTCATCATGAGGCAGCATGGTCTAGTGATGTGCGCCAAGAACTGGCAGTTGGGATTCCTGGCTTCTGCATGTGACCTTGGCCAATAATTCTCTAAGTGTCCTTGGCTGTAAAGTGAAGGTAGCACCTCCTTCACAGAGTTAACACTCTCAAGATGTTTGGATCAACATCACCTGTTTTAAACCTGACACTGTGAAATATTTAGTTTGAAACCTTTCGTTACCTGGGCCGTGTAGTCATAAAGTACTCTGTAATCCTGTGATGATGTGACTCCAGCTTGTTCGTTTATAAAAATGGATGCATAGACTCCGTCCGTTTTCTCTTCTGGGAGGAAAAAAAAATACAAAACCAAACCACACACAGAAACAAAGAGTTCAGTTGCTTATAAATGCATGGGATCATATGCAAGAGTTCACAAATACAAGGGTTTCTGTTCCCTCTCTGTCTGGAGATGTACATCTATAGAAAAGCTGTTGTGAACTGTAGGTGAAGTCTTGCCCAAAAACTGTGTCCCATTGATGAGATGACAATACACCCATTGAACTTTGTGGGGGGTAGGAAACTAGCTTTAGCCCCATCCAGGTTGGGTAAAACGTTTACCCTGCTAAAGCACAATGCAAATGGTCCGAAGAGGGAAATGCTGTGATTAAACTGATTTAAAATGGTTGGTTGCTATTGGTGGGATAAAATTCTAGCAGTTCAGTGACTCACATGGGGCTTTTCTTTTTTCCTTGAGAAAAACACAAAATATTGTGCTGATGGGTGACCAGACATTTTCCGGTAATCTGCATAGCTCCCAGCTAGCTATTTGTCACTGACAACTTTTTTGGAAGATGTTGTTTTAATCCAGCTTGTCATAATTATGGAAGACTTTTATTCCTTCCCAGCATCCGCCTGGGAGCTTCCCCTGCTGTTGAGGCAAGCAGAGGTTTCCTACATACAACTCCTGGGTGGGACGACAGTGCTCTGACAGCGCACGGAGCAGCTGGGATGCCTGTGCTTTCCCACAGTCAATCCCTGCTTTAGCTGCCATGCACTAAGGAGCACCGTTGGCTCCTTGGCTTTTCAGATTTTGAAAGGCAAGCATGGGAGCAGTTGAAAAAGCTGAATGCAGAGTATGTGTGCTGTTTCTGAGGGTCTTGTCTGGGTCTCGTCTCTCCCCTCCTGTCCCAAACCTAAGCAGATTCAGAAGGAGTGACTACCCTCAACTGCTCAACACCGTATTGCTCTACATGTGCTGGTGCCTGGCAGGTCCAGCTGGTGTTTGATAGCACTGGAGACTCACCCCTGACTGAGCACCAAACGCAACAAGTAAGATAGTCTGGGCTTTGTTTCTGGGTGCCCAAGCAGGCAGGCCTGACAAAGGAAACTAGTTTGGGTGTGTTTTAAAGCTGTTCTGAAACAACTTTTTGTCATCTTCAGGCAGGAATCACAGTGAAAATGGTTTTGGTCTAAATCAAACCAATAAAAATGTCATAAGCTGCTAACTTTCTGCATAGTAAAAATACTGTGTTTTAAGTGTCATCTGGTAAATGCCTAGCTGCAAGGGTTACAATAAGACAGTGTAACTGTGAAACGAGATGGACATTTGCATTCATAAGGCATGAACCTGGTCTGTTAAAAACCTTAGGTAGTCTCTTGGGCTTTTTAGAGGTAGCATCTACTGTAGGAAAGAACTATTGTCCAAGTCAGATTGTGTTGTTCTGAATGTACAGCTCCCCCTTGCCTAAACAGAGGTTTTAAAGATTATATGGATTATTTGGCCCTTTAAACTGGGAAATTTGTTTAATATACATCCAAGCTAAATTTGTTTCCAGACTACTCCTACTCTAGACTGCTAACACAGGAGTATCTGCTGTACCATTTCTGCTCTGTGTCAAAGCTTGATTTAGCAATGTGATCTAAACCAAACACATCTGGTAAACTTATTTCCTGAAGAGGCATACCAAGAGGAGGGGCTGAAGGAATGGCACTTTCCGTGTTGTTTTTGCTGCTTCCATGCAGTAGTCCGGAGAATCTGCAGAACCAAGAGAAGCCAATGACAAAATGAGTCAACAGGACAGGGTATGAGCATTCCTTCACCTCAGCTTTCTGACTCAACCTTCCCTCCATCTGCTGCAGCACTGGGTAGATGTCATCTCTTCCTGTGACCGCCTATTTTCATTTATGCTGTAGATATATTTATCTTCAGTTAAAAATATATTTTAAAAAAATGCAGGATACTGAACCATCAGCTATCGCGAAATTGTGCATAAAATGCATCAAATGGTATTTTGGTTTCGATCTGAAGGCTCATGGTGCAAAGCTCCAATTATATCACAACATTGATACGATGAGAATTCTCAGTGGTTTATAAGAGATTACCATCTCTTTGTCTTTAAGGAAAACTGTGATACAATTTAAAATACAAAGCTTGTATAATGAGCTTTTCTAAAAACTGTGAGTTTAAGTGAAGTGGTTTTTTGTTGTTTTTTTTTAAATCCCTAGTTATTTTTGATATCACAGCTGGGTATCAGAGACTAAGTGAAGTGAGAAAAAGGGTTAGGATTCTCAAGCATAGATAGAAATAGCATTGCATGCTTAAGGCATATTTAAAGGGTCTGATTTTTCAGCTGGTGAACATTCAGCGTTTCTGGAAAATGGACATCCAAACTCAACACTTTCTGAAAAACTCAGACTGAGTGTCTCGGCTGCTTGCCCGTGAGGAGCACGGTTGTATTGTAAATGGCAGTACAATTGTCTTCTGTAACTGTATAGGATGCAGCATTAGAATTCATTATCATACAAGATCCGGTTTCCAACTGAAAAACAAAGTATTGTATAAAAACCTTATCAGCTCACTAACAAGCCTGGACCACATTTTAAATGGGAGACGGCAGTCCGCTCCTTGTCTTTGTCATGTAATAAGGCGTGTCAAAATACAAGCTCTTCTGCTTTAAATATAATGCCATTCCTGCTGTGAATTAGCCATTTTACTATAAAATATTTAAATCAATAGATCTACCAGGCTCTTCTGCTGATATAGCTGCATCCATGTTGCAGCATTTACCAGCGTAAATGGATCAGAAAAAGAAAAATTGCCTCCCTAATCATCACAGTTATTCTGCTAAGTGTTTTTTCCTTTGGTCTAGATACAGAGAGCAGCTCTTTGTTCTGCTCGGCTGGGCGGTGCAGTAAGCCAGGAGGTATTGCTGAAAAAGACAGCTCTCCCCAGCCTTTGCTCCCAGCAAGATTCACCTTTGCCCTCCCTTGAACAAAGCGGTTTTGTTGCTATGTGCCATGACTCACCAGGAAAGAGGAAACAAGTGAATGCTATCCATTGCCAGCCAACTAATTGTTTTATGAACTCATCCCCTGTCTCTCTTCCACTAGGCCATGGCAAAATTACTCTGACTCTGGTTTTAATAGGTTTACTTCTTCTGTCTATTTATATTTATTGATACGTAGCTGCCTCTTGCTACAATGACGAAGTACTAGCTTTCCAGGTCCTGTTTCCTGTCATCATACAGTGCCATTCATACGGAGAAATACCTATCCTGGGAACCTAAATTTGCCACTCACCGCTTCATCATCCCACAAGACTGGGTTGGGCTGTTGTTGCTTCTGCTTGTTTCTCTGCTGTAGTAATTCTCATATGCTATTGCAGCTGTAGCAGAGAATAAAAATGAGGTTTACCAGCAGCCAAAACTTCCCCCCCCTTCTCCCCCAGAACGCAGCTGACAGTTGCAACCATCAGGGGCTGCTGGAGCAAACTGCAATACAGCACCCATGTGTGCTCTTCTGTAACGTGGCTGGAGCAACTCGGGGGGACCTGGGGACTTGACAAAAGCCATTCAAGTTCTTGTAAGCAGGTATGTTTTTGGTAGAAAGGTGTGCCTGACCTGAGATGAGCACAGTCAAGGTCTTGAAGAACCATTCTAATAGCTGTGGCTAACCCTAAATAAGAAGGCAGTTTCCTTCATGACTGTTTCCTCTGTAGCCTTAAAGCTGAGGATTTAAGGGAGCAGAGCATGGTCACTATGAGCCTGGGACTGTGTTCTTGATACAATTGGCTGCAGTGTGTTTTCTTCTCAATGCCTTGAGTCAGGAATTTTTGTCAGAGCTGGGGAGATTTCTGAACATTATTGTCAGCAGCAATAAATGAGCCATTTCCTGGTCTGTGCTTGTGCTTGAGTGCCTCCCTACCTTTCACATCTCCCCCATCTGCCTCCTGAGAGCAGATTTGCTGTTTACCCAGAGATGTTTGGGTTTTGTTCTCTCAAACACAGTTATGTTACAGCTCCTTCACTCTCCCCTATGGTGTCGTTAAAGGTGAAATTGAGACCATTCCCCAGTCTAGCTTTACAGGTGAAATAGTTAGAGATGGACTGAGTAATTTTACATCTCATAGCTCCTGGAGTAGTTGCTTAGAGCTGGTGGCCACACACCCTTTCTGCCTTATCCGTGATAAAGGCAAACAAACATGAATGAAGTCTGTGATACCGTGTTATATCAGTTCTGATACCAGCCAATTAAGACAGACATTGGACTTGCACTAAAGGTTGTGCTGACATTCTTACATTGGGTCAGCCAAGATCATAAGCAAAGCAAGCACGTACAACTAGTGAGTGTGAAGAATCCTTGCAAAAACCATTTTCAGGAATTAGGGACTTTTCTGACCAATTCAAGGGGCTCCTGTTACCTTTCTAGATTGCCACCTCAGTATAGTTTCTAGTCTATAATGCATTGTAAGGTTAGGTAGAAAAGGGGAATGAGCAATAGCATCAAGAAACCAAAAGGTTTGGTCAGGATGAATGTCTCCTGCTACACGATGCAAAGCCACGTGTGGGTTTCCTCCTGCATTTTGCAAATAATAAAACAGATCAACAGCTCGCCATGTGCTACTGTGCAAATTCATTAGCCAGAGCTGTGGAGACACTAGGATGTTACTTCCAGAACATGTCACCTTCTAGAAGGTGGCAAAAAAAACCAACAAAAAAGCGAGTTGGTGGTTTATTTGCCTTTCATAAAGCTCTCAAGGGTTTTTCCACCTATTTCTTATTAGAAATGAGTCCTGACATAGCCAAGAGCTGTTTGCAGAAAATTGCCTAGGCAACTGGAGAATGAGAAATCTCGCATAGAGGCAGAAAAAAAAAAAGATACACAAAACAACCTAGCTGAGAATTACAGATTTCTTAGTATACAGAAGTTGTTTCACACTGTTGCAAGGCACAGCTCTCCCTTCTGCCAGTGAAAAATGTAGTTTTTCCTCAGTAAATGCTCCTATATCAGTGAATTTAAATCCCCTCTGTGAAGAAGAATAAGCTATAGCAGCAAAATGGCATCCAGTGCACCACTATCAATATATTCATCTTGAAAAAAATTCCCCAAATCCCAGTTTGTCATCATCATAGGTGTAATGACAGAAAGGCTGGGTGAAAAACAGGCCCCAGGTAGCTCAGTGCTGCTTTAGCAGCAGCAGCATCCAGCTCTGTGGAAGAAGGTCCTAGGGTGTCGTAGCTGCTAGCTCTGAGCTCTGTGATGATATCAAAGGGGTGTACGCTGTTCCTGTACAAGATAATTATCCCTTGGGACAGGGCGTTGATGCTGCTGCTGTTTGTACCTGTACAACTCCTAGCATGGAAGGTTTTTATCAGTATAAAATTCTCTTATGCCAGCATAATTTATTTCCCACTCTGAATGGAAGTAAGCTCTATTGATACTGCTGAGGGCATACTAAGGGGATTTTCTCTTGGACATAGCAGTATGGCGTTGGAGCAGATAGTGAAACAATATCTGTGCATAGACTTTAAAAAAAAAAAGGAGGAAAAGATCTTCTTGGCATATATATGCATCACCAGCTAATGAAGAGATGAAATAGTGATTTTTCTCTCTCTGTTTACTGCAGCAGCTGCACAGCAGTGCAAGCATTCGCTCGGCTTATATATTATTTGTATTGCTCGTTGAAGTAAGAGGGTGTGGTTTGTATGTGGCCATGTGGAACTTCGCTGTTTGGAGAGCTCCTGCCCTGGAGCAGTACGTTTCCATTTTACCACCGCTCTTAGCTGGCGCAGGCTCCATTTCCGCCCAGAGGTTTTGATCATTGAAGTTGATGAAAAGGCTGCTTTGGCTTGAACAGAGCCTGTGAACCTTACATTGCTTCTGCATGCTGGAGCAAAGCCAATTTCATTCAAAATTTCTCCCAACTGGGCTTTTGCCCTTATACAAACAACTTCCTGAGAGGAAGAAAGATGTTGTTCCACCTGCCCAACAGGGAACAAAACAGAATACAAAGTCTGGCCCTCTCTGTGCTGCAAATGAAGAGGCAGCATCCCTGTCAAGGGGACGCCAGGGTGCAGTTACACATGAAGTTGGCTCTGACTTGTCACCACTGCAGGAAATTGGGGTTGCCATCTCTGCAAGGCAGTTTCCCACCTCCTTAGTGGTGTCAGTTCAGCTGTACTGTGAAATGAGCCCAGCTGAAAAGCCAAAACAAGGGTTTGTTGTTTTTTTTTCTTTTTTGGAGCGTTATTTTTAACCTGGATCATTCAAGCTATCCCACTTAGAGCTGCCCAAGGAGCCATGGCAGCACAGTGAGGGGGAAGTGAGCTGTGGCAGGTGGGAATGAATAGCTGGAGCAGAAACTCCTCCAACTGGCTTCTTCTCCAAAGGAAGCGTGCTGCACAACTGCAGCCTCAGCCTAATGGGTGACTCATCTGACAAGACCAAGAGGAATAATTACCTGGAGGTTGTGTTCCTGTCATTTTAGTCTTAATGAAGTAGTCTATGTCTGACTCTACAACACAGTTCTCCAAGCTTACCCGAACCTCTTCATACAGCTACAAAACAGAATCCAAGAATTTAATTTCATTTTTAACATTTCACATAGAACATTAATCATTAATTCAAATACTTTTCCTTTAAGAGATACTTTATACTTGATATATGTCTGACCCGAATAGATCTTTGGCTTGTCTCCCATACAAACATTCTTGTAAACACAATTGTTTATTTGTGCTCTGGATATTCTTTTAAGAGAGGAGGAGGAGAGTCCAGGGCTTTTCAATGTAACAAAGAAATTAATAGCAGGAAGGAAACAACCATTCAAAGTCAAAACTAGGGTATTCTTTATGTCTTCCAATTTTGAGACCATGACGGGATGCCTTTCTGAAAGTTGTGACTTAACTCAAATGTAATTGATTGAGCGTTGTGGTAGCTGGAAGTGTTCCCCAACAAACTGAGGGGAGGGGACATGCAGACGTCACCAAACATCACACAAGCCATCTGCATCCAGGCATTCATCTGGTTTACATCTCAAAGGGAACAAGCCGTATTGAGAATCCTCCCCTCTCACTGAACATGCACAACAGCTAGTTTGCTGGAGACAGTCAGCATGCAGAGAGGAGGGAAGCTGGCACTGTATGGTTAGGGCACTCTTGCTACTCCTCTTTCTCCTTTGCCCGTGACGCTACTTGGCATGTGCCCCTACCTCATCATCCTTCACACACTGCATGGAGAGCTGGTTGCAGTGAACCCACAGCGAGTTGCGGAGAATGGTGATGCGGTCACACTCCTGGAGCTGGAAGACCTAAAGCCAAACAGGAGATAGGACGTAGCTTCATGGTAATTCGTTATTTCCATTGCAGGCAGTGACATGACTGGGGCTCCTCTGGGCCAAGTTTGTATGCCTGCCAGCTGTTCTGAAGGACCCTTTTTAAAGGATGTCGTATCAGCTACTGGTGAAACTGCATCTACTTATTTGTGCTCAAGAATTTGTTTTAATTGATTGCACCAAATCCAAGTTGTTTTATAGACAAAAATAAAGCAGGGGAAAGGAATCAGCATCTGGATTTGACTGCCACCTTTATGTCCGAGGATTTCAGAGTCAGGGTCCAGCCTGCCCATTGCACTGAAATCTTGATGTTTAGCAAATCAGTAGAGTACTGGCATGGAAGGGTTTTATTTATGTTAGAGGTAGAGCCAAAAATACCCTTTTTGCCTTCTGAAATCTCTTTCCTAACTTTTTCTTTTCTGAAAATATTTGAGGTTCTCTGGAGTGGCCTCTGTTCGTTTCTAAGGTTATTTTCATAGTAAAGAGAAGGCATTTTTCTTTCTTCATGGTTTACTCCCTTCATCTGTCTGATTTTCTCATGTTGCACAGCTTGGGAAGAATGAAGGGGGGAAAAGAGAGGAGAAGTGTGAAGTGAGATGGGGGAAGAGGCAGATAAGCGTTTTCTTTAAAAACTTCAAGAAAAAAAATAAAAACACAACACCCTGATCTCTAAGTCATTCTGTTATAAGTAGAACATCAATTTTTGGTTTTCTATGAGGTGTGAAAAGCTCAGATGCTTCCAGCCATCTGTTTCCATCTCTACTTGCTAGTAATTATGTCCAGAACATCACAAATGTATACAATATTCAGCAGAACATTCAGTTGGGTACGCTGCCTGCCATCTAATATCTTACCATCTTAAAAAGAAATAAAAAAAAAAAAGAAAAAAAGAGTCTGTCAGGGGAGTCAGCTGGCACTGGGACCAGTTTCTGAGAGAAAGCTTTCAAAGAGAACCTAAAGGGTGGAGAATGAGTATTTCAATATCCATTCTGAGCAAAAAGCCTGTGGCTGCAGCCTAGCGCCTCAGGGGCTGCTGAAATAGCGTGAGAGCTGACTGGGAATTTTTCAGGTAAATGATGTCCTGTTGGGAAATGCAGCTCATCAAACAGGGACGTGTGGTGACTCTGGGCTTGTCAAGCCCTGAGCAAAGTACAGCTGGGCGTTGTGTTGGACACATCCTTCGTGACCCCTCACTTGTGTAACAGACTGCTAGTGAACCTGGGCATCTCATGCCCAGGAATATGGCACAGCCTCTGTGATTAAGGTTGTCCCAGTGCTGCCACTTGCTAGCCAAGATTTTCAGGCTGTGGATGTCCAGCACTCAGCTAGAGACCGAAGTGACCTCAACACTTCCAGATTGCCCGCTATGCAGCCAGAAGTGTGGGATCTTAAGCTGCTTTTGTACTAGTTATTAGTTTTAAATGCCTCAAAAAATGTCTCGGTTCCTCTATCTACAAGCACTTTTAAAAGAAGGTGTTAAAGATGCCCTTCCTTCATGAATGGTTGTCTGAATTAAGCAGCGGGCAGGCCACCGGCGCTGTGGGCTATTGAGAATTTAGCCGCGTGGGAGAATTCAAGTGTTTTAGGTTGTGGAACGATTCGCTTGTTTGCTGGCTTTTTAAGAAGGGGGAAAATGCGTGTCTTGGGAAAATTAAGGTTTGGCACAAATTCTGTGGAAAGTCTGCTGTGCTAGCTGTGGGACTTTCCAGTCCTTCCAGATAGGGAATACTTAAGAGGAAGCAGAGAACTGGAAAGTTATGCTCCTGGCATTTTTATTTTATGTGGAAATAAAGCCTACAACAAGTAAACAGCAAAATCATACTTTAGCAGATGGGCAAAGGTATTGAAGGATTAATATGATCAAATGTGTGGCTGATGTAGATGTCAACCAGTTTGTGTCAATTGTTGTGAAAAATCCTACTAGCCAAGTGCAAAATTCCTTGTCCATCCTCAGTATAATGGAAATAGAGACTTTTCCACCACCACCTTTTTTAGCTTAGCCAAAAACTTTAGTTTTAATCTCCATTGAACTCGTGAGACTTAGGAGGGGAAAAAAAAAAAAAGACCACCCAAAAAAACCCCAAACCACCTTCTCCTGCATTACAACAAGAAGCCATTCTAGAAGCATCCAACAAAACAGAATCTAAAAGTAATCTTTTGTTTCTTTGTTTTTAATGGATTAATTGAATTATTCTTGTTTCAATATTGAAATTAATTTTTAAAACTGAAAATGAATTTTTCATGTCTACATTTCTGTTAATTTTCTACTGAAATTATGTTTTGTCACAAACCAGTTATTCGAGAAACAGCCTTATCTTGGCTGTGATAGAAGATCATCCCTAAAGCTAGTGTATTCTTATGTTAAGCTGTGGGTGAAAACAGGCAACAAATGCTTGCAAATAGATAGTAACAGTTCATTTATTGCTCCACTTCTCCACCTCTGCACTTACTCCTCTCCTTTATACTTACATACATATGCTGAACAAGCAAGGAGAGTGTAAGCAAGTGAGACAGCTAGCAGCTATGTCTAAATCAACTCTAGTTTTTGCAGTATTTTTGCAAAGACATCTACTGAGACTCCACATAAAGCAAACAGCAAAACCCTTGGGGTGATATCTCAGGTCTTAGACTGGTATCTGCAAGTAGGATAAAATAAAGAGCGCACAAATATATCGCTGCAAAAGTCAACGTTTACCTCGCAGGTTTTGATATGTTCCTGTTCCCACTCTGTCCTGACCTTATCCAGCTGCTCAATGTTCTGTTTGTACACGTTCTCTGTAAACACAGACACACATAATAGAAACCCAACAGTTAGGAAAAAAATGATCCAGTCTTTCTCGTTTTCCTCCTATTCGGACTTTGCTGTGGTTCTTACACTTTAGGCCTGTGGTTTACTAGAGCGTTACAAGAATGTGAGAGCTTGAAACTGGTGGGCCACCAGGGTGTTTGGTTTTCTTTTCCTTTGCAACTTTATATGATAGCAAGGATTCTCTCTGCGTGGTTTGCAGATCGCCTATAAACTTTACAGTGGGGATAACGCAAATCAGAGGGGAAGAGCCTGGACCATGCTCATGGGCACTGAGCATCCTTGGGCTCTTTACCAGCCAGGTAAGCCATGGAGTTTAGTGTAAGCTTTTACATGAGCGGTGAGGAACAAGTCTGAACTCATGAACCAGCTCAGATGACTTCTGGCCTGTCCTTCTGGACGTGTACTGTGTTTCTGGCTGGAGAATGCTACCATGCTTATGTACAGGGAACCTGGGGTCTGTGGAGCTGGTTTGGCTGGTGGGGGGCAGTTTGAGTGCCACTCTTTTGTGCTTTCAAAGTTGCTTCAAGAGGAGCTTTTCTTTCCTGGGTGAAGTCCCTAAAGGAGGTCTTCTATGAATTCTTAAATGAAAGCAGGAGACTTGCATTTGCACAAAGGAAAGTAATTGTAGATGACTATTAGGTTGCCATGCTTTAAAAGCTTCTTCGGGAAACCTGACTTGAGAGAGAGCTGGCCTGGGTGATTTGGATGATGCTCTATCAAAATCAGTGTTCTGGTAGATGTTTGGTGAGAAAAATCTTAGTTCAGTTGCAAATAGAGCATCACCTGCTTCATTCGCTGCGTCTCTGCATTGCTTGGCTTTGTTCTGACTCTGAAACACGAAAAGAAACACCCCAGATTAATTTCTGACCATATTTTTTCCTTCTGCTACAGTTTTTTTTTGCTGCCTGCTCCCTTTCCCCTTCTAGGGGAAAGGCCCAGACTTGCAAACGCTTCTTGCCTGTCCCATGTTTATGCGCGGTTCTGTTGAGTATGTGCTATGGAGAAGAAGGGACCAGAATTTCACCACTGTGGGCATAGGTCCACTGACTTCAAGGGAAATCTGGCAATTTACATCTTTCCGTTCAGACATCCCTGCAGTAGGAGCTCAGTGCTAGCATGACCCAGCCTGAAGCTTGTGTCTGCTGTTTTTTCTCAACTGTTTCGTGTGCTTTTCTAATAGATACTTATAAGCAGAAATAAATGGCAGTTAAAACTGTTCATCTTCCAAGCTCCTCATGTAACACACAGCCTTTAAAATACTTTGCAAATGGCATATTATTTCCCATAACAACTCAGAAGCCTAAAAGCAAAATTCGCTTTAAGTACAACTTTTCTCTTTTAAAAATCTGCAGCTTTTAACAAATGAAAATGCAGCTATTATTGACAGGTCTGTACTCCCAGGTCTTTCTGCACAGATGGTGATGACAGTACATTAATGCACAGCTCTAGACATCAGCGTAACACGTACTTCCATTCTGCCCTTCAAGACAAGGCTCAGGTAGGGGTTCTGATGACTGTATTCCTCATCACAGCTGGTTGGAAAATGTGTAGTAAGCTGGGAACATAAGCTTCATTCTTATTTGCTTCCTGGCCCAAACTGTTTGCGAGTGCTGCGCAGAATTAAACAGCTGACATGTTTCTTGTGAGATGCCTCTGCGCATTTCAAATGCGCTGGCATGTGTGTAGAAGCGATGGCAGTGAAGCACCCTGGGATCCTTCTGCGTGAAAGGAGCTAGGTCAGATTTTGATGCCGTTGAAGCTGCTAAGGGTTTTGGCGTAATTTCAGTAGGGCCAGGATTTCATCCCCTCTTTACAGCTAAGCTGGAGGGTTTGGCTCATCAAAGATTAGCAAATGCTGGAAAAAAAATGTAAAGTTCTGATGCTGTTTTTAGAATCGCCATCCCCCCCGCTCCTTGAGATGATTTTTGATCCTTTTTGCTTACACTGCACTGATTTTTATTGAGCCAAAGGGAGTTCGTTTATTTTGTTTTCTCCATCTGTTCTGCTGTAAAATGTTCCCATTAAAAGTTAGTGAATTGTCAGCTACAAGTATCAAGACGATGCAGTGAAGGACTGCAGTGCCTTGATTTCCAATGATTTATTTTTGAGTTTGTGAATTTAGTTGAAATTAAACTAACCATAAGGAGAAAAATTATGAGGAAAAATATACATTTTAATGTAAGGTCCAAATGTAAGGGACCAAAAGGCAAAACTAACTGCACAACATACTTCTGAGTTGTATCTCTTTTTTTTTAAGAAATAATTTCAGGGAAAAATCTCATTCCATTTCCCTCCAGGATTCATAGACCAGTTAGACCATAGCCTGGGATGAATTAATTAGATAACTTCTAGCCTTTCTAAAAACCCTTGGCCTACTGCAGGACAAGATCAGGGTTACCAATGGAGTCTGTGAGGAAAGAGCTCCTTGGCAAAGTGCTTTGTCTTAATTTAATTCTAAGGGGTTAATTAGAAGAGAAAGCAGTCCCTGGCATCCGCAGAATGGGTTTTTCAAGTGTATTCTCTTGTACCTTGAAAAGGAAAACCCCACAGTTTTACCTCTAAGTAGCACTGCCATCTAAGGTACCTTTTCTGTTTGCTTTTGGTTGCCTGAAGTGCTTATCCGCTCGAAGGACTGCTCAGCCTCGTCCGCCTCCTTGCACTTCTGTTCATAGGTCTTCTTTGACTGTATTGACATGAAATCAAATGTGAGGGGTTGGGTTAGGGAACAAGGCTGGCTTGTCTGCAGCTCGGTGTTCTAGGCATTACCTCTTTTGCAGGCTGGGGGAGCAAATCGGTGCCCAAGTTTGGGCAACAGAAAAAATTCCCAATGACACCGTGAGGAGACAAAACAATAGAACTGAAAAATTGGGGTGAGGGCTGGCAGCATAAACTGGGCCCTCTTCTTGCAGCCCTGAAATTATTTGGTTTGTGCAATTGCAGCCAGCTCCCCGCAGGTGTGGTGACGAATACACAGGCAGCGCTAGCACCATCGGTGCAACAGGCGTCTCCCTGAGCCTAGAGACAAAATCAGGAGCCCATGCTCCCATTGGCACAATGGGTTGTCATTTCCACAGTGTGACTTGGAGCATCAGGTGGCTGCAGTCAAGGTGTTGCCTTGCCCATTGCTCAAAGCTGAGACAGAGCCAGCACCACATAGGTAACAGTCTTGGTGTAGTCCTCAGAAGCAAAAGAAATCCTTATTTGCACCAAAAGACCACCCTGTCTTAGAGATTCACTTAGAACAACCATGATTAAGTAAAACCTGCTGGTACAGTTCCAGCTGCACCACTGATGGGTGTGCAACGAGTTTTCTTTAGAGGGAATTGCCTATTGGAAACCAAAGCCAGCTGCCTGCATGTCCTGTACCTGCAAGCGTTCCAGTTGGAGAGGTTTCCTCCTCTTTACAAAATTCCTTCACCATTTTTTAAATTGTATTTACACAGAGTGAAAAATTACATTTGCTCCTGGAAGCATCCTTGCCTAGAAAGAATGAAATCCTGTTTGACCTGGGGCGTTGTTCATTCCACATTAATTTTCTGACTATTTGTTTTGGAGACTCTTCAGTGGCTGTGGCTGGGAAGATTAGCTTCCTCCTTGTAGGAGGAATCTTACACACTCACACATTCTTGACTTTTCTTTAAATACAGGTACACACAATGCAGATTTCACCCTGTCTCAGCGTGGAGTCGGTTTGCACCAAAAAGCCTGCACAACTCCCCCTTGCTTACCTCCATTGTTTTCTTGTAATGAGACACCTTGCTCTTTTGCATGCGCTCCATTGCAGACTCATACTGTAAGAAACACACGGAAGTAAGCATTTCTTGCTTTGGACTTTTTTCCCTTCCCGCTTTTTTTAGGGACAGGATTAGGAAAGTCATTGCGTGAGCCTTTCTACGAAGCACGTGTCTTTGGGGAAAATTACTCCACTCTGCTTTTACTACTGACAGGTTTCTAAGTGACACAGAGCATCAAAATGTCAGGTAAAAAAATAATCCAAGATAATTCTGCTTCAGTGGTTGCCAATAATAGCAGAGAGGATGCAGATCTTCATTTTCTTATTCCTTTTTTCTTTTCTCTTAAGGAGATTAAATAGCGTAACACCCAGCCACAGTGCCCATCAGCTCTGCCAGCAGAGTTCGTTTGCTGGTTCAAGAGCTTAATCCCACATCTTTGCAGACCAAACCACGGTCTCACCCATGTGAGCAAGGGTAGTTGTCCATTTTAAACACAAACAATTCCTGTGTAATTTATATTCCATTGCTTCTGGCAAATTTGCGCTCAGTGTGATTTGATTTCCGTATCATCATCTGGTCAGCGTTGGAAGGACAGCGCTGAATTCTTTTCTATGGCTTTAATTGTGATATGCTCAGCCTTATGTGACAGTGAGATATGCTCTTACTTGGCAGGGTATGGGTTTCTTCAGTGGGACTTCTGGTCCTTTCATCTTTATACTCTGCTCAAGCAAAACTCCCTCTGGGGTTACCCAGGGGCTTGCTTCACATTGGGCTAAATAGCCCAGTCCCAAGAGCAGCTACAGTGAAATAGATCACAGCATTTTGGGAAGTTACCAGAAATGCTGACACCATCTAGCATGTCTAATGTTGGCTTCCTCACAGCTGTGTGCTGGATGGAGAAAAAAGCTTGCCTAAGACTCCAAAGCAGTTTTACCTTTTTTTTTTTTCCCCAGGCCCCTCTAACTGTTTCCAATTGACTTATAGGCTTATTATTTTCAACAGGAGAGAGAGCCTGTGTGGGAGAGAGCCTCTCTCTTTGCAAATCCTAGTGGCAAAGTGGTGGGAGGGCTACAAATACTGGTGAACCAGGTGCACACTGTCTGTCTTTATATGCCTTATTTGCTTCATGAGATTGCTGTGGACCTCAATTCTCAGTAGCAGCACTGGTTTTACCCACTCTCATATTCAGAGTTCTCAGTTGTTCCAAGCTCCTGTGTGTCAGGACTGTAGGCGCAAGATTTTTATGGCCTTGGATACTGGACACACACATTTTCATTTGTTCAAAATCAGCAAAGAACTGGACATTTTATTTCACTCCTCCACCAATCAGTGCTTTCAGTGTTAAGTGACAGTCCTGTCTTTGTCTTCAACCCCATGGAACCAGAGAAGTTGTAAGAGTGGCCGCTGTTGTCTACTGAGACCAACTTTTTCAAGGGACTTGGAGCTTGATAAGTCCATAGGGGATGAAATGGCATTAAATATATTCAATTTTTTATTCTACTACATGAGCTAGATGCTATTTATTTAATGTACTTTTAATTCAGCATATATTGGTGTTGCATTCACCATGATATTCATTTGCTTTTATGTTTTTTAATGTTTGTGTTACCCCTTTATTTTAGCATACGTTGGAGATCATGCAGGATCATACCAAAGAAACCCAATCAGCAAGGGTATAAAAAGAGAAAAGGAAGGATTACATTCTTACAGGAATAATAATAGTATCTGCAGTTACACCAGAGAGTAAAAGTGACTAATGCCTCTGTCTCCCAAGTTCAGAACACTACTTTATTCTAGGATCAGAAAGAGATTTTCTTCCACAGTCTAGTATATGGAGTGAACAGGGCACACTGGGCACGTTCTATCATCTTTTGCCACATTCACACCTGGCTACAGACAGGTCACCAGCATGGACCATTGACTCTATCTGTTTCAACATTTCACTAGTTCCTCACCTTTTTTCTTTGTTCCTTCTGCCTTTCTCGGAACTCCTCTATTCCTTTCAGTTCATCCTTCAGCATTACTGCCAGCTGGATGTGAGAGTTTCCAACACTTTCAATTTCTAAAGCAAATCAGAATTCATATAGTCAGTGGGGAAAGGTCTTTAAATATGAAGTCACATTTTTCAGGAGCTGTTTCTGGGATGTGGCTGCTGTATGACTTTTCACAAACAGGACAACCTCATAAAAGGTCCCACCTGCAGGTCCTCTCACAGTGGCTGCAAATTGCATGGGCAAGACTCCTTGCTGCAGAACTGGAGCACTCGGAGCAGCCTTGGCAAGTGCAGAGCCAACTACATTTCTTCAGACCTCCATTTACCCCAGCCATCCCTCTTCCTTCAGGGGCTGGAGGTCAGATGTTGTGGTGCAGAGGGAGGGAAGGAGCTCTGACCTCCATCATCACTGCCTGCGTCTACTTTCCCTCTGCTATGCTGCTGGATTGCCATTGCTCTTGGGCGCTGCTTGCTAGTTGCGCCCAGCCTTGCACGAATGTCATTAGACAAGGTTGCAAGCTGAGAATTCCAAGGGTCAGCAAAGATGGATTGAATTTCAGAGCACCTGGTGGATGCTGTTTGAAGTGGCTGGTAACTTCTCTGCATTTGTCGGCTTTGCTGCCTCTGAAATGGAATGCCACATTTTCCAGAAATGTTGAGCTCCCCCACCCAGGCTCTAAAAATACCTTAGTTCAGTATCTGCTTTTCAAAAGGGCGTTTCCATCTAAACAGCATGTGCCCATAGCCAGGTACCCTGTCCTATTGGCTACGATGGTGTTGCATTTTCTATGCGTGAAAGATACTCATTCAGCCTCGGGCACGTTTAGAAAACGTGTTGTTTTGATGTCAGGGGTTTGCAGAAGAGGGAACAGGAGCGGTTTGTGACTTGATCCAGATAAAACTAACTTGAGGAACAAGTCATTTTTGTTGCCAGAGTGGATTGAGTGCCCAGCCTTGGAGGACTCCCAGTGAGTGTCCTGTCCCTACACTCTTCACACTGCAGGCTGGGATAGAAAAGTTGGAAAAAGAAGGGGGAAGAGGATGAAAGACCCCATGAAGATATTGTGTGCCTGTCTTACCGAGGTCAGAAAGGAAGATGTAAATACTTACGTTGCTTGAGCCTCTCAAACGCTGCCTTCAGTGTGCTGTGAGGCAGAAACAAGGGCACTTTATTAGTATAGGCTTCTAAGGATGGGTTGTGAATCTAGAGAAAAAACTTTCTCTCAGAATCTCAAAGATCACATGAAGAGAAAACTCTTTAACAGTCTTGTAATAGACATTGACCATGCTAACAGGCACAATAGCATCAATCGGTTACCATCAGGAAAAGCAGTAAAATTCTCCATGGAGCAAGGAATTGCATTCCTCCTTATGTGCACCCTCTTTTTTACTCCCGCTGTATTTGTGCCTGTGAATGTTAACAGACGTTTCTGTATTCTTGCACCTTGCCAATGGCTGCAAGTCAACTGAGTGAAATAGACGGTCAAGGGGATTTGGGTTTTGGAGCACTGTTCTGAAGGGTAGAGCGAAAGCTGCTCCACCCTCTATGTTGAATGCAGCACTAGCAAATTTTTCCTTCTCAGTCACCCTTGAAGCTAGAGCAGCTCTGCTATGCAGCATCGTCTGTACTGTGCTTTCCGAGCACCCCCGTGTGGTACAGCTCATTCTCCTTTAAAAGACTCACAAATAGTACAGAGAGCCTACGGAGGCTTTGAAACCCTGATGCTCCCAGGGGTTTTTCGACATCCCAGAAGCACAGCATAAATAAAACATGCTGTGAAATCAGGTCTCGGCACTGGGCTGTGAAGTACAGCATGGAGATGAGCAAAAAGAGGTGTTGTGCCGCTTATGCGGATAGACCTACGCAACTAAATGGTCCTGCAATGTAGAGCTGCAGAAGGGCGTGAGAGGGTAACGATAGATCGCCCCATGTCCTGGTTCTTGACAAACCATTTTTTTGCCCATATTTTGGCAACCCGCTTAAGAAAGAAGCAGAGGTACCAGCACAGAAGTGATGGGAGAGCAAAGAACATGGTCTGTAAGAGGCATTTTAACTTAATAATTTGCTCTAGCTCCCAGTTTGCAGGTGGGCAGGGCATTTGTATACACAGAAGCCAGTGCTGTGGTATGATTTGGATGTTTTTCAGATTTAGAAATCATCTCTTCAAGACACAGAGTGTGGTGTTCCCTGAAGGAAACAGTTCTGGGATCTCCACGGAGCCCTGGTCCACCCCAGGCGGGACCCCAGGGGAAAAGCCTGTTAATGAAGGCCCTAAAGCCTCCCTGGCTGAAGCCTGGCTACTCGGAGAGCCCAGAAAAGGATGCATATCACTTCCTAGGCATGTGCAACTACAGATGGGTAGGGAAATCCTCTATCTCTTGGGCCATCTCAAGAATCTTAAGAGACACATGAAGGATCCTAATTGCCCTGTGTTAATTTAGGCTGGACATCTGTTTCCTGATCAAAGCTTGCTCTCCCAGCAGCAAGGCTGCCTTGCCAGGCGTAAGAAAAATGCCCAGGCGAGGGGAAAGGCTGGGTCTGTCCTCAGTGATAAGTGCCTTGCAATCCACTTCCAAATCTGAATTTGTAGAAAAGACTTTCAACCAGAAAAGATGGTTGATGCTTTTGGGTTTAACTAGATTTGTTGTGGTGAATCTCCTGAGATAAGTCAGGGAAAACATGCTAGACTGAGTATTTTTTAGTATTGTTCTAACAATAAAGTCTGGTGTAAAATTTTGGTGGACACTAAATTTTCACAACACAAAGGAAACAAATAGTATTCTTTCCAGCTAAGCTAATTGGAAGCTTGAAATTAAAAGACAAGTTGAATATCAGCAGCAGAGAGAGTTTTTTTTCTCACCTAGAAGCTGTAATGGATTATGTTGAAAAATTAAATATATACAAGGAATAAAATGTGCTTTTTTAGTGTGGATTTTCCAATAAGAGGTGGGGAATGTGCTAACAACGTGATGCCTGAAATAGGTAAATACAGGATTTTAAAAAGCAGAGGACACTTGCAAACCACACGCACTGTTTGTGCATGTTAATCTATTGTTCCCAGGGATTTTTTTCCTTAGCTGTTGGTGATTCGGGTTATGTGAATACTGGCAAAATTGCTGTAGTAAATACTGAAAAATAGTGCTTTCTCAGTATATATCAAGGACAATTTGCTGCTTTTTTTTTTTTTTTNTTTTTTTTTTTTTTTTTTTTTGTTTTGTTTTGTTTTGTTTCCAAGCATCTGAGCTACTGAGTAGTTAATGACTGTAAGCCATACATGAAGCTTTTCTCCTTTCTGCTGGCTCTCTGTAAGGACTAGTATGTCTTCTGGTATAATGCAGCACCTGGCTATGAGCCGGAGGGAGACTCGTTTGCCCCCTGCATGGTCTGTAGTGGCTTTTTCAGAAAGCTCTGGCCTTTTGCTCCTTGTAGGAAAGATTTGTCCAGCCAGTTCCCTACTTGCCCATTTTGGCAAGGCCACAGTCCATAAGTACACTGAAATAGACTTAAGTCATTTCCTTCCTTATTTTTATAATAATTTTCTAAAATCAGTGAATCGGATCCCTCATTCTTATGGGGCTTAAGGGAGCAGCAAATATGTCATTGGGCCAAATTACGTGTGGGAGGGAAGAAATAAATCAAATTTTGACCCATGGATCCATCCCGTATTCCTTTATGGCTTCTGGGCTGCGGGGATGTGCTGGCTGTGCTATAGATTAGCTCCTCGTTGCTGCTAGGTGCTCTGGTTATATCGGTGAATTGTATCATTGCAGTGCTTTGGAGGGTTTAACGGAAGCAACTCATAGCAGATACGCAAGTGAGTTTTAATTTTGGCTGTGCTATTTTATGTACTGTACCTTTTACCTATTTCTTCTGGGTGGGTTTGACTTTCTGATAGGATTGGTAAGGGCTTTATTCTGAAGCATCCAAATGGAAGATGTTTCACTCTCAGGGATGCTATAAAAGAGTATTTTATCCTCGCAGTGTATTGTGCTGCTTGGCATTGTGGTAGTAACTGATTTTTTATTTGTTCTGCAGCCAAATTAGAAAACCTGAGGTTGAAAATAATTTAAGCAAAACTGAAAATTTCCAATTTGCCTCTTTTCTTTTTTTCAATTGCTCACTTCTGACATTTCCATGTAAATTCTGGAAGACTGTTAGAGCACTCCAGCTAAAGATAGAGCACCAGCCTTCCCTTCGGGCATCTCTGCATGGAGCCTCTTGCAGATGTCTCGTTGAAAATAGGGTTGGACACAAATTTACTGTGCATGTTTGTTAAACGACTCCCCCTTGGACATTTAAAGATTGGATTTGTCAAAATGCATTTCTGGTGGAAACAGGATTGGCTTTGAATCCGGAATAACGGGGACCAGATAGAGCTTGTGCAAAAGCCAAGTTGCAGCAATTTCTGGTGATTTTTGCCATCTAGTGGCTAAAATAGTCTTACTGTTTTCTAGAATACCAACCCTGGCTGCTGCCTTTGCATTTGCTGTAGTCTCCTGCTACTCGAGTACGGCGGCATTGAGCTGCTCTTGTAAAATATGCACGTTTCGGTGATTGTTTCTTCTAGTGGAGGGGGAGCAGGAGAATAGCAGAGCTTTTAGAGGAACAGGGAAACCAAGGGGAGAAGCTCATTACAATAAAGCTCACCCATTGTTTTCGCATTCTTGCTCTGTAGATTGCAAAATATTTTCCAAAGTGAACTTACCCAAATTTACCCAGTACACCAAAGCTGGAAAGGCCACCCTGGATCTCTCGGCACTGACCACTAGTCCCTGCGGCTCTCCCCCAACAGGATAAACCCTTACAGAATGCACTGTTTGAGAGCTTGGCTTGATTTTTTCTCCCAGCAGAACCTGTCCTCTGCTTTCCAGGCAGAAAATGCATTCTGTATTTGAGCAGAGGCGCCTTCTTTGGTGCTCATCCACCATCGCCACACAGGGATGAGGAGTGGTGGGGAACCACTGCATCTTATCAAAAATCCATTGCACTCACTGTGCAAAATTATCGTACAGTTGGTTCAGGAGGGGGACTTGACTGAACCAGCGTGGGATGGCAGTGAACTTGTCCCAGCTGCTCTCTGTGCCTTCTTTCTCTTCATTTTTGGACCTTGTTTTTTGCTAGAGAACTGGGCTGCTGCTGGAGAGCAGGCTGCACTGGGCAGTCCTATGTGACATGAGGACCACCAGGAAATGCACTGTAGATAGGGTTCTGGGACCTTCTGCTTCGCAGTCATCAAAAGCTGAATTTATGGCACCAGAGATGTAATTAGCAGAGCTCTATCATCAGTAGTGCTTAGGTCACAGGTATACGCACTACATCCACTGTTGCACCACAATCGGTTTTTGCAACTGTAGGCTTCGTGGCGTGGGCATTTTTTTTTTCAGTACTTTGCCTTTTCACTCAATTAGAGAATGGTTTAACTGAGTGATTCAGAGAGTTCCTTTACATCTTTTACACAGGAAGGTAACTTTTTACACTGGCTCTGCTAACCGGAAAACCACAGCTCTATTTTATTTTTCTTTTCTACCTTTGCTTGGTGAAGAGAAGTGTGAAATAACTCCACCTTCCTTTCTGGTAGGTTTCCATTTTAATGTTGATATGATCTACAATGTTCTGTTCCTATTGTAATTTTTTAAAATATCCTTCGTGAAACTGAGAGAAGTCCCTGCTGCATGAGCTGTACAGACCACTTTCCAGCAGGTCTATTCACCCTCTGTCTCCGCTAACTTAGATCCTGACAATGTGGTTGTGAAACCAACCCATTGCCGGTCTCCTCTCAGGCCACGGTCAATGTCTGTCTTTCCTCCTGTCACACAGGAAACACCCAGTGTGGTTTTATCAACATTTCTCTCTGTGCAGCCTAGTGGTGGTAACAAAGTGTGGAGGAAACAAGTTTGGAAGCATTTGCAGCTTGGGCTCTGTCTGCATTGCAGAAAAGGAAAGAAAAGAGGCAGGGGGGAGGTGTTGTGCCCGTAACTAAGTCACTACCAAGTCCTAGGCCAGGCACATGGCAGAGCATTTCACATGAGAAATGTGTCTAGCATTGCTTAGTTGGGGATGCGGTAAAAATATCAGAGAATTAATTTTGACGGGATGTTTTCTTCTTGTCCTCTGAGGAGCTATGAACACAAAGGTAAAAACATGCAGTGCAACTGCAAAGACTTCTGTACAGGTCCCTGCTGTGGTGTGATGTCGAAGCCAGCTGTGGTGGAGAAAAGGCACGAGCAGCACCTTTTCTCTGACCAGGGGAGCCTGAGTTTCTGTCTGTCTATAAACCCATGATAGCAGGGCACTAGCTAGCATGAGCAGTCATATCGGCCGTTATGAGGAGCTGCGCTGTGTGGCTGGCTGGGCTTAAGGTCAGATTGAGTGTAGCGTATATTTCATGAAAGCAGCAACGAATGTGGAGAGTTCCTCTAGTGCTGTGGCGTGTCTGCGTACGTGCTTCTGGTGCTTGGATATTTTCAGATATGTGTCAGAAGCGGAAACAGCCCCAAACTGAATGGGAAGCGGGCTGTATCAGCATTTCCAGGGCTGGTTACTGGGAGCACGGACACGTTACCCCAGACTTTGCTGGGGCAGGGGAGCAAACATCTCCATCTACCTTTTCCTCACTCTAAATCTGTGCCCACAGACTACAAATTAGAGCCCTTGTGACTCCAGAATGACCTACGCCATTCAAAGCAAAGGATAAAACAATCAAAACAGCTTTTGGTACTTCAACATAAAAACAAATTTCCTCATGTCTCCTGGAAAGAATGCAGCACTGCTCAAAAAAGCCCATCCTCATCACCAGAGACCTCGTCTCGATTGGGTTTAGCAAGAGCTGAGCAGAGGCTCAGGTCTTTCAGACTATGGGTCCATTTTCACAGGGTCCTGAAAATTCCAAATACCAGAAACTCTGTGGGGGTTCAGAACATTCGTGTGGAGAATATCTAACCATGGAAGGATGTGACCTTCCAAAATGACTTTTAGCTTCAGTTCAAAAATGCCTGCTTTGTGTGAATACTACAGAGGATTCTGTCTATTAAGTGACAGACACGCTATATTTATACACAGGAAGCAGCAATTGGCATTTCGTTACAGATGCCCTCACCTCACACTCACTGAAATAGTCTATTTCAGGCATTGCAGAGAAGGGCAGGACAGACACGGGCTTGAAGGAACTACCCTTTCCTGAGGTCTGAAGGAGGTGGTAGTGGAAAAGAGGGAAGAAAAACAGTAGGAGATGTACATGAGAAGAGACAAGCAGAGCGAATGACAAAAATAGCTGTTGTCAGACGAGGCAGAATTTAACCAGCTACTGCATGTTTACATCAGTTATTTTACAAAAGAGCAGAGTTCCCAGAGGCTCTATTTCAGCTGAAGCTGAGGATGTATCTGAAAACTGGGCTCTGTAGTATATTCTGTTTTCATGTTGTTCTGCCCAAAGCTACTGCATGGAAATTCCCAGTCACCTCACAACCTGAAAGGTGGTTCCACTTAAAGGCATGAGCTCTGCTGAGAATCATCTATAGCGTGGCGAGATATCATTACCATGTGCGCTACCAGCAAACACTGGCAAACTTGATCTCAGTTTGTAACTCAGCTGACAATACCCGGTTTCTGTGCATCCTCTCCCATGTGTGCAACACAGAATATGGAGAATACAAAACCACACAGCAGTTTAAACTTCGGAACATGTAGTTCCCTCTCCCCACTGGATGCTGGTGTAACCTGGCGTTTGACAAGAATACATGGCTGTAGCTTTGTAATCATCTTTTTTCATAATTTCTTTTATGATTAGAGATTATGAAATTGTTGATTTGGGTATTATTTTTTAATAATTAAAGAAGTGGGATAACAGCGATTAAAAATTAGTATAAGGTAGGAATAAAGACACATTTAAAATTCATTTTAGCCCTGACTTCTGATAGGTGAGCTCCAGAGCTCCATTTCTGCGCAGCATCCGTCCTTCCACCCTGACTGCTGCAATCCTCATGCCTCACCCATTCCTCAAGCGCTGCCCTGTCCTCTCCTAGGTCTGACCGACTCAAGAGGTACATGTGCAACTGATGTTCTCTCATGCTCCCTTCTAAAACCCATTCTCCTCCCAGTGCTTCCACTGAGACTCCCCAGCTACCTGTATTCCCAGGCATAGCCTGCATCCATGACTGTGCTGGCACATCCAGCTGATTAACTTGAAAGAACCAGCCAGCCTTTTCCATAGTTTTGGTGTTTTATGGACCTGGTTGTGTTTGTAAGAACCAGAACAGGCAGTGGGACTGCAGCCCACCAGTGCAGACATGCGTTGGGGAACCCAACTAAGGATGCTAATCTGCCTTTGTCACGTGCGTCTGATCTAACGTGGCAAGTGCAGTGAGGTGGGCTAAAAAATCAACAAAGATTTGCTCTTAGCCAGAAATTACATTGCTTTACCTTAAATGCTAAGGTAAAATGGATGCTAAAATGTTTCGGGGTTTCAAATGTTGGGGGCTATTACGTACAAAGCTGCTGCTGTGGCAGCCCCTGAACTACCAAGGTTATTTAGGAGAAATATCCTCATATGCTTGCCCCATTCTACTCTTCCTCTGGGATCTAGAGTTGGGGACAGAATATTAGGCTGAAGGGATTTTGGTCTGAGCCTGTGTGACCCTTCTTGCAGTGTTGCACTTAGATTCAAGTGTGTGCATCCTTCTAAACATTGGAATGAACTTGCCAAGGCCTATAGCAACTGCTGAGTTGGATCTGTGTCGTGGGATTGGGAAGAGGGTATCTCCCTTCCCTACAGGACGTAGCTTCTACCAGCTGCAGTGCTCGAGGCAAGGGCAAGCTGCCAGAACGCCTAAATTTGCTTGAATCAGGCTGGACTATTGAATGATTGTGTCCTTTGGCTGTTAGGCAGCACTTGTAGGGAACTTTCATTTCATGAGCTAGAAGCTGGAGTGTTTGTTTGTGACGCCCATGGTAACCAGCACTGGCCTCTTTTAGAAACCCTCTCTCTGCTTTTTTTGAAGCATAAGAAAATAAGATAAAAAGTGGTTGCAGCACATCTCCCTCATCACAGCACGTCTGCCTCTCTGATCTTAGTTTTCTTAGAAATTTTTCTACAGCTGTGGGCTCGCCAGGGCCATTTTCAATACTGCTTTGAAAAAGAACAGCGAGGACCTCACTGAAGCCAGTCACACCTCCAGCCGCAGTACTAAAAACTTGTCCCCTACCAGCTCTCAGGTCAAACTGATTTCTGACATTTCTGGTGGTAAGGAGTCTGCAGGTAGAGACACAACATGGTCCTCTTTTTCCACATCATGACGTTATGTTACTGCTGATACTCAGTAGTGAAGTGTCCAAGTAGAGTCTTGGCTCGTAGTTACCTCCGCCAAACATGAGCGGTGCTGGGCCCTAGGGATCAGCTCTCCATCAGAGGAGCTGTAACGATCCTGAGAGAACAAGCATATAGGATGGAAACCTGATGGCTGCTGTCACCTAGGCTTTTCTCAAAGCAACAGAGAGTGGTCCCAGAGTTGCTGTTACATTTCAGTGTGGCAAAGGAAGTTCTGTAAAGTGTTCTGCAAAAAACCTGGAAGGTACTTTTTTCCCTGCTGATTGTCAAAGGCAAGTCGTAGGTACGCATACCTGCACAAAGCCTTCGTTAGACTTTATTTGATAAATACTGCCATCCAAACTGCGTTCAAAAATGTGACACCCCCTGTCCAGCCTGTCAAGTGCTTGTAATACTGTTAGGACTCAGTGTGCTAGTTGATAACAGAGTCCTGTAAAAAGGAAATACTTGGAGTAATGCATGGGGACAGTTGTAGCATAGTCCTTTCAAGCTTTTCTTCTATTCTATTCTATTCTATTCTATTCTATTCTATTCTATTCTATTCTATTCTTATTATAGGTAGTAGGTAGGTTCCCTCCCTCTGGCCGCTCTGAAGGACTGACCTTGGGAGCAGAACTGCTGTCAGCAATCAGTGTCAATACAGAGTAACAGAAACTTCGCACAGTGTCAAAAATTTTAAGGCGTTAACACCAAATATTTCATTTTTGTGAGTTGTTCCAGCCCTGAACAGACCCTAGTTTTCTCTGATTTTAAAGCGTTTACTCTGGACATACACCCTTCACCGTCCATCTGTGTAACTCCTTAAAACAACCAGAGGATGTTGAATGACAGAAAGCAGAGTGTGTTCTCTCTGCTTCAGAACAGATACAGGGAGGCATTTGCTCTGATAAAAATATTAGCACAATGCTGGTTGCTACCCAGACCAGGCGTGGGTTTATGGAAACAGTAAATCAGTGCTGCAGCGTGCTCTGTTGGTACATTCAGCCTCCTCTCTATGCCAAGCTATAAAATCGCTGGATCAAAGTGGAGCTGGGTACGAGTCCAAACTTCCCCCAACTTGAGGAGAACTTGGATCCATATCCCAACTCTGGGACTTGGCTCTTCCTCTAAATCAAGCTCTTATAATCTCGTAGGAAAAGTCATGAATTATCCACTAAGTCACAGAAGGGCAGCCAGCACTGTCCCTGAAAGCTCTTGCTCTGCCTGCCCTGCATTGCTAGTCAAGAAGTTTAAGTGGAGCCTTTGGTTAATCCTGGAATGCCGATCTTAGCCTTTGGTTTGGGAAGAAGCCATCCAGCCTTAATCTGCTATTTTAATTTCAAAATCATTTTTCTTCTCCTTCCTTTTCTTCAATTAGATATGTGAATTGAGACACCAGGAAGGCAGAATCCATCTCCAGCAGCCTTGCTAGGAACCTCGCTATACTTCACGGCATTGCTCAGGGGTGGGGGAGAGATGGAGCACTAGGGGAGGAGAGGCTTGCACGTTCTCTGGAGGGAGCCTCAGTGCCTTCTGCACTACCAGGCGCTTGGGTTCATGCAACAATCTTTCTCTCAGCCTGGATGTGCCACCACCGAACCCACTGCAAGTGCTACGGGTGATTGCCTGGCACTTGCATGCCATGGTGGTGCAACGCAAGGGTTTGAGGTCAAATTTTCCAATAAAATATGAAAAGAGGCTACGCTTACATTGAGCGAGAGTGATAAATCAACATAAAAAGGAGACTGCAATTAAGAAATGAGATACAGGATGGATGAGGGTAGAGGGCCCCAGGGATCAATAGAGCTGTTTTGTGTTCAGATTGAGGTCTTCTCTTTCTGACTTGTCTTCTGTGACCCCAAAGCTTCATCCTTTTCCACCTTATTACTGTATTATTACTTGTTACAATAATGACAAAATGTCTCATTATTGCTGCTACCATCCATAATAGCAGCAGTTTATCAGCAGTGTTTATTAAGTTAAATTCCATGCCAACATATATCTTCCCTTCCCAACACAATTCATATGTGATCTAAGATAGCAATGGAGGAGACAGAGAAAAATATATGTCATTTTCATGTATTTCAGTAGTTCTATTGATTTGTTTCAAATTAGGTCCCTTCAAAGAGGTTTAAAGTTTGTATTCCTAAGCTAAGCCTTTTTTCTGCTGCAGGAGCTAATTGTTGGTGTCTGTGTTTTGTGTTTGTCCTCTCAGAGACTGTCAGTGTCCACCCAGTTTCCCAGAACTGCCAAGCCAGCATCCTAAACATTTCACAACCTTTTTCTCTCCCTTTTTTTTCCCATCACTTAGTTTGCTTTAGGAAGCAAATATTAAACATTGTTAGGAATCCCAAAATTAAAAAATTTCTCGGTAAAGACCCACTGGCAATTCCCAAACAGGGATTTTTGTGAACCCTGCTTTGAAGGACTGTGATGTTTCCTTCATCTGGGAACACCCAGACTAGGATGTTTCTTCCCTGCAGAAGAGAAGGCTCTGGGGAGACCTTATAGCACCTTCCAGTACCTAAAGGGGCCTACAGGAGAGATGGAGAGGGGCTGTTTACAGGGACTTGGAGTGACAAGACAAGGGGGAATGGCCTGAAGCTGCAAGAGGGGAGATGGAGCTGAGATGTGAGGCAGCAATCCTTCCCTGTGAGGGTGCTGAGGCCCTGGCACAGGGTGCCCAGAGAAGCTGTGGCTGCCCCTGGATCCCTGGCAGTGCCCAAGGCCAGGTTGGATGGGGCTTTGGGCTGGTGGGAGGTGTCCCTGCCCATGGCAGCCAGTCTGTGATTCTATAGTTTTTCCTGAACATTGTCAAGTGCTGTGTAATGACTGAGGTGAGCAGCTTATGACCCCATTCACAGGGAAAACACAGCAGTCTGATATTGCTTCCAAAAGCTTTCATTTGCGCTAATAATAAAAGAATTCCTTACTTGACTTCTGTTTGTCCTCCTGCTTTTCGGGCGATTTGAATCAGCTCTTTCCCATATCTCTCTTCTGCTTGTGCTCTGTTAAGAGAAAAATTTATTCAGTTTCTCTTAGTAGTACCAGAATCATATTTACACAAATTTTGTAATTACATCCGAGGTACAAAAGCTAAGAAATTTCTTTAACTTCTGTCTTTCCTGAATTCTAGTGCTGTCAGTTACCTCTAAAATATTTTGGGTTAGCTATTTCTAGAATAAAGGAGAGAGAGAATGCCCATCTACTTTCACTTGATGAGACTATGGAGTGCTATGGACAATTCTGTCTCCAAAAGGTTGGATTCAACTGGAAGAAGAGGTGTACAGAACTGTAGTGAAGATGCTCAGGAGAATGAAACGCTTCTTTTGCAAAAAGGAACCTAAAAATGACATTTGACTTGATCCATCTGAATGAAGGCTGGGATGGGAATGAAGAGTAGGATCCAAAAGGTTTTGATTTCAGTTTTCATTTAAAGAGAGGTTCTGAATAAATGGGAGCTGGGAGCAGCAGGAAAACTTCTAACCGTTAGAAACATGGAGTGCTGCTTGAGCAGCTGCAGTGGAGGCAGAGGGGGAAGGACCCTTGCTGGTTGTAAGGTGAGGCTGTGACAGTTTTATGGAGGGGACGATATGGTGTGATGTCTCACCTAATGGGGAACTGTAACTAGTGACTCAGGAGAGTGTTTGTTTCTGTGGTTAATAAAGAAATATAAATATTTCTTTGGTTTTTTCCCTTCCCCCAACTCTGGAAGACATGACTATTCTCTGAGAAGAAAAAAAAAAAAGGTAATTGTTCTAAATATGTTATTTCCTTTCACCTGGGTGCAAGACCAGGGCAAAACTGTGGTTTTGGCCTTTGAGCAGCTGCTAAAAACTATTGAATGGTCAATAATAAATAATGAGCAGATAGCCTGGGGCTAGGAGTTAGGGGGGGATTTTGTTCAGGGTTAGTCCAGTTCTCAAAAAGGGTTTCAAAGCATTTCAAACAGTTTTGAGCCTGAAACTCGGCACCTTACAGAAACAAATTCATTGTTCGAAAAAGAAATTTTGATGCAGGTACAAGGCCATGAACCCCCCCAGTGCCTCCTTATGTCTGCCTTTCCACTCGGCCTCGCTGTGCTTAGTTATTGGTATTAGCTGAATTCCAGAGGTTTTGCTCCGGGCTGGTCTTTCAGTTTTGCAAGACGGCAGCTGTCAGGATGGGTCTCTGGGAACATCCGACCACCCTTTCGGTTGTTCCTCTGCGTCTGGTGGCTGTGGGTACCTTGCATTGTAGCCAGCTGTACCTGTGGCTCCGACGCAATTTCACTGGTTTGCAACCATCTTCTGTGAGCTGGGGCAGGCTCGGCCTGGGGACTTTCCCCCAGTCCAAGGAGATCTGTCAGGCTGGTGGAATCAAAATGGAAATACACTCCAGAGACACATAATGCTGCAGAAGCAGAATTGATTATTTTTTCTTCTGATTTTAATAAGAAGAAACTTTCTTTTCACACCTTGGTGCTGCTTTTCCCACTTTCCAGTACTCTTGCACGCAGCTTCTAGGTCTCCCTGCAGCCATCGAGAGCTGGAACGTATTTTGTTCTGCAATAGAAGTGCTTTCTCACTGCCCAATCTGTTGGGTCCTCCTCTGGACCAGGCAGAGGTATTTGTGAGCAAAATACCTGGGTGGAAAACTGATAGTGTTAGTGTAGCCAGGGCAGTTGGTTTCAGGACTCAGGGCAGCTGCTGCAGGAGTCCTTGTTGAAATTCTGGCATCAAGCCCATGATATGTGCAGGTTCTAGGAACACAGATTCATCCCATGCTTTGATCTCCTCCTAGGTCATTCCCGTGAATGACATGAGGACGAGCTGAAACAAACATCTTCCAGAACTAAGCTGGAAGGAATACATTCTTTCTGCCCCTCAGTGCCCGCTGTCTTCTCCTTTTCTCCTGCCCCGACATGCATGTGCACACACAAGCACATGCACGTATGCACGCTCACTGGAATGTTTTGGGGGTGTGCAAAAGTTCATGGAAGCATTTGTTCCTTTCAGATCTACAAAATGAGTGTATGCGTATTTCTTCGTCTTTGTGTAAAGTCCTCTGTGCCTTCAGCACATACTGGGAAGAACCTTATCCTGCAACTTTCAGAAACCTCTGTAGTATGTTTTGGAAAGAAACACAGGTGCATATAGCAGATGCACGCTACAGTGCAGAGCCTTCCTGAGGCCTGCAATGTAATTCTGATCTGTTATGAGTCACAAAGGAGACAGATGTGGCTTCAGGACTGTGACATGCAGCAGTAAAATATGCTTCCACTGACAGTCAAGAAAAGCAATTCAAACAGCTTCAGATTTCGATGGGAGACTCTTCACCCTCTGTGAAACAGTCAACTTTCAGTTTGACAGCTCACATCCCCTTGAAAGCCCCAGCACTCAAAAAGCAGCCTTCAGTAAACCAACCTAAGACCAGGAAACGGGATGAGGAGCACAGCATGGGAAGAAAAAGAAGGTTGTGACTGAGGAAGGCAGAGCAGTATTCCCAAGGAGACAATTCTGAGATGAACTGCTCTATTACCTGCTGAATATATAATCTGTATTGTGTGGTCTTTTCTACAGGTCATGCATGAGCATGTGTGTGCCTCACACTACGTGGTGAAACTGTTGAAACCCAGCCACTTAAAACCAGAACTAAATTTCAGATATTTTTTTCTAAGTCAGAAGTACAAAAATGAATGGCAGAGGAGTCAGAGCAGCTGTGTATGTATTTTCTCACCAACAAAAAGTGTCAGCTGTCCATAGCTGTTGTTGAAGGGCACCCCAGAAGCATGTAAAGGACGAACATAAACTATGACATTGTTATTCCAAGTCTAGGAAGAACAGCAAACCATGTGGGCTGTCTGGGGTGTCTGGGAAAGGCTTTCGGTAGCATCTCGTGTAGCTTTGTATTTGGAAAATGCCCCACTTTTGGTAGTTGCGGGAAACTGGAACAGGGCCTGTGGCAACAGCAGGTTTAAAGGGAAAGAACAATGTTCCCTGTAAAAGGGGAAACTTGGTAAAGCTACTTTTTGTGGATGTATGTGCTACTGTATGATTCTGAGCCAATAACTACCTGAGTCTTAATGGAGCTCTGGATTTTTGATGCTTTCACCCCTCTCTTCTTCTCAAACCTTCAAAATTTCTATTTGCTATCTAACTTCATAAATCATGTCAAAAGGCCCAAATTGAAATCACTCAGGCTTTTCTGTGTAAACTAGTATCCTTACCAAATTCAAAACCAGCCTACTGATCCTTTCCAGATGCCAAACAGGAGAGAAAATGGAGGTTGATCACACTTTTTCACTGTGATTTTCTTACCTCTGCTTGAGCAAATCCTCCACATCTTTGCACATCTTCCTCCCATCCAACAGCCGCTGTACGAGCACCTCATAGCCAGTGTGGAAGGTGAACTCCTTGCACTGAAGAAAGATAGAGAGTTGAGCTGATTTGTGTGCATAGTTAGCAGGTTTACCAGATGCCTACTGTTAGTCATATGGAGCAAATTTACTTCCTGGAAAATCCAAATGCACGTTTAGGTTTGCCCAGAGCAATGGCAGCTGGGGCAGGGCTAAGGGTGTAGGTATGGGTGAGGTTTCTCCAAAGTTAAAATCTGTAAAAGTTTTTTTTTTTAAGTCAGGTTTGGTTTTTAATACTGAAAAGCGAAGTGGGTCACAAATTTTAGTGTGTGTCTTGGGGAAGTCACACAGCGCTGTGTGCAGGCGCTTTGCACAGCAGAGATGTACAGTAGCTCTTAAGGACAAGGTTGGATGGGGCTTTGGGCAATCTGGTCTAGTGTAGGGTGTCCCTGCTCATGGCAGGGGGATGGAACTAGATGATCTTTGTGGTCCCTTCCAGCCCAAACCATTCTATGATTCTGTAACAACAGCGCCTCTTCCCATATGTTTTCTAAAAAGAATGGTCAGAGACAACTCACTGCCACAGGACTCTCGGTAAGGCAGTGACCTGCTGTCTAGATGAGAGTGGAGAAGTAGAGAAATCTTGTGCTCGTATGAATATCAACACATGGGGTAGTGGTTGTGCCACCCAGTCAGCGGTGGGTGATTCAGCGGGAGGATTCATAGGGCAGGGGAACAGTTTGCCTTAAACAGTACTCGGGTTTTGATGTGCTCTTAGGTTTTCCGTTGGGATTGCTGTAACAACCCTTCTCGTTGTTTGAATCAGTCAGTCTGTGGTGTAAATTCAACATGACAGAGGTGTTTGGGTTTTTTAAAATAGAAGATAGGCATGTGGAGAGCTTAGGAGGGTGGACAGTGGATCTGCAGGGAATTGGAAGCCTGTGGTTTTGAGATGCATGCCAATGAGTGCTTTTGCTTTCACCACCTAATCTGTGCAGTACATGGGACTGGCTTGTGCCTTTGCATATTTTTGCTGCCTGTCCTGCTCCATGACGCCACATGGCAAATGGAGCCAACCAAGGTGATCTGTGATTTCCAGCCAGCCGCATTCAGCAGATGAGGTCACAGAGCTGCGTGAAGTTTGCTGCCCTGGAGCCAGGGCTCTCATCTCCTACCAGGGCTCTGCACCCTCTGCTGCTCAGGGCCATGTACCTCTGCTGAGGTCTAGGACTGCAATCCTTCCCCATCACGCAAGTCCATGTGTCAGGCTTATCCCTGTCCGCATGATCCATCAGTGCACACCCCCGTGCATCTCAGACAAAAATGTCTGAGTCATGAGAAAAAAAACAATTCATCTTGCACTATTTTAATCCTCTTCCCAACTTCCAGATTGCACTGCAGCAATGGGAAATCAGAGTCACAACAAAGTCGGTGCTGCTGAGGAAATGCTGGGAGACCAGAAAGGGAAGGGAATAAAGTTGTGACGTCCTCTGAGTGTGGCAGTGGGAGAGGATTTCTATTCCTGGTTTCTCCCTGTGTACTATTCTTGGTCCTCCCACTGACTCATAACAGGATCAGGACAAGCCATTTTTACTTTGAGAGCCTCAGTTAACCAGTACATAGTGATAATGTTACTGAAAACGTAGTGGTGAATGTTATCTGAGCTTTATGCTATAGCATTATGGTAAAATCACGGACTGTGTAACCATAAAGAGAATGAATCTGTTCCTTCCCTCAAGCAGTTTATGTACAATACAAGTGCTTATATATGAACTGAATATAGTTTATACATCTATCCACTGTCCCCAAAGCAGCTATCGTTTAGTAAATACCTTTATTGCCTTCCACCCTGACTGTGAAGACGACAGCTGTTAAGATTTGGGATTCGGGAAGGATCTTCTGGCAGGCAACTGATGGATGCCTGAGCTTGTGGCTTTGCCTCCCTCTTGCTGGGACTGGAGAGGAACAGAGCGAGCTCTGGGGATTAATGGTGGTGGCTGATGGCAGCCTTGGTGCTTCTCACCCCGGCCCTACATCTTCTGTGGAGATTTGCAGACCTGGGGGCTGGGTTTTTTTCTACTTCTTCAAGAGCTAGGATAAATTTCTGCAGACAATCTTTGTAAACCTACAGGTTGTAGTAACATTTCCAGCACTACGTTTCTTGACAGCCGTAATTTCTTCTTCCCTAATGAACACTCTTATCATGAGCAGTGGGGAGAAAGGAAAGACAGTAGGATAATGGTTCACAAGAGACATAGACAAATGCCTCTGCCAGCAAAGTGTCTGCACTACAGAGCCAGGCAAGATAATAATGTAGATAAAAGGATATAGAGAGAGTGCAATGGATCCATGGTTATCACTGTTGCAACCACAGGAAAATTATAGGATTGCGTATGCTCATCTGATGCATATGATCACCCCTTAAGAAATAGGTTCTCAAATCCAAAACATCAGTTTTCCTAATGTTTCCAAGGGCAAGTTACACACACCCACCCCAGGGAGGGATTCTGTTGTGAAATAAATCAAAAGCAGCAAGTTTTTTCAATTCATAGAGGAAAGTAGGAAAGGTTCTGATAATAACCTGGTGATGGGCTTGTCACTTCTCCCCTCTCCCTTTTCCTTTTTTTTTTTTCTGGAGGACATCCCAATGGCAGAAGGCGTTGCTGCTGTAAAAAACTCACAAATTGCGCTCTCTGCCTGGCAGAAACCACTCTGGTCAGATGCTCCACAACCAACTCGCAGCCCAAAAATGTTGATTGGATATCTCCAGATGCAATTAACTACATTCCATAGCTGTGTACACAGCTTCCTTGTCCCAGAAATGCTGCCCAGAGGTAAGTGAAAATGTCATATGGGCTTGTATCACCCCAGCAGCCAGGCATACTGCCACAGCCAACAAACGGAGGCTGATAAGCACACTGTAAAGTTACTCTGCCTTTTCTCTTCAACACAACTCTTTGTGTAGTAAATGCTAAAACTCCCTTAGTGACTTCCCCCACCTCTTTTAACCTGGTCCAGTTGCTGTAATGAAAGCATGGCAAATTCTGCACGTCTGAGAGAATCACTCTGCCTTGGTGACCACGAGAATTGATTTTGCAGCTTGTCAAACAAGACACTCTCACGGTCTGAGTTAAAGGATCCTCTGTAAGCTACCCTGCCCTGGGTAGTGCAGCCACGCAGTCTCGCTGGAGCTCTGCAAACAGGCTTGCCTCCAGGCCATGCACCGGCATCTTTACTGGCACTAATGCAAAAGGAACAGGTTAGTGCTGCTCCCCACTGCTCACGACAGATTCTGTACTCCGTCTTTTTGCCTTCCTACTTCCTTACTTCAGTGGATTTAGAAATGCAAAAGTCAGATTTTGCTCAGTATAACTACAGGAACATTTTAGCCCTCTAATGCACATAGAGATACCTGTTTAAATCTGCAATCTGTAGTAGCACTTGCGCGTTCCTAGATCACAGGCTTTCTGCTAAGGAGGGTGTGGGAGTAGTGTTCTCACCGTTCATTCAGTGCACTTGTGTGTGCATGTGTATGCCAAATGCAAACAGCCAGTGCCTTTCTCGATGGCTTTGGTTTTTGTCTGTTGCCTGCTAACACAAGTAGTACCTGAACTTGTTAAAATGGAGCCACTGCAGCCGCATCTGAAGGAGGGCTGGAGTCTCCTCTGATGGGTGCCTGCTAGATTCGTCTGGGTTTCGTGCCTGTGGCTGGCCCTTGTGCAGTGATTTGGCTCCAGCTAAGTGCAGGTCTAAGAAGGACTTCTTGCCACAGAAACTTATTTTATCTTTCTTCATTTTGGGGGGATCAATCTCAAAATTTGCTTTATTGTCCTCACTATGTGTTCCTGGAGAATGTGGAAGCCATATTTCAGAAACCACAGCACCTGAAATCTAAACCTGGGCTGCCTCAGCCTCCCAGGCAGCAGATCTGGCTGCGGTCTCAATAGTATGTGCCGCTAGCATGTCACAGGCTACAGCAAGGAGGGAGAGGAAACATAGCCAGGTGACAGCCTGAGTTGAGACAAGTTTAAGCTGCTGTGGTCACTCACCCTGCAGCATTGCTTCTTAATTTCCAACCACAATGTAGCCATAAATCATTCGGACCTAAGTTTACTTACACAAACATTTCCCTTTCATTTCAACAGCCCTTTTTCTTCTTTCACATGTTGTACAACTGCATCCCCTCTCAACCTTTTCTTGAATCCAAACAAACCTCCTTTGCCCTTTCCTGGGGTAGCATTTTTTCATTCCATTGATTCCCATGTGTTCTTATAGTACCTGCTCAAGGCCAAATAAATCCCTGTTGGACAAGGGTGATGCTCTGCTACTCCGGTGAAATCCAACTGATGCTTCGTACCATGACATTAATGTCTGCTCTCTAAGAAACGCTTCTGATACATCAGAGGATTGTATTTGCTTTCTTCTGCTGTCAGATCATACCTGTAGCACCTAATTGATCTACAATCTATTGATATACCTGCAATTTTCCCCTCTCCTGCAGTTTTACTTAATGAGGTCCCAGAACGTATTGGACCTTTTTGCTACTCGTCTTTTACTCTCATTTTGCACTTAGAGACATTAATTTTATCTGCTTCCTGTTACTCTAGGCTTGAAGGTTATCAGACACCTCCTGTACAATATTTCATTGTTTCAACAACAGCTCCTCCCAGCCCATCCTTAATGTCTTATGCCAGTATCTGCAATGAATATATTGAACAAAATCAGTCCCGAGAGCAGCTCTCGAGAACCTTTCCTCCAGCTCAGACACGAGCCACCAGCGTCTCCCCCAGAACAGTGTCTTCGCCTGCTTTACAGTTGTTCTTCTCCGGCTGTGTTTGTTGAGAGTCCTGGTTTGGTTTTCTTCTCTGGTTTCTTAAGGATTTCCTGCGTAGCACTGTAACAGACCCCACGTTTTCCTTGTCGAGACAATCGAGACAGCAAGATCGTACCACGTCAAACAGTTGTCTAGCCTTGATAAGCTCCCTTGTCTGTGTTCTATTTTCCATTTACCACTTCATGTTATAATTAGCATTTACATTGAGTGGTTTTGTAAAGGCTGTTGAAGTTGCACTACTCGGTTAGTGTTCGGGCACCTCTCAGCTGGGGCTTTGTAACGAGTGTAAGAACTAATGAATAGGCAAAGAACTATTTTATTTTTTTATGAGATTAGAAAAAATGTTTTAATCGAATAATAAACGTATTCATGACAATGGGTAAAACGTAATTTGTTTATATCAAAATCTAGGTAGTTGCTTGGAAGAGGTTGATTTGAATCATCTCCAGTAATTTGTCTCATTGCCAAGAAAGTGATTCCACTTAGTCAGAGCATGTGCGACTGTGAGAGAGGATTTACTCATTGTTATTTTAATAAAAAGGATTAGTTAATCTGTGTTGTCCAGCAGACCTATAATCACTTGTAAGAAAGTGCTTGACAAGGGATTTCTGTGTTGCAGGCAGATTCGTATTGTCCTGAGATTCTTCCATTAATACTCGGCATGCCCCCGAGCCCTGGGTTTTCTTCTCATGGGGAAAATCACAGCTAATGGAGAGGCAGCATCTCCTCTCCTCTTCCCCTTTACAATAGCTGCTTCCCTATGGTGCCATGAGCAATGCTGTTCCTCCAGAGATGAAAGAGATGTGAAGGCGGGTATACGGCTGAAAAACACAAATTTTATGCTCTAGTTTAACCAGAATAGCTTTTCCTAGCATACTTGAAAGGAGGCATGGAAGACTGCAGGCAGAGGTGTTGACAGTGAGCACACTAGGATACGCTTTCTTCTTTCTATTTCTTTTTTTCCTCTGAGGCTTAACGATGCTGCCTCCCTCACATTAGCACTTCTCTAACGAGATGGGTGCCTTGGGACTGCGCCATCCGTCTGGTGGAAGTTCCTCCATAGGTGATCACGCAGGTAAACATCGGGAGTTAATTGTGGGAGAGATTATTCACGGCTGGCTCTGAGCTGGTTTCTGCAGCCTTGGGGAGAGGCTTGAGGATTGTGGTTTGGTAGAAGGCTGCAAGTGGAAAGACTGATGGGGTCAGTTCCCCACCCAGAGGGTAGAAAGTTCAGTGTGAAGGTAGCTGAGGGGGTGCCGTGGTTTCTTCTTACCTCCTGGTGGCACAAAGCTGAGTAATCTTGTCCTAAGTCTTGTGTCTTTAGCTGAGAATCAGCCTTACAGCACGTCTCATCTCTGAGCCTTGTGCTGCTGGGTGCTCAGAGGGTACTGCAAGGCTTTGTGAAGAGCAGGTGTCTACGTTGTGAAGTCACCAGGGTACTGTTGCAACAATATCAAATAGGAAAGTCTAAAATGCTTTACTAGTTACTGAAGCATGGTTTTGGTAAATAGCTATTACAGTGGACTGAACTGAAGCAAAAACACCCAGGCTTGTGTGCAGAGCGCTCGCTAAAGTGTACGCCCTTGCATGTCCAACTACTAATATTCAGAAAATGATGTGAATTGGTCGAGTCATTGCAGTGGTGCTGTAGGAACTGTGGGCTCTTCTGTTGTGGCTGCTTTTTTCGGAGCATTTCTGACCCCATCCTGGGGCCTGACTTGCCCACCCAGAGCTTTTTTTCAGAGGTAGTTTACATAGCACAGCTCGTACCCCTACCTGCTCCTGCAGGATAAGCAAGCTGCCTTGTCAGCAGCTTAGCATCTCAGCTGCCTTGCCTCTTCCCCAGTGCCTCCACCTGCAAAGCCTGGTCACGCTTCGCAAGGAACCACCACCTAGGTGGTACACAGGGAGAGTAACCTCCAGGATTCAGCGTGGCAACACCACTACCCTGACTGCAAAGGATGGCTGGAAAAGAAACAACTACATAGCAGACCCTGAGGGTGTTGCATGGTACACAGCGGTGCTGAGCTACCGCGGTGATAAAGATAGCAGCAAAATCTGCGTGTTAACTGGCTTGTGCATCTAAGGTGGGCCTGAGTGCAAGCGGTCATGGTACAAGCACTGACAGTTGTAGCGTAGCTATCGGGTATTCTTTTAGCCTAGTGTTCATTTAGGAATTATTTGAAATGTATTATCTGCAGATATTTTAAAAAAATCTTTAAAAAATCCAACCACTTTCTCTTAAGTTTGAAAATATTTAGCTATAAAGTGCGTTTCTTTTCTTTTTTCTTAATGGTATTTTCCCAAGGCTTTTATCAGAAGTATTATCAAGAGGGGTTTTGGACTGAAAATGATAAATGTTGTGAAATCACCTAAATAAAGTGTTCATACAGATTTTCAAAAGAAGAAAAAAAATTGAAACTGAATGTGTTTTGAGTATCTTTGGATTTATTTTTTTCTAAATCAAACTTCTTTTGTGCCATAGCTTATCTTGTTTAGTTAAGGTCAGCTCTTGACAATCTTAGTAAAACCAATACTTCAGATTCATTTTTCCATCTTCAAAAATTAAGTAACTACTGGTGCGAGGAGGAAGTTAAGAGAGAACAGGAGACAGCAATTTTGAACGAGCATCATTCTGCTAATATCTTTTTCAGCTGGCAGAAAGAAACCCTTTCTACCCACAGTTGTATCACACATGGTATATCAGTCCTGGATTGAAAGTAAGTTGTTCTGAGTTATATCAACGAATCACATCATTGCCTTATACCTCTGTGTATTGGCACTGCTTAAAAAGAGTGGGTTTAGATCTTGGTCTCTTGATCTGCTAGTCTCCTTGTCAGGAGCTCTAGCAAGGGCTTAGCATTTACTACAGGTGAGCAGCAAGCAGATTTCATAGCCAACTGTCAAACACAATTTAGGATCTCAGAGTACATTTGACTGAGCTGGATATTTTCCATCATGTCACAGTCTTTCACCGTCAGTGAATCACTTGCTTTATGTTTCAGGGTTTTTTTTTTTCCTCTAGAATACTTTAAAATTTCCTGATATTTCTGGGAATATATTCACACGATAACAAGTGTTTTAGGAAGTTTACTGCTCTTTTTGTGCCCTACTTCAGCTATCCTGTAATAAATGGTGAAATAAAATGGGATAGCAGTAAGCACCACTCACTTGTATATCTGATGTCCAAGTGACTGTTTAAATCCCCGCTCCGGCTCAGCTGTGATACTGAGGAGGGGTGCCCGGGCTCTGGTGCGATAAGAAGTGGTTAGGTGTTGCTTCCCATTACATGAGATGCTGTTCTGCTCTACATCAGTGAGATACAAAAGAGCCTTTTTTCAAAACAAAACCCCAGGTTCTCACCCTGACCCTCTGTTGCCTTGTCCTGGAAATGTGTTAGCAGCTGAAAATCCAACTGTGCAACTGAATTAAGAGGTGAGCACATAAATGGGGGAAGATCGTCAGTGTCCAGAACAGCGTTGCAGTGGAAGCCTCTAACTAAAAAAGTCTACTCTGACCAATGCTTGATGTGATACGAGTCCTTTTCTATAAATTTTCACATGTAACAGATTGCTAATGAGTTTAGAAGCTGCATACGACTGTACTATGTAAGAGCTCATTTTTCTTACTGGCTGGTACTGGTTAGAATGGATGGGAAGGCAGTGGTTGCTCTGACTACAGAATTTATACAAGCTTAAAAAGGCAATACTTTTAAAAAAAAAGTATATGATTTTTCTGCATAAGCAGAAAAAAAGCAAGGAAGAGTAGACGGGCTGGAGCTGGCTGTGTAACTTTTCTATCGTTTCTTGTAAATTCACTCTTTGCACATTCGAAACATAAATGTTTGCTGAAGATGTAGGTGGCTATCTTGGGACATTTTTGTGATAATTTCAGGAGCTGACTTGGGCATTTTTTAACACGAGGCTTAGTTTGCAATTTCACTGTGGCCGGTTAGCTAAAACTGTGATGCAGTACTTTTCACGGGGAGCAAACAGTATTTATTGCCAGACATAGCACGGATGGGAACTCTGAATGGGACCTTCAAAAATGAGGAGGAAAAAAATGTTTGTAGCGTTCCAATTGCTGAGCTGCTAGATTGCCGTCTCGCGCTTCCCCCTGTAATGAGGTAGGCTAGAGAACTTCAAAGGAAAGCAGAGATTCTCATCAGACTTCTATTCTGCAGCAGCTAGGATATTCAGAAATACATTTAAATTGAGATGTCACAAACTCCACAGCAGAAATTGGTGACCCTGAGCAAACCAGTAGCTTCCCACTGGTCTTTTGCTCTCGATGACATTGCAGGTTTTCTCCAAGAAGGAACTGGTTGTTTTAGAGTTCTGCTGACGTGAGGAATTTGCTCCTCAGCTTCCTGAGCCCTCGCCCTCCTCACTGGACTGCACATGTGTTATGTATCAGGCATTCTTATAGTCAGGCCATGCTGTTTGGCTCTTTCCACATTTTAATCACCCTGTCATTTGCATAGCTACAAAATGATGGCTGCACAAAAGCCTTCTTAAGTTTTGCAGGTGGTTTGTTGGCTGGCAGACTAATAGCACACAGGAAACAGACTTGGAAAATCTCAACTCCAGTCTAAAGAAGGATTCTGCTTATGCTTATTACCTCCATTTTAGCTTCCCTTCTTAACAATTTGATTAAATAATATTCTGAGAATGTGCACTGTTTCTCCACATTGGAGGATGTGACAGTGATCTTTGAACTTACAGCTTCTTTCAAACATTACATGGAAGGACCTTTGCCTTTTGGAAGGCAGAAATAGAGCTTCGGAGATGTGCCATGGTATCGCCTCCTTTCAGCTATCTGCCTGTCTCAATTTAGGAACCTTCCACAAAGAGTGTGGGCAAAGTCAGGAAATGGAAACCTTGTGCTGCCCTTCATCACAAGAACACCTTCCTTGTATTGAGTAGAAAAGTATCTCTCTCAATTTTGAGATGCTGTCAATTTATTGGTTTTTTCCCAAATGTCTTGTTTTGTAAAGCAGCCAGGGAGAACAATGCACCTTCTCTTGAACTGCACATATTCTACCAGGTTGAGATCATGCTTTGATTTGCCCATTTCCACTAGTTTTCACTGACTTCAGCCTTGACCTGAACTTCCTGCAGATGGGGGTCTCGGGGTGTTTCTGACCACTTCAGGATGCGGCATGCTCCTACTGCACAGCATTTCAGACCTCTGATGCTTCTGTGCAAGGAAAAGGAGGAAGGGACCCGTAGCCAGTTGTGCTTCACAAGAAAAAATGTGACAAAAAGCTAGGAATCTATTCAGGAAATTAAGATATACCAAACTTCTGGAATACCTTTGTGATGGGGATGGTGAGACATGGGACAGGAGGAAGCAAAATCCCTCACTAAGTTTTGAATCGGAGCTTGATGTGGCTAGATGACACAGGCTTGAGGTGGCGGCATCCCTTCATATTTTCTCCTTGTGGTGATTTTAGAGAGCAGCTAAATCCATAAAGTAAGGTGCCTTCTTGCTGGGAGCCAAGAGAGAGGCCTGATGTGAGCATTTGCACCTGCCTTTCAAAAGGCACAGCACTGTTCTGCCATGGTGCCTTCCGGAGCTGGAGAGATAAATGTATCAGTGGTGAAATCAGATGTTGCTTCAGTCTCTTAGCTACACAAGAGAAACTGGAAGTAAAATAAGGAGAAACAGAATCATAAAAGCAGAGGATACTTCTGTTTTATCCAAAATAATGGTCACAGTTTACTTTTGTTTCTATTCCTCTTTAGTTTATCTGCTTCCACATCTCTTCCTTTTCATAAGAGAGGTCCTCTCCTCCGTAGGACAGGTCCTAGACCCCTGTGAGGGTGGCAACATGAACCAGCCCTGACTTGCTCAGGCACAGAGACAATTGTTCAGAAGGTCATATGGAGCCCCTGGCAGCAGACCTGCTTAGTAAGGACATGAGTTCATCTAAAAAAAAAATGCGTCTTTCTTGTCTTAGAAAACTTAGAATTGTTTCCTGTTAGTCCTGAAAAAGGCACTAAATACGACGTACTGCTGCACTCATACGCTCTGTTTCCCCTATAAGATGAGCGAGGCATTTTCAGTGGTCTTTCCTGGCACCTAGGGAAGGATAAAACTTTGGGAGATCTTCCTGGAGTCTTGCTGTACAAGGGGAATGAATTAAAGATTGAGTTAATTTCTTAGTCAGGATTATTCGATAGTTACATATTACTGTTTCCATTTTACGAGAGATGTTCACCGCCTAAATAATAATTTTCAACATATCCTGTTACTCAATATGATGCAACAGAGTCTTACACTCTGTTGGTATGGTGTATCACAGAGTCCTGGGGAATTGTGCAATCCAACAGAACAAAATCAACTTTAGGCTTTTAGAAGTTCTTAAAAGGGGGGGTTCATCTAAGTAAAGTCAAGCAGCTTGTCCAGATGAGACAACCGCTCTAGTATTACATTTCCTTCTGGGAGGGATTTCTCTGCATTTGCTCCCACTTGCATAAATGTGTCTCCTGCCTTATACAAAAGAATTTAAAATAGGTTAGTTCTGGGTTTCTCTGCGGCAAACTCCTAGGGTATAGGAAAAGGGCAAGCCCTATGTAAGGGATTGCACAGCATAGCTGCTTTTGAACCCTGTGAGCTGTTAAACCTGTTGCATCAGTCCGACTGTGACGCACAAGGTGTCCATTCACTCGAACCTGCCTTGTCTTTTAACCAGCAAGATTAAAATTCTTGTTCTGCTCACAAAGAGCCTCAGCATTATCTGCCTTAGGAGTGTTTTATGTTCTCGTGAGCTTCTCATACAAAATGAACTACTGCCACTTCTCAGGGTGGGAAGGAGTTTTCTTGCCCTGTGAATTTGTGTAAGATTTAAAAGCCCACATTTCACCTGTTGACAACAGCAGCAACAGACAACAAAAAAAGACATTCACATTGATATAAAGAAAAAACTTGCTCTGAATCAGGCAGATCTGATGGAGACATCCCACTGCCAAAGCTGGCCCACTATCCACTACCTGCTGTCTACACAGAGAAGAGGAATTTCATTTTAATCTCTCCTTTCTCTAGCTGTTTTACTTTTGGATGAATCTACTGGAGCAGAGGGAAGGCATGCCTGGTCTCCAGGCTGTGGGTAGGATAGACTGTGAGCAGTGAAAGCTCCAGTTCCTTTTCCAGGCTACTTCTCCCCCTGCAGAGCTGCCAGCACCCCAGAGGGCTGGTTTTTATAAGTCTGGTCTCCTCTTGCCCTCTTTGGTTAGAAATCTGACCTTAAACTTCCATCTCCAGAGGAAGCCTTCACAAGATGTGAACTTTTTCATCAAAACCCAGCTTTATCTTCCAAAACAATTCCCCTACTTGCAATAAAGCTGTGTTTTCCCACAAAAAGGGTTTTCATGAGTCCCAACCAAATGTGCAGCCAGGTCTTTCAATGGCAGGTGCCTCCTTTCCTTCTGGTGCTCCTGGGGATTGCCATCCTACTGAGCAACAGCCCCCAGGGCTGTTTGTCAGCCCTGACTTCTTAATAATCCTTCAATAATTATAGCATCTACTGTAAATAGCATCAGGCAATGAGACGCAGACCTCAGCGTTGTTGACCACATATTTTCTTTTTTCCTTTACCCCTCCCCCCCTTTATTTGTTATCTTCCTTTCCTTTTAGGAATTAATTAGGCCAGCAAAATTGAGGGCAGCACCAAATAGCATCTTGGTTTGAAAAGCTGTCACTTTAAAGAAAAAAAAAAAAGAAAAGGTTAATCGGTTAGTCTCTATTTCTTTGCTCTGGATGGAACAACAGAAGCTGGTCTCTCTAAGCCAGCCCAAGCGGCTCAATTTTCGCTTAATTCTCAAGCCTGAGAGGCGATGACTATTGCCTTTCACTTCAAGCAAAAGTGAAGTTGCGCCAAGAGTTTTTTATCAAGAGCTATGGAACTTTTCAATTCCTCAGTCTTGTTCAGTGATGTTTTTCCACCGTTTTGAAGAAGTACTAACCTCCATTTATAGTAGGGGAACAATTCTTTGGGGAACTGAAAAGCTGTAGGGATCCATATGCATATTTTCAGCATTTTTTTTCCTTAACCTTGACACCCTGAGCAACGCTGAATGCCCCCCAGCCCTCACCTTGTCCCAGCCTCAATTCCCAAATTCCTACTGAACAACACGGTGAACTTTGTACGCTATTGAACTGTGGCTGCTGAGAAAAGCTTTATTACAAAATCTAGATTAAACAGGAGATGAAACAAATGTTTTCTGTGCCATCTGCCAGCCAGAATCTACCTTGCTGCAGTATGGCATGAAAAAAAAAAAATCAGGAAAAAAAAAATCTTTTGCAGCTAAAAGGAGCTGAAGAATAACAAAAAAAAGTCTGTTTATGAAGCAGGCTAATTTGCCTTCCATCCAAGTGTGCAATGAGTGTAACTGGATTGAAATTCAGAGTCTCCCACTGTGCCCGCAAAGCAGCGCAAGGTCGGTGTCCCCAGCCAGTGACCGTAAACTCTGAAGAAAGAGAAGCGGTGCAGCTCTGCTCTGCTGCTTTGCAGGAGTGCAGGCCTTGCAGGAGAAAAGGGCTGGGTCACGAATCACCCAGTCCTGCAAGGAAAACAGTGTGTTGAAACGTGATTCACAGGGAGACTCTGAGATTCACCCTGGAGCATCTGTTGTGGGAGGAGAGGCTGAGAGCTGGGATTGCTCGGCCTGCAGAAGAGATGGCTCGGTGTGTATAAGCACCTGGTGGGAGCCAGCAGGGGAGACGGGGTCAGGGCTTCTCAGTGGTACCCAGTGACAGGGCGAGAGGCAATGGGCACAGACTGAAAGGCAGGAAGTCCTGTTTAAGCATAAGAAATGTTTTTGCTGTAAGGGTGGTGAGGCATCTTAAGAGTTTGTCCAGAGGGGTTGTGGAGTCTCCATCTTTGGAGATACTCAAAACACGGTGCTGGGCAAGCTGGTGTAGCTGGCCCTGCGCCGAGCAGGGGTTGGCTGGATGATCTCCAGAGGCCCCTTCCAACCTCAGCTATTCTGTGACTCCGTCATCAGAAAATGCATCTCCACAGGCTGTGTTAGCAAACCAGAGGACATTCTTTGGTCTTTGCATGAAGTGCTGTTACAGATCCACAGGATCCGTTTCAAGCCCTGCGAGACAAATACTCGTTTAACTCTAGGTTGTGTTCATTAGACGTGTCTGTATACGTGCGGGTGAATATAGGGTCACTGGCTCACCTAGTCCATATTTAAAATGCATACTCATGGCACAGGTGAAGTTGGCATAAATAAGAATCCTCCATTTCTCTGAGCCCAAGCAAAACCAAACACGTTTTGCAGAGCAGGACAGATCAAAACAAACCAGATATAACTGTGTAACAATATTAACAAAATTGTCACAGTGACTTCATCAATCAACCAATTTAAGCAGTCAAATCCCCTAGATAAGGCACTCAGTTGCAGCGTGGTCACCAGAAAATTTTAATAAAACGTAATTACTTAACTGCCTAATTATTTAAATCTCTGACCTAAAATAAGCTTTCTGTAAACCCATTAATCTACCTGGTCTGGAGAGCCTTCTGCGGCCTTAGGACCAGCCTCCCCCAGATACTCTTCCTCCTTGAGGGAAGATGCTCAGCCTGATGTGCCACATGCAGGCTGTAGCTGAGCACGTCACCAAAAGCTGCAAACACAAAACTCTAGTCCTTCCACTTGAGCTCATCACCAAGGAAATGAACCACCTTGAACACGCTGTTGTTGGTTTCTCACACCCCCTCCGAGGTGCTGTTTTGGGCATATGGGAGATGGAAGTCGCCACTGACATGTTTGCCTTGCTATTGATACTTGTGTTGGGAGCGTTAACTCATTTGAGCTTCGTTGTAGCTGTTGTGTGCTGCTCAGAAGTGATTTGTGAAGCACCAGTGTTTCCATAGCCACAACAACAAATCAGGTTTTCTACTTGTGATTTCCTGTGGTTTCGATGACTGTTTTGAGATCACACACCTCTGGCAGAGGTGCTTCTCCTTGTCCCAGTGAGCAAAGTATCCTTCCCAGATCGGCTGGGGGAAACGTAGGAAGAAATTACATGTAAGAAAAGAATAGACCAGACTCTTCCGTGTAGATGAAGTTGACCTCACAACAAACACAGACATCAGTTGGGCAATCAGTTCAACTTTTCCGAGATGGAAAGGTTTATTCTCCTTTATTCTCCCTTTATTCCCCATTTCCACAAGCGTCCACCAGTGATGACTTGCCGTGGATGTAAGCGGGGCCACAGCCATACATCTGCCTCTAGCCACACTTTCTGCAGTCCAGAGAGATGCAGTAGATACAGATGCAACTGGTGCAATCCAATTTAAATGAAACTCGGTGGGGAACCATTTGCAAAGCTGAGATGCCAGCAAGAAAGGTTTGACAGCCACATCCTTCCCGGCCCGAGCTCAGCCGTGCCTCAGGCACCGGGGCTGGCAGGAGCCCTCACCAGCCCCGGTTCCTCCCTGCCAACAAACCTGCCCGGTCTCACTTCCTCCCCACAGATCTGCTTCAAAACAACAGGCCCTGTAAAACTTAACCTCTACAGGAAAGCAAGGTAGCTCCTGGTATAAAAAAGACTTCCTTTTCTGATTAAAACAGTTGATACTGTATTTCTTCAGTGCATTGCCTACTGAGTCTAGAAAATAGTTTTACTGTGACATTTATAATCATCTCTGCGCTCTTGTACCACAGTTAAGAGTCTCATTAGAAGTTAAATTATTTATTACATAAATAATACATATTTACTACTTACATCTTTTTTAGCATATATAATAGACCATTGTGTGAAAAAACTACAGTAAGAGTTGAGAGGTTCATCTATGAAGTCAGCTTTGCATTGAACCTGATGTAGAACTAGCCTGCAGTCAAAAGAAGGAAGACCAAGGAAGCATCTTCATTTGTAAGACACTCTTTATCTCAAGCACTTCCATGGCTCCCGCTGCTGTAGTGTCTGACCATGACTTCATGTCCTGTGGGTGGGAATGTGGTAACGAGAAGTCCACAGCAGGGCAGGGAGGCAAATCTCGCGCTCTCATGTTCAAGGCCTGTGTTATATTTGCTGGTCTATATCTCCAGCTCACTCACACTTTTAAATCTGAGCTGTGAGAATCCCCAAGCCCTGAGCTCATCCCACAGCTGAGAACGAACAAGCTCCTCTCACTTTATGCATTTTGGTTTTTAAATCCTAAGCACCTTAGAAGCCCGTGATGCATTTTGGGAATTGATGTGACCACTTGAGTTCGATTCAAAGCTGCCCAAGGGAACAGGTTTGCTCGCACTCAGCTCTGGTGCTTTGGAGCCTGCTGCAAAACCAAGCGCTTCCTTCGAAAGCCTCCCTCATACCCCCTTCCCGGGTGGGTGAGGCAAAGCCAGTGAATGATGCCAGTAAGCACCTACCTCCCTTTTGGCCAGAAATAGCTGTGTTTCACAAGGTTGCAACTGGCATGTTGAGCAGCATGTTGGAGAAAAACAGAATAGAAGGAAAAGGCAGTGACAAGAATTTCAAAGGAAAAGCAAACAATGAACATAGAATGAGACTAAGAAAGAGACTCAGTATTTGTGACATAAGGGGAAAGATTTTCTCGGTTAGTGGGTTTTTCTGGTAGCAAAAAATGCTGCTCAGATCTCTTCCTATTAACATAACCCTGTTAACACGAAACTCAGCTGGTATCGCAGACCTGCTCCCCATTAACACTGGAATTTACCTACCTGTCTAATAGGATGCTAGAGAAGACAGGTAACATCTGTTATATTTGTACTGCAGCCCAGCAGAATATTAATCCATTACCAACTGCCCTGCGTTGCCTATCAAAACTGATTTGTGTTTTCATCTCACTAATATTTTCCAAAAAATATTATCAGAGGATAGAAAACTTCTGCTCAGAGGCACATTTTGGTGGAGGCTTTGAACAACTTTGCCTTAAATCATTACGAGGGGGGTGAAGGGTATAAAACCAAGAACACTAATTTTTGTATTCTGTGATTTTTTTGTAGTCTGTGATTCTATTCGGTGAATTAAAAAAATATACTAGTTTTAGCCCTGGGCATGATACAAAGGAAATACTAAAAGTTTTATACTTGTGCTTTTTTTTTTTTTTATCATACTATCAATGCTACGTCTAGTAAGGAAAAAGAAAGATTAAGTCACTGCTACATTTAATAAGGGAATAGAGTGATTAAAACTTATGCCTGATGTGCGGAGCAATTTGCGTCTTCCTGAAAAACATCACACCCTGCTCTTAAGAAGTTTGAGGAACTTTGGGGAGGAATGAAACTTTGGGGAGGAATGAATGGTGCTCTTTCTCCGCTAGTTGGGGAAGATCGGTTGCTTTTAGGGTTTCTTTATGTATTTCACATTGCAACAGGTACTAAAGACACTTCTGCCTATGCAAAAGTTTCCTAATGGTAAGAGCAGGGAGTTGTTTGGGGTATAGCTCATCAGTGTGAACGTCCTTAAGCAGGTCATAGAGATCTGGGATCTGTATTGAGTGATCAACTGTGGCGCAAATATACTTTTGGGGTTTTAATCATGGAGATGGTGTCCATTCATGGTACAAATTGAATAAAGGAGGTAATGGCTCACTGAAGCAAATGCACTTCCATCTCACTAATAGGCATAACAGAACCTTATGAATGCAAAAATAATTGCTGACCTTGTGATTTGAGGGGCAAGCTGTACTCTTTTGCAGCATTGTGCAATATCCTGTAAGTTTTCATCTTAAAAGACTTATTATTGCATAGCTAAAACTACCATCCTGCGACCGGATATATTTCTGCCCTGTTAATCAAGCTCAGCGATACCAGCCAAACAATGTTAAAAACAAAGACGCTTTCCTTTAAGGAAGGTGTTAGCTTCAAAGCAAGCAAGGATTATAGTCACGTTAACATGACTAAGCACAGGAGAGAAAATTAGGGAAGAAGAGCCGTAAAGAACTGGCCTGGCCAGATTGTCAACTGGCATTAATCACCCAAACTCTCCTCCAGCCCATGGAGTATACGCCTGACTTGTTCTCACTAAGGACAAAAACCTTGAAAAGTAAATATCCCAAATGTACCAGGTCTAAAAGTTCTATGGCACGTTTTCAGAGGAAGTCCTGAAGTGCAAAAGCTGAAGGTCCTGGGGCAGTGGTTGTGTCCTACCCCTTGCATTGCACTGCACAGTCAGTACCTGTATTAAAGAGGAGGCACGGAGAATCTGGTGTAGGTGTGGTTGGGCAGTTAGGGTTAACATCAAAATCAACTTCTATATTTCCTCATTACTTTTTTTTTTTTTTAACTGTTTAAATCTGGTACTAGAGTGGGGGCAGGGAGGGCTTCCTGGAAGCGCTGGGAGGAAGGTGGTTCTCTGAAACGCATTCTTGCGTCTGCCCTTCTATTTCATACCAAGAGAGGGATAGAAAGCACGAGCCGCAAAAGCACCATGAAGGGGCTCTTCTACTGGGCCTGGCAGGAAGAATTCGCATGCCTTCATGTCTGTCTTTAGGTCAGTCACAGATGCTGGAAAAATGATTGCCCAGATAAGAGGCAACCGTGTAACATCCTGTTTACCCAACTTTGCAACGTTAGGGTTTTGTTGCTTTGCTTTTTTCCTTAAAACCTCTACTCCAGAAGCAATTGCAAGAGAATCTCAGATACCCTTGGGAGAGAAGTGACTAGGGTCTTTTTGTCTTGTAACTGCGGAGAAAGAGCTTAAAAACAAGACACCAAAAGATTCTTTAACCAAAAGACAAATAACAAGAACGGAGCATATCTACTTGTTTCAGTGTTCGCTGGGTTTAAGCCAGTTGTGAGTGTTTGGGCTTAGTTCTCGGGTGCCGCTCCTAAAACTGTGGACACTTGCTGCAAGCAAAGTGCTCTTAGGACCTTGAGACAGACAAACCCACGTCCCTTTGAAAAGCAGTCAGTGCCCTAGCACAGCATCTGGGAATGTCTGTCGGTTTATGTGGCCCAGATGTATTCTTTCCAATGCATCCTTCTGCCTGGGAGCAAACGCTTATGCTACCAAACAGTAGGTTTTTGCTTGCAGAAAAATTTGGATTTTTGCTAAACTAAATTTAGAACACAGGATTAAATTAGTTTTAAACTACACAAGATTTTTAAATATGGATACACTGAATATAGGAAACACTTAGGAAATGCTCACTTACCCAAAATGCATCTTTAAACTGCAGCTGTGTCATTATTATCACTCCGTGGAGGAGAAGAAATCCTTCAGCGAGTTCGTTCTTGGATGAGAGCAGCAGCAGGCACAGCTCTGAGCCTTATTGCTACACCCCAGCCAAAGCAGAAAGTGAAACGCATCCACAGACCTGTCTCTTCTGAAGTCAAGCTGGTGAAAAATAGCATTGGGCAGCTTCAGGCAGCTCAGCGTAATGACCTATGGCTGTGAAGGGACAGGGGAAAAAAGCTCTTGCTCACACAGAGAGACATGCATGCGCTCAGCACCCTAACCCCAAACCTGTTTCTCTTCTGGTAAACAGTTAATATTGAAATGAGGAAGCAAGGAGATGTCAAATGATGTCAGGCTGCTCCTTGCCATGAGTGCATGTGAGCGGCTGGCAAATAGAATAAAAAAAGATTAAAAAAAAAAAAAGTAGTAAAATTCAGTGATGCTATTTAATCAGCTATACAGGAGGAGAGCGAGCAATTAAATGCAAAGGAAGCCAGCACAATACAGAGAGATAAGCTGTGGAGGAAATTAGAGTCAAACTATCACATAATGCTGTGGTCTTACAAAGAAAAAGAACCAGAAGAAATGTATGTGACACACTTCTCCAGTACCTTCTGGAGCTGGCAGAGGCTCGTGTATTTGCGTGTGGGAACCGTAGCTCAAAGCTGTCTTTTGCAACTGAAAAAGCTTTTCAAGACTCTCATTAAATTCAGAACACTGTAAAGTGTGCAGGTGTCTACACACTTTTAGATACCTATACGTCTATGTAGAGAAAATGTCGATTTGCATGCCCTCATTTAAATGTTTATATGAATAAGCAAGACAGGTGAAATTCAGAAGTGAAATCCAAACTCCTGAAAAAGCTGGTGAGAGCTAAGAGTTTGTTAGCACCAGGACCTGATGTGAAACTTCACAGACATCTGAACCGGCAGCGCGCCCAGCACCACACCCGGCTGAATACCCATGGGTTTTTCAGACAGCCAGTTAAATAAGCTAACCGATCCGTTGTGACGTGCCCGCAGATAACCGATAGTAAGGTAGTATGTTCAATGCTTCCAGGAAACCTTCTTCGAGATATCTGTCCTGAGGGTGAGGTTGCCTCTGTTCACCTCCTTAGGATGTTTAAACGATTCTTAAATACGTGTTTTTAAATGCTCACTGCCGTTTTCAGAGGGTAGGAGAAAAAAAAAAGAACTCCCGCCATGCAAAAATGTGTTCTCCACATCGTGACCACCTCAGGACTGACGTAGCTATAACTAGTTAATGTTGCTGCTGATGCCTGGGTGTTGCTTTTTTCTTACTGTCTTGCAGCACCAGCCACAGGGGCAGATTATTTGGTGGTGAGGAAGTCTCCAGCGAGGCACGGAGATCTGCTCACAGAGATCTGCAGCAGTTGGTGGCTGTAGTTACCAGCAGTCACTCCACAAGCAACTTGTAGCTGGTATTTCAGAGAATTGGCACGCTTCCTCCCCAATGGTCTGAAGAAGACAGGGAATGTGCAGGCACTCTGAAAGGGAAAATGAAGTGCAAGCAAAGGAGGGCAAAACAGAGAGAGTTTGGAGGGCCAGAGGTGTGAAACTGCTTTGACTGGCATGAGCAGCACGAAAAAAGCCTCATCGAATGAGGGGGAGAAGGAGAAATGGAGGACTGGACAGAGGGTGCTGAGGAGGAATGAGCAAAACTTTCTTCCACAAGGGAAAGTTCCCTGAAAAAATGTATTTTGAGGACATGGGCATCTTTTCAAGAATGTTTTACCTCCATTTCTCTAAAATATTTCCTCTTACTATTTCCACATTACAGCTTTGTTTTGAAACACATAGCTTTGCTGCTCTTGGGGTTCAGAAAAATGTGTCAAGTGCATTTTGGCCCTCCAAAATGATATTCTACTTTCTCCTTATCTCTAGTTGGCTTCCAACCAAAGAGCCAATTATTTGACGGAACCTCATGCTGAGCACTGTGCCTGCGTCTGTCCCACCCCACAGTACTGGTGGAGCACAGCCACCTCCCTTAGGAGCAGCCAGGGCTGCCCCTCTATATACCATAAGCACAGGCAGGTAGCTTGGCGCTGTGGGTGGGCTTCTCTCTTACTGTCTGCTGCAGAAGAGCCCAGAGCAGTTGCGTTCCTCATTCCGGCATTTGGATGAGCCGTTGGAAATTAGCTGGCATGAGTCATAGCCCCTAGGTCTGACGAAGCGGAGCTGTTGGGCAGACACTGGATTTAGAGCTGTCACTGCTCATGTGTCCCGGTGTTGCTGGATTATGTCCAGAGGGTGCTGTGCCTTGCAGGGGTAGTTGGGCTTTGCAGCTCTCTGGGAGAGGGAGAAAATGATCTCCACCTTGCAGCTGAAAAAACTGAAACCTATAGCAAATGGTCCTGGCAGGTACACCAGTGGTAGAGGTGAAGGCCAGGAACAGGGTCAGTGGGGATCTAAGGAGGGAGTCTTCTCCAGGAGGCTGTGCTTCGCAGCTGCTGAGATGCAAGTACTGTGCCATCAGCCAGCCACGCCAGCACCGGGCACACAACCCCTGACCCCACGCAGCTGATTTCCTCCCTGCGCAGCAGCACCACCTCTGCGCGCCAAGGTATAAAAGCGCATCTCTGCAGCGGGTAGATAGCTCTCTGCAGCACCCCGGGCGTGCCGCCTTCCTGCACCGGCCATGACTGCGTTCGAGAAAACTGTTAGAGGATTGTTTTCCTTTTCTAACCCTAAGCCACAGCACCAAGAAATACCGAAATACCTTGCAGAAGGCATCTACTGCATTTACACTGAGCTGGTCTGCTACAGCTGCTGGCTTGTGGAAGGCAAGTGCTTGTATCATTCAGCAGAGCTGGAAACAGTACCCAGAAACAGCAGTTCCCAACAGCTGTCTTAAAAGACAGACACACCTTGTGACCACCCCAGAAACTCAGCTTTGCCCCTTTCCCAAGCAAATGGATCCGAGTAATCGTGCAAGTCTCTTGTAAAAGCCTCACGATGAATGCTGCACTTGGAGAAGAAACCTCCCCAAAGCCACCCTCTGAACAGGAGCGTGACAGCAAGGCGGCCAGTTATTAACAAATGCTGTGTCTCATGAGTGGGTTAATATCTTGATGTGAGCGGCCTGAGGTGTACAAGGGCTGGAAAGGCTGAGCCCGGGAGGGAGCTCTGTGGGGCTGAGGGAAGGGCAGCAAAAATCTATGAACCTTGCTGCGCTGCTAACTTCTGTAATGCCATCTACTGAAACCACCTGGACCTCCATGGAATTTCCCCTTGCAGAATAGTTTTGTAGATACATTTGTGCCAAACAAGCATTGTCAGTGGGCAAGCGAGTGGGACTAGGGTGGCAATGGCAAGCGATCAGCTGCTCCTTCCTTTAGTTGGTTATTGACAGGCTGGATCCTTCAGGAACCCGCAAGGCCTTTCATCTCCCCATCCGCATCGTTGTAACACGGCTTTTCATCTCATCTTTGCATACAGCCCCGTTCAGAAATTCGGCAGTGTCAATGACAAGCCTTAAGTGGAACGCTTCCCCAACAGCACCGCGGCTTCCTTCCCACCCCTGCTCGGAAGGGTTAGAAATCACCTGCTTGTCTGTTTGACAAGGCCAGGAATCAGTCTCCAGGCCAGAGTGCTGGGGTTTTCCTTCGGTAATTAAAATTGTTCAGCAACAGAATGTACCGTTTGAATCTGTTCTGTAGTGGCAAGTGATGAGTAGTCTGATATTTTAAAAACTGTTCGTACTAAAACACCCTCAAATTTTGTTATGCATCGGAATGGAAGTTTCATTTGAGTTTTGTTCACTAAACACTGCTTTGAGCAAACCTTTATATTAGGGATTTGGGCGGCAGGTTTGGACCTGACAGTACTTAAAATACAAAAATAGCATCTACAGACAGGGCTGTGCTCATCCAGGGCTTCAAGCAAGACATTCCTCACAGTTACTGCTGCTGGGTTTGGGTGGTCTGATGGAGTAGACAGTGAACCTTTTCATCCACACAGGGAGTCTGTGAGAAGTATTAAAGCAGTATATAAAGAGATGCTGAATACTCCGACAATTCAGGTGTTAAGCTGGTTGTATTTTTCAGAACTCCTCGGGTATGCCATGGTCCCTTGGAATCATTTGTTTGTGAAATGGAAGTGGAGAATGGAAGGCACTTCTGCAGTCCTTTAAAGCCTCTGTAACAGTTATTGCTGAGAGAGATGGTTTCACGACAATTGCTGTAATACAGTCGTGTTCAAAATTAAAACGGTCCCGCCTCTGGCATCTTACCGCGTCCTAAAGACACCAGCAGCAGTGAAACCGCTTCAGAGGAAAACCGTAGCCAAACTATACAAGTGTTTTAGCTGGTTCGCTGCGCCTGCCGTTTCTATTTCCATACAAATGGCTATCCAGATTTCAATGTGAGAAATGTTAGGGGCTTTCAAACTATCCACAGTCGTGCCAATTTAAAAAATTTTTAAATCACCTTGCTTTCTCTGAGAAGTCAATCTCTGTTCCCATGGAAACAGGAACAGCAGCCTCCGAGCATCCGCCTTGATTTGTTAGAACTCCTCTGAACCCATCTGCGGCTGCTGGCTGAAAGCTGGTCCAGCGAGCTCCAGACCCCACAACATCAGCTCTGTTCAGCCCTGGCACACAGAATCACAGAATCACAAGGGTTGGAAGGGACCTCGAAAGATCATCTAGTCCAACCCCCCCGCCAAGGCAGGGCCACCTAGAGCACATCACTCAGGAACACGTCCAGTCGGGTTTTGAATGTCTCCAGAGAAGGAGACTCACACGCTCCCTTCACTTCTTTTAGAGGGAACTACTTGAACATCCTTCCAAAAGCACTGTTTCACAGTGCAAGGCAGACCCACTGGCATTTTGCTTTGGTAAAGCTGACAACTTACATAAAGATTAGTTGCACAGACTGCGTTCTTACCTAATATGTAGCATTTCATAGTGGTTTCCAGTATAGGCCTCCATTGAAAGGTGGATCCACTCCCTGATGTTTTACCCAAGAGAAAGATAATTGTAGTCTTCACCATAACTGTGAAGAACATGAATGGTTTTCCTCTAAAATTACTGATTGTGATACTCTGTATGTCCTAAAATTACTGTTCGTATCACAGAAACGTGGCATCTTTTTGTGCATGGTGCGTGTTGAAACGTGGTTAGCTACCATCCGTACCCCTGAAAGTGTCTCAAAGACAAAAAAAGGAGATGGGAAACCGTGGGGAAGTGCGATGTCGCAGGTGGCTTGTTAGCGCGAGCAGTACCTGGTAGATCTTTGGAGAGGAGCGTAACCACTGTGCCAAGGAGAAAATGGAAATATTTGTGCTTCTATCGCCCCTTCTTGCCATAACTTTAGGTACCTGCAGAAAGATCCTCTTTATTTCTCTGATATCTTTTGTATGTTCTACCAATATACCGGCTTTCTCCATGCCGTTAATTCAAAGGAGATCACTATTCATTTGCAAGTATTGCATATTCATTAGCCGAGCAGGCAATGCTTGCGGTGCTGAAGAGGTTTCCAGTTCTCAGAAAGGATTCTTTGAATACCGCAGTTCTGGGAAGGAAGCAGGGTTCAAGTTCATGGAAACATTAGACAGAAGTTCAGGAACTGCTTTGCAAAAAAAATAACCTTACCTGACCGAGACTACAGGGGGTACAGACGCAGGCAACGGCTGTTCAGTCTGGCGTTCGCAACAGCGCTGCTGGGTTTGGTGAAAAATCCCAGCATTTTGAGCTGAACTCAAACCAGTGGACCTTCGTCCAAAACACACCATCTCCAGCAGGTCTGTGTCTGTGCACTGTGTCCCTTCTTTAGCATACAGTGAATTGTTTAGCGTCATGGGAGGCAACAGTTTAGACTCCGGCATATTTTAGCGAATATTCCACATATTTTCTCATTTAGGAACATCACCAATAGTTTGTTGTGCTTTTTTTTTCCTGAGTAGAAATGCAAAGCTGGTGCTGCAAAGAACATCCAAAAGATCTTTTCAATCTAAAAACTTAAAAAAGCAAAACTGTTCTAGATAAATTATTTGCGTGTTCATTATTGTAAACAGTCTGAAATAGTAAAGTGCAGTTGTTTTAATTTCCAGACCAAACATAACTTACCCAGTTCAGCCAAACTAGCCGTTTCCTGTCAATTAGCACTGTAATCCCGTACTTGTTTGCGGAAACAGGTCCTTGGGTATTTTGCCACAACCTCCTGCCTGGATAGCTAGAAAGAGGAACAGGGGACCGGTAAAAACCTCTGTAGCATTTGTCCTTTTTGTGAACCCGAACTGCCAGAAATACTGATGGGCAGCGGCACGCTTCGGCTAGGCAGGCGATGACGCCTGACGTTTCACACTGCTCAGTCCTGGGTTTCTCCTGTTGCTCCTGTTGAAAGGAAGGTTTATTGCTGGCTTTCCCAAAGCAATTTCACTTTTTCTTTATTTATAGTGAACTCCTTTTGGATTGTTTTTTTCAATTTATTCCTTTTGGCTTTGATAGATCAGCAGGCTGGTGGAATAGCATTCTTCATGGAGAAGTATTTCCTCACGCCTCCACTCAGAGGCGTTGGTATACATCCATGTCAGCAGCATTTATGCAGCACAAGGATTCTGCTTAAGGACCAAATTCTTGTGGAATTACCTTCTAATGTGATTTTCTTCTTGTGAGAAGGGCAGAAAGCACTTCACATGGGGCACTACCCCCTGTATAGAGAAGGTATATTTATATATACATATAATATACATGTTATAACAAGAGTAGCTTCTACCTTAAAACCAACACTGAGATCAGTGTTCACCTTCTGAGAAGTTTTTCTTGTTACTGCTAGCAAGCTCTGGAGTTTTTTTTAAGACAGAGGAAGAAAGGAGAGCTTGTAGTTGGAAATACTGCATGCTCAAAATAACTTATATAGAAAATAAACACACTTTGCCAAATGATTTAGATAGGATCACTGTGAAGAGGATCATTTGTGCCTCCCGGTCTGTGCAAGGCAGGTCTCCAATCTCGTGCTCTAAGCGGGGCTAACTTCAAAGACGGACCACGTTGCCCAGGGCCTTTTTGAGCTTGGACTATCTCCAGGGTGGCAATTCTGTCACCCATCCACTTTCCTTGACCTGAGCTCTGCCTGTGGCAGGGTGTTTTGTAGAGCTGCTTCCTGCGGTGGAAAATTTTGCAAATCTAAGCGCCGTAATATTGATACTTCATTTACTTGCTGTCTCATTATTCTCCCTTTGCCCTGTTCACCTGACGTTTTTACATGCAGTGTTTGTTTAGAAACTGAAGTTTGCTAGATCCTTGATTTTAGAAATGAAATGATTTTGGAACAAGCAGAGGAATTTTGTTCTTGTCATTGAGTGTAGTGACTATTCCGTGCTCTGAAAGTCTTTCTCATGTAGACATCGTCCAAAGAACCATCCTAATGCATATTCCTAGAGAGCTCTGAGTACCTGCCCCTCAATCAGGGTAACTAATTTAGAGGATGGGGTTACCTTGCCAACAAGAATGCTCAGGCTCTCTCGACGAAGCCGGAGTGGTTATTATGTGGAGACAAAGCGCTTTTGCCAGCTTTAGTAGTTGAATTGGGAGTATTCTGCATGGGTGGCTTCCAAGGTGAGATCGGATCTAACAGGCTGGAGCCCTTCTGCGCAACGTGCCGAAGTAGGATGCCTCCTCACCTCAAACCACAGTGTAGTGATAAAGAAAACGTGACACTTGACCATCACCATCTCTTCCTGGAAGAGAAAGCTAAGGTTTCCATCTTGAGTTAACATTTTTGGGTTTTTTTTCGCCTGGCTGTTTTGGGCTGCTGCAGCTGACCACAGCCTGAACTGTGGTCAGAAAGCTTCCGCGAGTAGAGGTTGCGCCGTTCGATAGAATCAGGTCTGACAGTTCAGAAGGGGATAGAAGGATGGGACACAGCATTAGCTGAACCTGCTCCTGCTTTCTAAAATATCCCTACAACCTGTTTTCATTCTATTTGATTGGTCAGACGCTTTTACAACCCAAAGCATCAGCTTTACACGACAGAACAGCCCAAGACACAGCGCTTTGTTCTGTGTCGTCGTGTTGGAGCATGTGTGGTTACGGCTAAAGTTTGGATGTTGTGGAACACTTCAGTAAAGCCTGGCAGAGGGGAGGGAGCCACCAGACATGGGCGCTCAGCCCTCGCCAGACACTCTGCATTTTCTGCAAAGAGGGGGGCTAACAGGAGACAAAAAGGCTAGGCTAACCTGGGTTACCTCGTGTGCCACTTTCACAGGCTTTGGGAATCCCAGTTTCAGTACCGGTCGTTCCTTCTAGAAATGTATAGAACACATGATGCCACACTGGAGTGCTGACAATCTCTGCTCTCACTCCGTACAGCTGAAGTTGTTATTTAATTTCTACCTACAGTGAAAGAGGTTTAAGTTCTACGAGACATTTTGCTTCATTGCACTTTTTCTCAGTATAGTTAAGAAAGTGCTGAGCAAGGGACCCTGTCAATGCGTAACCTGCAGGTACCGAGCTCCTCTCGCCTCGAATATTTGGACGGATCTCACGGAATGTTAAGTGGTGGGTTGCCGATTTGGGCAACCTAAACACGAGATTAAACTATCAAAAGCCACAAATCTAAGATTGTGAAAGCACTAATTAGGCTTCTAATCCTAGAGAAGCCTGATTTTAAAAACATTATCAGAACTTAAAAACATTATCCAAAATCAAAAGAAATCTATGTTAATTTACCCTAGGAATTACAGAACCGTTCACCAGAACACACCGTTATTAAAGGACTGAGCTTAGCACTTCTCCAAATCCCCATTTCAGTTACATTAACAGTTAGGTTGATTCTGTTTAAATTCCAAGTTTTCTGTGCCCATAAAACAGCATTAAGAGGAAAGCCGTAGTTCTAGTTCTACGTCTCACAGTGAGCTAAGCTCTAGTAATACCTCACATGATGATCTGCTTACAGGAATATTAATAAAATAAGCACTAAATGGGATGTTTGGCAGAGACTCCGAGACGCAGGCTGTATAAAGGCTATTGTACTGGTGTTGCTGTACTTCTTATTCTTGGTTTATGCAAATTATTGCAATTCAGCAAACGCCTTTGAGCTGAGTCACCGAGCCAAGGCCAGTGCCATCCTTTCAATACCCCGCAGGCAGTTCAACCTGTCATTAAGGCTTGTTTAAAAATGCTATAAAGAATAATAACAAACAGACAACTTTGGGCAGATTTCAGACCAACAAAGATGACATTCCTGGACATGCTGGCTTTAACTAAGATTTATTTTTTATTTTTAAATCAAATTCCACCACCAACATGGCAAGAGTTTGACTCTCATTCTCAGGGACTGAAATAAAGAAATATGGGTAGAAAAAAAATAACCTCTGACGTTGAACAATAATTTTGAATTTCTGTCACTATGGTATCTAAAAAAGGCACTAAAATTAGACGTAGTTTTGTTCTAAATCAAAATTGCTACTGTTCTAACGATGCTACTCCAACACTTAGATCAAAAGGAATTTCCTGTTTGTTCCGAGAATCACTGATAGATGGTATATTGAGAAAAAAACCCAGGCAGAACTAGCTGCTTTTACTCATTAAGAGAGTTGGGAGGAAGGAAAAGAAGAACGTTGGAAGAGCGTTACAGGATTTAGTTATCCAGGAATTAGAACACCCTAATACACTCCACACAGTCTGTTCTGCGAGGCTTTGTCTTTGTTTAGAATAACTCACCTAATTTCTGCGGCTTTTCCAGCGATAAAAAGCGAATCTGCGTACTTTTCTAAATTGAATCTGTCGTGCCATTAACCTTTCAGACTAGTTCAAATAATCACATAATGGGACAGTACTCACTTTTGTGAATGGCAACTGTGGAGCTTGCAACCGAAGTGAACTTTTAGAGAACGTTAAGAATGCTGCCACTGCACATTATGTACATCGAGTACATTGTTCACATTTCCAGGAGCTGGCCCACAGTAAGCAATAAATGGACAGAACACAGAAAGACAGAATATGGTACGTTTTAATCCAACAAATTAAGAGGGTCTTAACACTGTAAAATACCATTGTATTGCTGATGCTGTAGAATCGTACATTAAAAACAGTTATTGTCTATAGATGTAAAAATAGCAAGTTTTATGATACAATAAAACACAGTATAGAAACCATTTAAGTAGAAACCTCTTAAAACAACTGAGGCATTCATCTAAGTGTTTCTCCAAACATATTAAGTAAAACACAGTTAATACTGACTCTAAACATCCCCCCATCTTCCCCACTCCCCACCCTAATTAAACTGATTAGAAAAAATAGTAGTCTTTCAGTTACTATGGTTTGCATTCTTGCAGAGTCATTTAGATCCTCCATCTTCTTCAAGTACAGCAGAACAACTCTTCACAATACAGTACTACCCCTGAAGTAGTTTATTTCCCAACACCATATAACTTTGGAAGTAAGTATTTAAGATTAATTTTGAAGGCTAGAAGAGGCCCAAGGAAGTCTGCAGGAGGACAACTCAATTTTGAATGGAAATTATTTACACAAACATTAGTGTATTGTAGTTACAGCATGAAACTCGCAACATAGCTGATGGCTGCTTTTAACAAAAGCTTCAAATGAAAGAAAAGGAAGAAAAACAGATTACAAAATAAATAATCTAAAGTTCTTCATGGTAGAAACGTTCATCGTGAAGCTGCCTGCCGTAATCCGTTGCTTCACTGTTAAGGAACAAATCCTGGTTCTTAAGGATTTCTGCTTCAGAAAGCTTTTTATCATCATTCAAATCCATTTCTTCAATAAGGTGAGCAGCCTTTAAAATAAATGGAACACCGTGTGCGCAGTTAATAGATTTGAACATTTATAAATACGCTTTCGGAACAGCTCTGTCAAAGTCCTGCCACAAAAGCATTATTTGCAATGAGCTAGGTGAGAGTTAACATTCAGAACAGAGCCCTTCTTTCCTCAGTTTGTTTCCCTTTGCCTCTTTTATTTGGTGGCAAAATCATAATATCAAGCCCCTACCCTCACTAGCAATTCCAAAGCAACAAATCAGTGCCAAGCCCACAGCTTTACTTTGAGGGCAGAAGACAGTATTAAACCAGGAGAGATTAATATCTTCCTGGAAGCACCCGTGCTCCTTGAAATCCACGGGCGAGTGCAGTACACGGCTTTAGCGTACCATCGGCAGAGAACGTCAGCTCAGCACGCCAGCCAGAGACCCTGCGCTTTCAGAGGGCCCCAGGACATTCAGCCACGGAGCGACAGCTACAGTAGCAAGTCCTTAACGCGTGAGACCCGGACCAGGATTTGAGCCAACACGGTCCTCAAGTTGAGCGTGCTCTTTCAGAAGCGTGCACCAGTTATCTCAGTCACATTCTTACCCTCTGTCTGACAAGATAAGCATCGTTACAGTGCTCAGGTTAAGCTAAGCTCTCTGAGCTGCAAAAAATGCTCCACGGCTATAATTCATCATTAGATGTAACTGGAAAGTATTTGACGTCCACTGTGAAAAAGAGTTTTCTACCTTCAGCAGCGGACAAGATAAGCCATCTATGCATAGGAACTTCAGCTTTGGGTGGCAGTCCATGTTCTCCCTCATCTGCTGGAAGCAAAAGCTTGCTTTTCTGAAAAAACTTCTAAATACTCTACCATGACAATGTCAAATGAAACTGCAAGGTAAAACAATTCTCAGATTCCATTCTTGCTTATTTGTGTATTATAAAAGAAGTTCAGCAGTAAAACCAAAAATGAACTGCAGGATATTTTAGTTGTAGTTTATTCACAGGTATTAGGCAGCCCAAAGCTAACGAGCTAGTACAGCAGCTCTATTGCACCTCCTGTTTCTGAGAACCAGAGGAGCCCTAGTATTACTTGGGTTTTGGTTTTATTCCTTAAACATCTACAAATACAGCGATCTAGAGACTCCTTTCGTTCCTACTTTTTCTGATTGATTTGGCTCAATCTAACTGCTTAGTGACTTTGTTTTAAATTAAATATTACTTACATTTAATCTGACTTACATCACCAAAAAGGACTGAAGAAAATAACAGGGACTAACGTCAGTCAAGCAGATTTTAAAAGCAGTCTGCACAGCGCAAGCTCAAAGATTATTCAGACAAACATCTTGGTAAAAAAAAAATCAATTCCCAGAGATGGAATGGGTAGTAATTTTTCTATTTTTATGTTATTTAGCTAGCAGGTTTATCAAGACACTTTGCAATGCCAAAATGGAGCTGCAATATTCAGCTTTCAAACAGTAGTTTATAACTTAAGTCAATCTCTTTAGGACTGATGACTTTGCTAAGCCCTCATATTAATTGAAGAAAAAAAAATAGCACATTAGAAAACAAATTAAAAAAAGATTTCTTGCCGAACTCAGCTATTACTACAGCATGGCCTTGCTGTAAGCTAAAATTTGAACGAATAGCAAAGAACTGCTAAAAAAAAAAAACCCAACGAAGCAAACCAACACAGGTATGAATAGACTCAACACCATGCGGAATTCATGTCAGCTAGAACAGTATTGTTTCTGTGAAATAAGAACCAACCACCCTCAAGAGACAGATGTTAAAAAAAGCCGGTGCGAAGGCTCACAGATGCACATTTACAAAAATACCACTAGAGCAATTTAATAGCTTAGCTTCCTACAAGGTTAGATACGTGAGCAGCCAGCGCTGCCTGCTAGCCACGCCGCTTTTCCTGTCACCAACAGAGCCGAAAGAGGTGGGACCTCCGCAATGAGATGGTCCAACACAGCAGATGGGCTGCGCTGTTCGACACAAAGCCCCTCCTCTCTCCCAGGAATTATGGAGGCCTGGGAAGACCTGTTGTTCCTGCCATTCTGAACACCAAAATCCTCCAGCGCAAAGGAAAGAAATTGGGATGAACTAAGATTAAAAGTTCCTAGTGGAAAGGCAGAAATCCTCTCTACTGCAGTCAGCGACTGCAAAGTCTGCTCACTGAAACAGGTTGTTCTGGAACACTCAGTGCTTCTGCCGCCTGCTACACAAAAATGATGACAGCTAAAATGAGAATCCACTTAAACTTCTATGGTGTTCTGCCCCTCAGTAAACCATTTTAATTATTATCATCATCAAAGTTTGCATTACAGCATCTTGAATCACAGAATACTTTCTTTTCTTGAACTTATGAAAAGACAAGGTTTTAATTCTATGAATTGTGGTGATTTAGCCAGTTGGAAGAATCACGATCAATTTTTGCTTTCAAAATTATGCTGCCAGTGTATGACAGCTTCTTTTAGGAGTACAGCTCATTAGATTTACCTACAACAACGAAAAAATAACTGATTAAAATACTGTACCCTTAAGTCAAACCAGATAAGCTATTTAAACATGGAGACAAGCACTCTGTTAATTTACAAACATTCATACAATTAACAGGAACATCAAATCTACCTAATGCAGTTAAAGGACCTGCATTCTTTGTCAAACAAAAAAAAAAAGGTTAAAAACACATGCAGAAATCTACTAAGCGTTGTCAACTGCTGAGACATGGTAAATCTGAATGCAACTACCGTTCTGTTGTGATACCTTCATAATTCTACTGCATTTATTAAAATCTAAACAGCAGCCAAAACACCTACCTCCTCTTGTGCGATACCCTGATTATTAGGTACTATCCAAGACAACAGCTCTTGAGGGTTGAGTTTTCCATCGTTATCCTTGTCGTAGTCATTCACAAAGCGATCCTTCTCAACAAGGATCCATTCTGGATCTTCCCTTGCAGCTAGTAAGACACATTTGTCAAGTTTAAAGCCACTTTTTACCTCAAAGCAGGTGTTTTCACCTTTTCTCCCAAGCAAAGTCACCTAACCTTGTAAAATATACCATAAAAGTGATTTCGCTAAACAACAGTGAGCCTTACAGACCAGTCCCACTCGATTAAGTAAATGCATCTGGCTACATACGAAGAGAATACTTGTACAGATTAAACCAGAACTTAAAGCTAACGTAATACTAAGATTTTAAGTTTACAGTTGAACTAAGCAGATATTAAAGTCAAGGGTTACCATCAACTGAACTGTTTATTTTACTATCTCCGCAACTACCCACATTGATAGAGGAGAAAACACACATTATGCAGAACGTGCTGCCAAGTAGACGGTTTCCTACTTGCTCGACAGCTGACATATCAATAGGAAATTTAGCGGATGACAGAGCGCTCTTACGTGTGCGGTATTTACCTTGCCTGAGTTACGATCGCTCTCTCCCATTAATACCTAGCAACCGCGCTGCAGATACCGCGCTGCAACACGAGCGATGCTATAGGCCCCAGACATTGGTTATCTCAGCACTTAACAGATGGAGGAAAGTAGGGAAAAGCTTTAAATCACCAAGTGTCCCAAAAAGTAGGTAGATAACTAGAGGTTTGCAGTATATGGCATTATGGAACTTGCAAGGCCCCATGAAATTTTGAATAACCCTCCTCTGTCTGCTCCCCTGCTTCACCATCGAGGGAGCTGCCTGTGGCAGCTAACAGAGCAGGCAAAGCGCTCGACTAGTGCAGGCTCAACAGACGCAGCCCGGGACTGCGGGCTTCCTAATTAGTTTACCATCTACTTTTACTTTTTTTCTCTAAAATACCTGGAATATATCCAAAGCAATTCCAATTAGTGTTTTTATTTAATTGTACACTTGATTTATACTTACCCTATGCACTGATATTGCCTCCTGCAACCTAGCCAGCAATCTTAAACTTGTCTCTAACGCTTCAAGAAATTGAGAAGCAACTCATCAAACTGATCTTTCACCACTGATAAACATGGCAGACAAGCGTGAACAGATATTAAGACTTCTTAAGCCTTATGGAAGTCAAAAGTAGTTAACATCACAAAGAACAGTTTTAAAATAATTAGGTTTGTATTAGAAAAGAAAAAAGAGTGAAGTCTCTTCCCTTCCTTTCTAACATCTTGTTTGCAAGTAGATTATCCTCTAATGTCACAAGGCACCCTACACCGTTGCCCAAAACCACAAGGCAATTGTGAAACCAGACCCACCATGCAGTTTATTAGTCACTTTAAAGCGTGCTGCAGGAGCCCTGTCTGCAGAAGAGGTGGCCTTTAGGAGAAAAGTTGAAGTAGTTCCCGCAATTATAGCTGATGCTGAATTCCGGCTAAAAAAGTTTTAATGGCAAAGCTGTTATCTTCCCTATTACTGCAAGGACCCTAGCAGCAATTTCACTCCTTTCTAACAACTTCAGATAGAGTGGCTTGGAAAAGCTTTTTTCAAGCCAGAGCAGCAAAAAGATAAAGAACCTTGTAGTTGCATGAGAAGTATATTGTTTTTACTGGCAAACAAAGATGGTAATAAAAGGTGACGTTTCAGGTGGTGGATTGAAGAAAAACTTGACTATTCCCCTATTTCTCCATATCCTCACATGGCTTAGACATTTTCCCCAGCCAGGATGCTTGTCCTCACTTAAGAATGGCACTCCTTAGGACCAAGCAGACTTGCCAGGTGCCTCAAGCCACCAGTCTTTTTGGAACTGGAGGAGTTATTTGCACTATCTTGTAGCAAATCAAACACAGCGTATACAATATTTATGTTAGCTAGAGAAAAGTACTGATAAACACCAAGTGACTGTCCTTTTTCTTGTTAAAGAAGGAATAGAGCAAGTTTAAGGAAGTGCAAGAGTGGAAAAAAACCCAACAAAACCAAATCAAAAAGTGAAAGCAGATAGGCTTTTGATATATGGTACAGCGAATGGACTCCTTACACTTCCCCTCTACCTCTCTTAAAACACACACAGCTCCAATCCTCCTAAAGCAAGACGGACAGCTGCTGCCTTCAGCTGATAAAGACCAGGAAAGTTTAACCTTACGTTCACCCTGGCTGTTTTCACAGAAGTGTTCACTTAGCAAAACTGCATCTTAGTTGAGCTGCATACCTAGTGATGAGGAATATGCTTCAGCCTTTAGGAAAAGAAGTACGTTCCAAGGAAACAGCTACATGCAAACTACTGCCAAATACGTACGGGCAGACTGAAATAACAACCTGCTCTGCCCACTATCAGGAGACTGAATTATTTTAAGAGACAGGATGATGCTACTCAGAACGTGTAGGTGGAGGTGTAAAAAGCTGAAAATAAAGGTGCGTACAATTCACCCCACCGCTGCAAAGGCTTTTGTTCAGTTCCTTCCTTCATGCCCCCACCCTTTTTTCTTACTTGGGTCTCTTCTGTAATCACCAAGGTATTCTTCCAGGCTAACAAATCCATCACCATCTTTATCATGTTCTTCTAAAGCCTCCTGAATGACAAAGTCCTTTTGCATACATACAAAAAGCAAAGTATCAATTTGTGGAAAATTAGCATCTTGTAATCAAGAGAAACAGCAATAAATCATTTTAGAGCAATAAGGTATTCTTCAAAGACTTGCTCGTTTCAAATCTGCTTTTCTATTTTATGCAGACTAGAGCAGTAATTGCTTCCTGTGAACAAAACAGATCTGTTCTTAAGTGCTCAGGATGTCAAGTTTTACAGAAACCAAATCTGAAAGGTGAATCCTTCAATGTAATTCAAAACTACACAAGCGGCTGAGAAACACTAATTTTTAGAAAGCTGTATCATCTCATTTCATTTTTTTTTTCATGTGATTTGCATTTTTGCAACTTCATGCAATTATCAGGAAAACTGGTTGGTCTTTTGGTCCTGTGTTTGCCAGTGAAGCCAGTGTGCCTGTTCTTGCAGTTCTATCTTTTCTTGTCTGTCCTTAATCAACAGTTACGTCAGCGCAAACGGAGGTTCTGTTTGCATGGCGTTCCTCCTGACAGTTAGCTCTGCAGCATCGGATCGCCAAAACTGAAGGCTCCATTGCAGAAAAGCACCGATGTACTTTTAACTGGGGTCAACTGACAGTAGTGGGCTGGAATGACAGCGACGGTCACAGCAGTGATGGGACAAATGACCAATGACAAAGTGCTCCTGGCTGAAATCAAAATCCCCCAAACTCTAACCATAGTACAGCCAGTACTAAAGCTTCAGCCGGGCTCGAATGCTTGTTTGGCCAGAGAAGTGGCTATTGTGTCCCTTTGAGCAGGGTGAGAGTAACTGGCACTTAAGCTGTTCCTGTGCCAAGAAATTGCCTAACTAGCACGGAACTCTGAACTAGGCATGAAACTTCCTCAAGCTAAAATCTCACTGACGTGTTTCCAGCCTAACAGCATTTGGAGAGCGCTATGGCAGTCCAGTCCCAAAAGTCTGCGATAGTTGTACAGTAATAGTTCTTGAAACAGATTTCAAAGAAAAGCACTGAACTACTGCTCCAGCTCCTGAACTCCAGCACTGGATCCACAACACATGAGCTGATTTTTAATTTGGCCTGTAAAAGCAATACACATAAGGCTCAAAAGCACACTGCCTGTAGGACTGGGGCTCAGCACACCCATTTAAAAGATGTTGCATTTATCTACACAGGCTGATAAAGACACGCTCCTATATCCTTACCGTCATATACTCCACTTCTTCCGGATGTTCGAAAGCAACAAATTCATCCACGTTTAGATCAGGAACATCATCTCTATTAGCTTTTTCAAAACGTTTTTTCTCCTTTAAATGAAGCTTAGAAAATAGATTTAGTTAGAGTGCTTAATGAAAAGGAAAAACAACATTATAGTAGCTGGCTGTAAGCTTATTAGAATATTAATTGTCTCACATTGCCTACTCATACTGATGTTATATTTTCACTAAAAAGAGCTCATCCAGAGCACCTTTAACTGAGGTAGTTTTATTCTAAGAATTGCATAAAAACTTCCTTATTTTCGATTTTAGGAGACATTTAAAACAGACTCTCAGCCAAAGCTTCAAAAACACAAAAGGGAGATAAGGAAAAGACCAAGAATTTTTGTCTTTATACAGGCTTCCTCTTCTACAAGTCACCAATCCCCAAACTAACCTAGTGGAATACAATGATTGTAATTAATGGCAGCCATGGCAAATTGCAAAATGTACATTTTAAGGACATTTAACCTTCTGGATCTATATCTCATTTATATCCAGGGCTGTTTGTAGTTCAAAGAGAGTCTTGAAACATCATATATGTAAAATGTCTTTTCTGAAGCCATTTTAAGCCCAGAAGGATTAGACAGATTCCTTTAATACAAGACTGTTATCCCTTACATCTGGACATATTTCAAAGTAAAGGCACTTCTCTAACCTGTTTTAAGTATAAATATTAGCATTCCTTTTAAAAATAAGTAATATCCACAATAAGCAGGCAAGTTCTTATTGCTGAATGTCTTGCACTTCCTGTTTCTGCATTCCAAATGTGCAAAAGTGTTTGGTGTTTTTTTTCTTGTTTCATTTTGCAGAGTCTCTTTAGTCAAAATAAAGACCTACACCATTGATAACTGACCTCTACTCAAACTGTATGTGACGTGGGCGACAAAAATTTAGGAATCCCATGATTAAGTGTGTTGTGCTATCAGTGTGACTCTGACCTGGGTAAGGGGGGGTCCAGTAAACCAGAGATCACAAATACTTTAAAAATAACTATTTGAAATTGTACTTCTTAGTTTATATCCTATTTAATGACACTTCTTTCAAAATTAGGCTAAGCTGATTAGTACAGAGCATAACATGTAACGGAATATAAGATGGTAACTATTCTGCAAGTAATTAAAGGTACTCTTGAAGAAAAGCTGGCCTTAGCTGAGAGTTTAAATCAGAAGGCAATTCAGAAGGACTGACTACAGAACGTACTCAACTGCAACATAAACTTGAACCATTGAGGGGAAAAGTCTATTTTCCAGTGGGTTTTTGAGGTGATGAACAAGGCTGCCACCTTCTGGTGAATTCATGTTTGCTTGATGTCAATTCGAAATCGACACCATAGTCTGACTCCTCCATTCTGCTTAGAGCACGATCACCAGTTTCCGAAAGCAAGGAAAATGATGACGTATGATGCTTGTACAAGGCTGCTAACTCTTCTTGGTTGAAGAAGTCAGCAAGCAGGAAAACCTTGCAAGCAGTCAAAGTATAGCATAAGTGAGTGAGCAGAAGTTCTAGCTCAGCATATAGATTTGTTATGACAATATTGCAAACGTGGGACCAATATTTTGGCTCATAGTTCCATTTAAAGTCTTATTTGTTTTATTTAAAAGCTGTGTAACTATTCAGTTAAGTGACCTCCAAAGCTTTACTGTTTGTATCTCCAGTATGTAAGATCCCCTGCCCGTTGTCTGTTTCAGCTTCACTTCTGCCAACATCCTGTATTATCTACTACTGTTTCACTAAATGCAGGCCAAAGCAGTCCGCACAGAAAAAAATAAACTCAGGCCAGACTAGTCTCAAAACTCACTCATTCTCTTTTTGGGAAATATTTACATGTACTTAGAAATGTGTCCCTTTAAAGGAAACAAGCTTTGCTATGTGGTGGTTCTTGGTCAATCTTCCCTCCCTGACTCTCTTGCCTCTTGCCTTTCCACTCTTAACTATCTGCTTTCATATATGAGATTAATCCTTAACTTCTATTGCTTACACATCCATTTCAGCTATAAGAGCTGCATTTTGATTGCTAAAAAACGTCTGAATTGCTACTGCTTTCTCTGTGGGTCTCTAATGGACAGAAAATGTCAAAGCCCACACTGGGTACCTGAGAAATAACTGAAAAAGTGGATAGACCAGTGCAGTAAAGAGGGTTAAAGGGCTTCCTTTACCTTCAACGCCAGTGGTACTGGCTGCTGAAGGCAGGATACTGGTAAGGCTCCGGACCTAACCTAGTAGATTGCCATTTTGTTTTAAGGCGATGGCTGGAGACTTTGCTCTGTGGAAAGAGTGTCAACAGACTTACACTCCACTCAGCTAGCAAAATTTACTCAGGAGTCACGATTTCATTCTGTCTTTGTTTTGTTAGTAGCAGCTTTAACACACCATTACTTTCCTTTAATTACTCCCCTATCTCAGATAGGTGAAAGTGTTAAAACATGGCCAGCTCCTAGGGTTTCTTTACCCGTCTTGTTCCGTCACAATAAACAAACATTGCTGCCTTTTGGCAACAGCTTACAGAAACTGATGCTGAAACATTTTACCTGTCGAAACGATTCTTCTTCTTGATCCTCCAGGACAGTGTTCTCATCAAAATCAATTACACGATCATACATTTGCATATTATACTCCTTCCAAGACACCAATCCATCACCATCTTTGTCATAGTCGTTGAAGTGTTGCTTAGCTTCTTGCGTAACATAATGTTTAAAAGACTTCTGTATCCAGGAACTCAGCTCATCTATGAAAATCATTGAAAAAATAATAAAACTATTTTTTTAAAAAAAATCAGGATCCTCTGTACTATAAAAACTGTAAAGATACCATGGGTCTGCTCAGTCTGCAATATGCTCTGCAATTCACATGTAAGCATATAGGCAAGACGTTAATTAAAGCAACAGAATCCCTTTCTTCTGTGCTATGGCTCTTTTCAAGGTAACGGAACGAGAGAACAGATCACAGCTACAGCCTTCAGTTTTTCTTCTGTAATTCCATTTCCCCATTCATAACCTTAGGCTAGAGTTACATGGTTACTTTGATCTGGCTTATGTTGGTACTGCCAGAAAAAGTGCGATGCATGCCTCTCTGATACACCTGGGAAGTGGTAGGGAAGAATTATTACAGGCAGGGTTCGTGCAGCTGCACGGCAAACTGCACCACTAAAAACTTCTGCCGTAAGAAGGAAGAGTCTCAGTTTCCAGTGCAGAAAGTACCCTTATTTAGCTCACAGGGACCTGAACAATGGAAACTGGAAGCCTGCCGCTTTTGCTGGCTGCTGGCATTTACGTCAGCTTGAAAGGATTATGTGGCCATGGCTTTTCAAAGCTGGAGCCAACCAACCCGGTAGCGTACTTTCACCTTTTTTTTTTTTTTTTTTTAAATTCAGAGCTTTATGAAAATGATGCTGACTATGGCTTAGACAGACAACCCTAAACATAACTTTGTACCTAAAAACCACATTGTTCCCATCAGGTTTGGGTTTCTCTTGAAAAATCCACAAACTGAAATAAAACTAAATTCACCCTTATTGCCTTAATTACCCAAAATAAAATATTAACAGATATTCTATCTATACTTGGGGCTGAAATCAAGCCTTAAATATTTTGGAAATGCTTTCAAGCTACTTGTTCTTACAGAAACGTGGCTAAAAGAAATAAAGCTTAATATACAGATGAATTCACACAAATACATTGTTACTTCATTTAAAGAAGATTGGGAGAACACATTCTCTCAGTATTATCCAGTTATTTTCAGGCACCCAGAAGGGCAAAACCACTTCCGCTGCATTGCACAATTATATACCTAAATCAACTCAACTGAAATCCTGCTCTGAAGAATCACGATGACTAATAAGAAAATCTTACAGAACTTAGTACTTTGGTGTAGGAAAATCTTATAGCACTTTTTAAATACTAAAGTATCTTATTCTGTCCTTCTTGGCACAAGTTCAATACAACTTTATTAGATTTATTTAAATATATTTGAAAAGCAGCACAGTATTTTTTAAAATATATTTTGAATAGTGCATTTGTATTACCAAAGGAATCAACTTTGTAACAGATTCTGTGAATTGGCTGAACACGCAGAGGCCACGTTTTGTCACCACTGTGGCTCGTACACAAAACCAGCACTGCCTCACAAGAAACTGCAACACAATTTCTTACAGATGGGTGACATATAATTTATAGCGTGGTTTATTTTCCAGCATTTAAGGCACGAGGCACAGGCCCCTAAGCACATAACATCCAGTGCCGTCGATCAGAAATACTCTGACATACTTCTGACATTAGCAAAGTGCAATTAATATATCACATCTTCTCTCAGTGCTAGCCTCCAAACAGAGCTGCCACTAAGGAAAAAGTTCTCAAAGAGCATTCTGCAATACTCTCAGAAATAACTGAGCTGAAAAAGCTTTGATACCCTAAGTTTCTTAGTGTAAAAACACATTCCACTGTTGAGTTTCCTTTTGGGAAGCGAGAGGATGGCAAGTTTCCATTAGACTGAGAACCAGGTGCAATATATACCACGAGGATGGAGTATGGGTGGAATTTCTACACTTTAAAATAGACTGCTTCCCTTACAGCATTCACATTGTGACCTGCCTGCTGTTTGTCGCAGGGATTAGCCACCCCACCAAAGTCACATACTAGCTGACTGTGCACAGTCTGTTGGAGGCAGGAACACTGGAAGAAGTGCGCAGTTCATTAGTTTCAGCGTACAAAGTGAAAGACCTTCAAGAGGTATAGTTGATCCCATCTTTAAACCTGTATTCTGTCCTCTCACCTTGAGAGTTTCCCGCATGTTTAATACTGTGCTAATGAAATATCACCATTCTGGCATGTCAAGATTCTACTTGCTCTGTGTGTGTGTGCATGAGAGAGACTTCTCTTTTTTTTTTTTTTTGCCAAAATCACAGCAAAATACATTTCCATAATGAGTGTAAAGATTAAATTAAGAAAGTGCCCTGCTGATGTACTGAAAGGAAAGGTCTGAGTTCAGTCTGGAGCTCACAAGTCTGATAAAACCCTTCCTGCTTGGGAAGGGACATGTGATACTCTGTCGTGATGGAATGAACGTGCCCCAGCGTCACTCAGCGTGACCAGGGATTGCAGCGCGCTATGTAGTGGTAGGGCTGCAGCGCACTTTGCCTCTTAAACTTGCTCTCCGAGCCGCACAGACAGGATGCCCAACACCGAAAGGCAGGTGGTGCGGTGGCTGCAGCCGCGCCAGGAGCACCGGCAGCTCGCTGCTCTCCCACCCACGCGAGCTCCCTCCGCTGCGCTCTCGCTGCCCCGCCGCCGTGTCACCAGGGACCCCTGGCACTGAGGCACCCGCTGTATAAAGGCTGCCGGTATTTCTGGCGCACTGTGCGAGAGGGCCGGGATGTTTTTCACGGAGAAGAGTCATCGGCTGTGCGCCGGGGAGGGGGTGTCTCTTTCTTCTCTGGGGGCACCGGGCCAGACCCGGCAGAGGGACGAA